>JBBPBS010000629.1:4750047-4831205 GCA_037974835.1 Cicer judaicum | reverse complement strand
TTAATATTTTTTATATCTTTAAAGAAAAATAAGAATAATCAATCATAATATATTAATTATAATTAATTAAAAAATTGGTACACATAATAGTAAAAATAAAAACACTTAAAATAAACGAACTATAATTTTTGATACTATAATAAAAATGAGAATGGTTATAATGCCTAAATTATTATTTTTTGGACTTTAATTTTTTTAATTTTTTTGGAAATTAATCGTTAAAAAAGCCATGGGAACGTACAATTGATACATAAGCTAAATGTTTGTCACTAATTAATTAGTTAAAATTAATATATTTTTATATTTTTTAAACAATAATAAGAATAATTATAATTTCTAATAAAAATCGTGTACGAGATAAATATTTAATATTAAAAAATTAGTTAAAATTAATATACTTTTGAAATATAATAGGCATAAAAATGAGTACAATTTGTAATGAGTTATTCTTATTTTGTTTGAATTGAACAATTTTGCACAACTAGATGGATGTGTAATTAACGTTTGATTCATCATTTTTATTGGTTTTTTTTCTAGAATAAAAGGTTATTTGGTCACTACAAAAAAAATTTTAATTGGTGGTCAACTTTATAAATATTTTGTGGCTGAAAAAAATCCTCACAAATTAGTGATCGAAAAAATCCTCACAAATACAAAAACTGAAATTGGTCTTTATTTGTGGCTGAAAAAGCCCTCACAAATTATTAAAAATTTAGGTGGAATTTGTGGCTGCCTAAGCCCTCACAAAATCACAACGTTGTGATTTTGTGAGGGCTTAAGCAGCCACAAATTCCACCTAAATTTGTAAGATTTTTGTGAGGGCTTTTTTCAGTCACAAAATCTAAAATTTGTGAGGGTCAAGTCCGCCATAAAAGTCTGAAATGACATGTCAATTTGTGGCTACATAGGCCGCCACAAACGCCTGAGACCGTTACCTTTTGTGGCTGCAAAGACCGCCACAAACTCCCAAAGGACCGTTGCCAGTTGTGGCCGTCCAGGCTGCCACAAATCCATGCTTTTTTGACCGTTTTGACCGCTACAAATGACACATAGCCGTTGCTTATTGTGGTTGTTTTGGCCGCCACAAAGGACCAACACAGTCCTATATATATTACTCCACTCCTCTTTCATTTTTCACTTCTAACTTCTCTCTAAAACCTCCTTCTAACTATTCTCTCTAAAAAAAATATTCATCAAGCTTGATTCAATTTTGGTAAGTTTATATTATATTACATATATGGTTTTTTAATTTTATTTTATTTTTTGATTTGATTTATGTAATTAATATTATTGATTTTTTTTTTTACAGTGGTTGTTAATTACTTCGAAGAGTTGTAAGCTCCGTACGTGAAAGCTTCAAGTCAGACGCTACTCGGCATCAAGTTAGTATTTTATATATTTTAAATTTAGATTAGTAAATATATATGTGATATTACAATTATATTTATATTATTTTTAAAATATAGATTAGTAATATATATATATATATATATATATATATGTGTGTGTGTGTGTGTGTTATTATAGATTTATTTAAAAAAAATAGGAATGATGTTGTTTACATAATATATGATAAATAAAAATTTCAAACACATGTAAAATATATTGATTTTAATATAACTATTTTTTAAAAAAGCATTATTAAAATTGATGATATTATTATTTTTTGTTAGAATTAAATTTTGATACATATTAATATAGTTTATTGATTGTTAGTGTTGATATTTTTTGTTAGTCATAATTATTATAAAAACATCATTTAAAATTTTATTTTGGTTTATATAATTATTTTTTAAAAAAACATTATTAAAATTGATGATATTAATTATTATTTTTTGTTATAAGTCTTGATATTTTTTGTTAGTCTTTATATATATATATATATATATATATATATATATATATATATTATTTGGCTTCATTTGACCATCGTTTCTCAAAGCATCTCTCATCTATGTTGGTTTACGCACGTAATAAGGACGAGAAAAAACAATCTAATTGGATTGGTGAAAATGTTTGGACTGCTTTTGTGGAGGAAATGGAACACATATGCTTACAAACAGAAGAGAGAAAAAGCAAAGATTAATAGAGCATCTGAGAGGGGTACCAATACTCATAAGGGAGGTTTCATGTCTATTGGAGAAATTAAATATTACATGGTAATTAATTACTATTTATAATATATATGTATTAATTTATATTCAATTAATCATCACATTTCACCAACTTATAAATTTCACATTAATTTAATATTTTAAGAAAAACAACTTGGAAGGGAGGTCACTCAGGCAGAGATACATCGCTATCTTCATGTTAATCCTGAAACAAATGATTATACTGATGAATTATCAAAAATGATTCAGGTAATTATTGTATATTAATTAGACCTCTAAATTATTATATATTAACTATTAACTATTTTAATTTTTAATTTTTTTTTTATTTTTAATATAGGAACAACTTCAACAAGTCATGAAAGAATGGGATGATCACAAGCTAGTCTTCCTCTTGCTCAGCGAGTTGGTCTAGTGCAGCGGAAACAATATGAGACCGCAAGTTTTATGAACATCAGTGGTGGCAAGTACAAAGAGCGTGTGCTGAGTGCCGGTAGTTTATCATCAACCTTTGTGAAAGGTCCAACCGGCTATATTCAGGCTGAGACGTTTTCTTCTTATGCTAGTACGAATGACCTTTGTGACTGGCCGTTTTGACCCTCACAAATGTTTTTTTGTGGCAATATTTTCATAAATATATTTAACAAATGTTTGTGACCAGCTTATATATAATGGACCATTTGTGGCTGCTTTTTGGCCTTTGTGAGGGCTTTTGACCCTCACAAAATACATGTTTTCTTGTTGTGGTGCTTGATTATAGGTTATTTTGTATTTTTAAAATGGACAATCGCCAAATACATTTAATTTATGTTTTTATAATGTTATATTTAGTTCAATTATAAATCATACATATTATAAACTAAATAAATTATTATTAACTTTATTTGATTAACACTATTCATTATTATAAATTATTTGAATTTAGTTTATTTAAATTTTTATGAATATAATCATAGATTAAATTTCACATTTCAGTTATAATTAACAAATAAAAGAATCTCCCTCCGTTTGAATATAAAAATGCAATACTATAATATTTAGATATATAGATTTATAAATCATCTAACACACTATACATATAACATTGAAGATGATAACTTAACACATGTTTGAAAATATACTATTATGATATATCTCGAAAAGTCAAATAATTTTAAAAAATATTGAATAAATATATTTAAACGATAATAAATTTATACTTAATACGAACTACAAATTAGTTACGGGGATCTTCGTTAGAGTCATATTATATACCCAAATTATCTTCTTAATAAATGTGTATTTTAAATAAAGATCATAACTAATATATTCGTATTTGTGTAAAACTCACGCTAAAATGACTACTAGAGCAAGAAATCATTTGGTAATATTTGTTAAACATTGGAGCTCTCAAGAATAGTATAAATATATGATAAATGAAAAAAGAAAAAAAGTCAAAGTGGTTTAGTGTGAAGTGGTAGCAATGAATGAACGGGTACACCTCAAATCTCAATTACCAAAAACTTTTACAAAGGGGAAGCACTTAAATAATTACCTTAAGCCACGGCGTGATGGATGCCGTACGACGTATGAATAAGAAAGCATATGAATTGGTCACATCGTATCTTAATCCAAACTACTACACTTTACCCTGTCTATACAATTCAAAACACCTGTGTAGCTTTGTGTTGTGGCCAATCTTTAACTGCGTGGGAAAGGATTTTAAATAACTTCATTCATTACTAACTCTCTAAATATAATAATATTTTCAGAATTTTTATTGACTCTTTTGTAAGATTTTTCTTCTGAATTTTTAATCGTATTAATATATAGTTAATTTTAAATTTTTATATTTTAAAGAAAAATGACGTTAACAAAGGGAAGGGATCCATAACATAACTATGTTAGATGGAACCACATAAAGTTTAATCCATCCTAATAAATTTTTAAATAAAAAAAATAATTGTAATTTTTTGACATAGAAAATAATAGTTACTGTTAGACCGATTTTAGTCTTTTTAAAATCTCGACCAATCAAATTAATAAAGAAACTAAATTTAAAACATTGTTATTTTAAAATTTAAAAGAATTAAATATATATTTAAATTTAATAATTGTATTATTATATAATATATATTTATAAAATGATTTTTGAGAAATTAAAAATATTTTAATCAGAAATATAAAATAATATAATTGTATAGTATATATATTCATAGGATGTGTGTGTATAATAATATAAATAGAGATCATGGGAAGGAGGGGCAAGGGCTCATACTTGTCATCCTCCCATTCAGACTCTAGTTAACAATAGACATTAAAATTGTATAAACTAATGAAGAATAACAAAAACTAAAACTTAAATCTTAACCACAAAATTAATGGTTTTTACTAGTTAATAGGCAAGAATAATGAGATATTTAGTCTTTAAAATAATCAATCTTTGAAAAAAAAATATTTATTTGTATTTGTTCATATTGATTATAGGTGATCTATGATATTACCATTCAGCCAATTGTTGACAAGTCATATGCAAGCCTGAATTGTCATTTTCAAATTTCTTCATTTTAATTGAAAATTATAAATTTTTATTATTTATATGATTAATTAATTAATTAAGTAATAAATTTTATTATAGAACTAATCTTTTTGTTAAGAAATACGCATTAAAGTTACCTAATGTTACTTAGAGCATCTCCAACAGTAATTAAATGAGTTCATCTGCTAGCGTGTAGTTACGTAAATTTCAGTTTTTGACAAGTTTACTGTTGGAGTCTTGGAGATATGTCAAATTGTCATCACGGTAATGAGTTATTTTTAGATGATATGACACAAGAATTGCATTTAATAAATCTATATTGAATTCACCATTAAAAATACCCTTATGATCGATGGAGTAAGTTAGTGTAGTTTTTTTTTTACCTATCTTGTTATCTAGGACATTATTCGTTTCATACCAAGTGATTGCACAGTGCTAACTAATACTACCTTTTAAAGGTAAAATTAATATAGTTTTACCATTAAAGTAAAGGATTGTGCAGTGATAGTGTAAAATAAAAATCTATTATAATATTACTTCTTATATTATTTTCTAAATATATCGATAATTTAGACGATAAAATGTTTTTTAAATAACTAAAAAAAACATTTTATACAGTTAATACATAGTCTTCATAAATACATACTCTTTTATAAATAAAAATAAATAAGAATATATATATATATATCATCTAAATTTGAATTTAGTCTTTTAAGTTATATGATATTTATATCGTTAAATCTTTATCTTACTTTAAAGAATGACTAGTGCAATTGAAGACATCTTATTATTAGAATCTTTAATAAATATTGCAACAATAAGTTCTTCATACAAATCCTTTAGAAAATAATCATCATACCTTATAAATGGTCTATATTTTTTAATTTTCTACAATCATTTAGACATATATATAGCCTCTAAAAACTTGTTATAAATAAAAGTCTATCGACATAATCAATATCAATAACTTCATTCACTAGAAAATAGGCTTAGATAGTCAACTCACTACAATATTTGAATTAAATTTTAATAGTAATTAAAAAAAATGGTTAAATCTAATAAATTACATGTAGAATTTAATATAATTTAACGGTTAATAGTAAAAATAAAATATAACTTAAATAATAAAATCGAAAAGAAAAAAAAATAATCTAAATAAAAATAAATTTTAAACTTAAAAGATCTAAATACTTTTTTTTGAAAAAAAACTATAAAATACTAAATTATTAAATTCGTGAAACATAAAGAATGTCATAATAATTTTTTTTACCTAAATTATATAATGATAAATTATTAGTATAATAAATTAAATTGTCTTACTTCATCTTGAAAATACACATGGCTAATAAATGAGTATGATGAGGGCAACCTTCATGTTGACTTTCATAACTATTGTTTGACTTACTTGCTAGGTAATTTTAAGCGTGGATGCCCCTTAGATTCTCTTCTAAATGCGTATTTATTGATCGAATTTATGGTTATAAATTAGAAAGAAAAACCCTTTTTGACCGTTCAAGTTTGACAATAACAAATTTTAATTTTCTATTTTAAAAATAATAATTTTGATTTTTTAATTTTATCTTGTTATATAAAAGAAAATTTTCTTTGGTTTTAATCGAATTAACACTGATTGATATATATATATATATATACACTCATTTTAAAAAATTTATACCCTACACTATAATTTAATTTAATTAAACAAAATAAAATATTGTCATGTTCAATGGTGGTCTTTTTATAAATAAAATCTATATTTTCTTTATGTAATTTCTTCTTCTCATTTTCTTTTTTCTATCATGATCTTCTATATATGAAAAGAAGAAATGTAGAATTCAACAAAGTATTTTGGATAACTATCACATCACAATATATATCTTTTATAATTAAATTAGGTTGTGAAGTTTGAGGGTCAGAAATGTATTTTAACATTCTATTTTATAGAAATATACCTATTACTTGTATTTGTGAGTAGTATTGGACAACAACAGTTATGCATGAGTTTGAGCCCAAAACACCCATCGGTGGAAATTGCTGTTCAGATTAAATGGCCCAAATGTTGACCAAATTTGAACGCGGGTTGGTCGAGTTACGAGTTCAACAGTTTAATAGGTCGAGTTCAGTGCATTAGGGTGGTTTGGACCACCAATGTGCCATTTTATAATTTCTGGCCCAACAACAATAATTATATAAGTTTTAACTTGCCACCCCACCTATACCTAAAATGATTATTTTATCTTTTTATTATATATATATATAATTTGAATATTTTTCTTGTTTTAACAAATTTTTCATTATTTTTAAATATTTCGAGCAATTTAAAACTTGTAAAACAGAAAATTCAGATTAAATAAAATTTTCGAAATTTTATATTTTAAAATTTTTGAAACTCATTTTTAAAATATTTAAAATTCATATTTTTAAAACATTCGAAATTTTTAAATTATTAGAAAGTTCAAAATTCCAATATGCCTATTATCGAGGTCTGTCTATTGTCATAACGGGTTAGATCCACCAATTTCTCTTTCCATGTCTTGCTTGGTCCTTCCTATCTCTACCACTATTCTCACCTTCATGTTTTAGCTTTATTCAGAAACTTTTTCTTCTTCATTCTTACTAGTTTAGCTCTCTTAACATCTCTTTCCATTCTCTTTTATGTTTACTCTACCTCTATCATCTTCACCAACCACCATCAAATTTCGGAAGTTTTCATGTTTGGATTGGAATGTTGGATTGAAGATTCTATGTTGTGTTTCTGTGCATAATTTAATCTGACTGTGTTGTAACAACCATTTTGTTTGATTGTTGTTTGTTGTTTGGTTTGAAAGATGGGAGGTTGTAAGGACAAACATGATGATTGACAAAGGGATTTTTTCAAGCCTTGTTCATGGTGTAGCTAATGCTCCTACGCATCACTGCACTAAAATATAGATTTTATAGCGTTTCTTAACTAAAAGCGTAGCTATTGTATTATATTTTAAAAATACACAGAGACTACGACAATGTTTTTTTTTAAAAGCACTGTCATATATTCAAAATATTTACGGCGTTTTTTTTATAAGCGTTGTTATATTGTCATATAACGCTATCATAGGATCTTTTAAAACGTATTTTTTAAAAGCGTTGTTATAGTCCCTTTTAGTAAAAAAAATAAAATTAAAATCAATACTTTCCTAAAAAAATCATTCCCTACGTTTAATGCCTATTATCAAATAAAAAAATAATGAAAAAAAATCCAAATCAAATACGGAGTATTTTGCTGACTGACTAAATGTAGATATTAATTTTTATTATATCACAAATTTATAAATAATTATATATTAAATATATTTTTATTTATTTATCAATAATATAATCGAATTTGTCAATTTTTTCATTCAAACTCTATTATTTATGAATATATAATAACAAAATAAGGTCAAAATATTTACAACATTTTTTTCTATAAGCATTATTATAGGGTCATATAGCGCTTTCATATGATATTTTAAAGCGTTTTTTTATAAAAGCATTGTCATAAGATCATAGTCTCTTAAATCATTTTTTAAAAAGCGTTGTCATAGGGCCTTTCTAATTTACAGGCATGCATGTAAACTCAATTTCTTCACTCTCCCTTGCGAACCCTCACTCTCCCTTTTCTCCCTGCGAAACCCTTTTTTGTGTGAACCCTCCTCTCCCTGCAAACTCTTCTCTCCCTACAAAACCCTCCTCTCCCTGCGAAACTCGTAACCCGTATCTCATCTTCAACGCAACCCTTCTTTGTGTGACCAAGTCTCATACATGACTTCACCATCGCATCTCAACACCTCTATCGTCGTAAGTGTCGCTTTGTTAGGGTTTTATTTGAAAAATTTTAGGCTTTGTTTCGACATTTGGTACCTTGCTAGTTATTTCTAGTGTTCTTGATATTTAGGATTCTATTTCAACATTTATATTTTTATTGCTAGTGTTCTTTTGATTTTTAAGGTTCTATTTCATTTTTGCACTATCATTTTTAAAAAAACATAAATACTTTTATTTACATTTTTTAAGTATGCGTCGCTTCTTCCACAAGCACACATACTATTTTGTAGCAAAAATAGGGATTTAGTTTTTGCTCTAAAAGCTTACGATGCAATGATGAAGAATTTAAAATGTCCCAATATGTACATATACTGGGCAATAATCGACGCTTGTCATAAAGTTTTGTTTCATGTACTAAATAAACAACACCAAACAAATCTTTTATATCCCGCTGTCCATTCTGTTTCCCTTGAAAAATGAGAAAATAAGGCTAATTAGATTATCTTGTGCATAACTTGATTGTGACTCCTAAAGGATTGCATTAATCTTCAGGTATGTATGACTCTTTATTTTGTGTTCTCTTGGCATTGAGAGCTGTTATGTTGGCCTATGTAAATGACTTGATTTTGAGCTCTCACTTAGACCATCAATCTAATTGTAAGTTGCACACGTTTTCACCCATTTAAGAATTCAACTATTTCGATTATTATAAAATGCATGATTTTGTGTTTTACACGTTTAAATTTTCAATGTGGATATTATAGACAAAAATTTTACACCAGTTAAATATAAAGTGTTAATTTCTAATGAAAACTATATTTAATATTGATAACACGAGTGATTTTTAAGCAATATCTTCTTCTAAATAATTCCTTCATTTTTTTAACTGGCAAATGTTATCAAATTTTTCTAGATAATACATAATAATAGCATTTATTAAATTTTTAACTGACCTACGACATCGCTTTTTTTTAAAAAGCGCTATTAAATACCTACAATATCATTTTTTTTAAAAGCGCTTTAAGATACCATTTATGACAACACTTTTTAGAAAAACGATGTAAAATGATACATAGAATATAAGACAAGGATAGAAGAAGAAAATATTGAAAAACAAGAAGTTGTTGCTATGTATCGAGATGCGTGGTTGAAGGAACAAAGTGAAACAAATATGTTAAGAAATTGAATCATGGATCAAATGGAAGCAATAGAGAAGCTTGGGCAAAGAAGGGATAATGTGGGTGGATCGTTGTGAAAATCTTAATTTCGTAGCCAACCAAACCATCGAAAGGGTCCTCATACTCCTAAGGAAAATATAAGCAAGCATAGTTCCATTTGCCACACCTGCTGATATTATTACTTTCATTCAACATTATAATAGTTTGATAGAAGCAATGAATGGTTTAATTAGCCGAGAGCGATAGAAATATTGTATTTTAGATATAGAGAAAAATGTTGCACTAGTACCCTTTTAATTATCAACAAATGAGCTTGTTTTGAGGTTTCTCTACGTATAGGTTTGGTTCTGATGCATGAGCTTGTTTGGTTCTGTGCTTAGGTTGCAAAATAATGGTTCTTTAATACCTACATGAATGCATATAAATCTTCATTTTCTTTAACTAGAATCATATGATCTTTTAGAAAAAATCAATAAAGTTGTTTCATTAACACCCTTATCGGACTCGTGCAAACTCCAAAATCATGGATGAACTTGAGAAAAACCAAGAAGCGATGAGCAAGGATGTTAGCTAATTGAAGGAAAATATTGATATAATCCTAAAGGTTATGCATGTTTTGACAAGGAAGGAGAATACATTCAGGAATCCTCCAATTACAAATGAAGAACACCAAGCTATCCCTTCTCATCCACTAGGTTTTACTCTAACTACCCAACAATTTCGTACGGTAGCTATGCAATTTTCCATGTATGGTCTCCCACCTGATTATCCTTCTCCCTTAGTCGTCAAACCCATGGACAACAACCCAAACCACTTAACTATCAACTCCCAAAGCCTAAACCAACGCCAAATCCCATCTCCTCTAGGCTACGTGCCACCCCAAAACATTACCTTCAAAAAATATTCCATTCAATGCACCCCTAGTGCCCTATTTTGATGCTGACATAAATTGGCAACAATCTCAATTTATTGGTGATGATACATAATCGAAAGAACAAATCCATATTTTAGAAGAACAAATCAAAGCAATTGAGGGGAATAATGTCTATGGTCTAGAAGCTCTTGATATGTATTCGGTTCCCGATGTGGCGACCCCTTCAAAATTCAAGGTACCTGAGTTTGAGAAATACAAAGGTGCCACATGTCATAAAAATCATCTGACCATGTATTGTAGAAAAATGGTCTATGCATCTCGAGTGAAATCAAATGCGTTCATGGAAAGACTTGTTTAAGCGTTCTTGAAACAATACAAGTACAACACTGACATGACCCCTAATAGAACACAATTGCAAAATTTGTTGAAAAATGACAATGAAACATTCAAAGAATATGCACAACGGTGGAGAGAAGTGGCATCAGATTTAGATCCTCCTTTATCTAAAAGAGAAATGGTTGGTATGTTTATGGATGCTCTCTAGTCGTCTTTTTATGATAAGATGATTGAGAGTATGTCATCAAACTTTTTCTGACATGGTCATGATAGGATATTCTCAAAAAAAGAAGGAAGGAGATGCTAACGCTGTAATGGTAAACCCAAAGGTCTTGTATCCTCCATCCATGAACTTTTATCGACCCCTAAGTTTTCAGCCCCTGATATCCCAAATTCCCTACATTCCCTATCTATATGTGGCTACGACTTCACCATCTCCATATCCCCAATATCACCCTTCAAGGCCACTTTATTATCAACCACCTCTAGTCCAACCACCACCTATCACGTTTTTTCAACAAAACAAAAGGAGCCAAAATCCAAACTTGAATCAATAAAAAAGAGACGAAAACTTTACAATTGGCGTAATTTTATTGATACAAAAAAAAAGTGATTTTATTGCAAAGAAAAAAAATAAAATTTTGAAAGTTTTCAGAACTATTAACTTATTAAACTTTAATAATATATTTGATCGATGAAAGTAATTTATTTTTTTTTAAAAGTAACGATAATATTGAAAAGGAAATAAATAAAAAATGAAAACTAGTCCATTTAATATCAATTTAGAATAAATCAATTATATTAAATCTATATTTTGAATCAAAACAATAAGACTAAGTACAGTATAACAAAATTGATTAAATTACATCACTTGCTCTGTTTCTACTCAAAATTGATCTAATTAAATTCAGAAACACATTGTTTTAATTAAAAAATAATATAACAGAAAATAACATATTTGGCTAGTCTATTTATAATATATATCATGCATACATCCATGGGGGCATTTTTATAAAATATTAATTGTCTTAATTTGCTATGGTTGATGTAAAAAAATCACTGCATAAACTCTACGTCCAAGCAACTCCCATCCGATGTGTTTATCTTTGGAATATTTCCTTTGATTAGATGAATCAAACATTTTGCCAATGAAATTTCATCTTTTCTATTTGTAAACCCCATAAACTTTATCAATTTTATATGCTCTAATTTTGTACATTTAGTTGCTTTCATTAAGCATGCATTGGCCTTTCTAGATGAATAACTTCTATCATCAATCTGCACCTCAAAACAAAGAGAAAGAAAATGATCGAATTAAGAAAGCTAAAGAATTAATTGAAAGAAGCATAACACATGAATTTAATTGTCATGCATGCATTGTTAGTGTAAAAAATTTACATAATTTTAAAGATACTTATGATAAAAGTTAAATATATTTAATAATCTAACGGTTGTAATTAAGTGACAATTTACGCTGAAATTTGATATTACATGAAATTATGTCTTAACAAGATATACAATTACTCCCTAAAGTAGGAAATATACCGTCACAAAAAGTTGTTCCAAGGAAGGGCATAATTTCAAGAAGGAGAATAATGCATCCATGCAATATTCATCTTTGTTATAGCTATCAATCCAATATAGCTCTCTTAATTTATAGAAATTAAAGCATCCATATGGAGGAGAAATTGATGGCAATATTAATTCCTGCAAATAAAACCTTATGGAGTTAAACTAAAATGATAAATCTTTTCATTAACAATTCGAGACATCTAAGACATTCTTTTGGAATAAAAGTTTTCTTTGTTCATCTATCTCTATATCTTTATATATTCTGTTTATATTCCTATAAAATTTTGAAAAAACAATTAATTTTTTAATCCTAAAAAGTTTTCTGTTTTTATTTTTTGTTCTTCATTTTAGAGTTAACTCATGTGCATCCATCGATTTTTTGAATGATTTTTTGCAATGATGTTTAAAACATATTATAAATATATACCATAAAAAAATTATAATTTTTTAACATGGGATTAATTATTGTCAAAAAAATTTAAATTTTTGTGGAATAGACTTTTATGATGTTCTGAATATATCTGCGAAAAATCATTAATATTTTTAGAGACTTGAA
The DNA here is from genome assembly GCA_037974835.1 of Cicer judaicum. Taxonomy (NCBI): domain Eukaryota; kingdom Viridiplantae; phylum Streptophyta; class Magnoliopsida; order Fabales; family Fabaceae; genus Cicer; species Cicer judaicum. The sequence goes on along the minus strand of JBBPBS010000629.1, from coordinate 4,818,274 downwards.
AATTGAAAATTAAGAATTTCTTTTGTAGAAATTAAAGAAAATGTTGAAATTTTATAGACATAAAAAAAACATATTTAATCCTATTTATTATTTGTCTTAAATTTATCTTTTTTTAAGGACAAAGTGAATCAAGAATTGAGAATGTGATCGAAGCAAATCCAATTATATCAAACTGACTAATTGTGATCAGAAACTAGAAAAAGTTGAAATAGCAATAAAAAATTTAAAATAGAAGAAAAATGTAATTTGTGATAATTTGCTAAATAAAGACGCAAAATTTAAAAACCAATTCAAATTTTCTTGTCTATATAATTTTCCTTGTTATTTCAAAAAAAAAAAAAAAAATTAGTAGAATTTTGACTCATTATTATAAGCTAGGTGAGAGAGATTTTAATAGATGTACAAAGGCTCAACATAATCATGTTACAATTTCTCAATCATAAAAATAAATAAAAAATAAAAATAAACAATTAAGAACATACCTCAAAAGTCCATCTACAAAGTGTAAGAACTTGAGAATTCTTTATTGTCAATAAGGTTGCATCAAAATCCTTAATCTTAATGTCATTGCAACCTGGTCCTAATCTAAAATCAAGCATGGCATCACTAAGGTTGAAATGAAATTCAGGAAAAATCAAAGGCATAAGTCCTTGATATTTAAATGATTTGAGTTTAGACGTTTTAAGGTGAAGTTTCTTCAATTGTAAGCAATCCAATATGGTTAACTTGTGAAGCTCAAAATTTGAGTCAATGCTCAAACATTCCAATCCATTGCATGAAATGATTACCAAATTCTCAAGATGATCCAAATTTGAAATAATTGATGAAGCTACCTCACTAGTCAAATAAATTATTGATTTCAAATAAAGAGTTTTGACTAAAAAATTGGAAGTAAAAGATTGGTAACTTATCTTTTTTTGGTTATTGAGCTTGAATTGAAGTTCATAATGCATTTGAATTTCAAACAACTCTTTCTTCCAAGGAGAGAAATCTAATAGAAGCTTACTATTATTTCCAATAGTAGCTAATAATACACTTTCTTCATCAAAATGGAATTGAAGTTTTCTTGGATGCTTCAATGGATCAAGCTCTTCAAAACATGTAAGAAATTTAGAAACAACATTAGTGATGTCTTGTTTTGTTCCATATCTAATAATAGATTCATTCCACAAGTCTCTCCACCTTGTAGAAATTAGAATGGTTTCCATTGCTATTTCATTTGGTAGAAAAGAAACTATGTGCCCAAGAATTTCTTTTGGTAAATTGCTAAATAAATCCTTTGATGTGCTATCTTTTTCCATGGAACCAGCTGTTTTTTAAAAGGGGTTTTTATGCCTTTTTTTAATCAACTAAGATATATAATGACATGTATGACTTTAAAAGAAAATAAATAAATTTATTGGTGTGTAGGTGAGATTGTTCTGGCTTAATTAGTAGTCTTTAGCATGAATTCAGCTATGTTAAAGATATAATTGTATTTGTCGGTCACATTAATAAAAAATCTAAATAGTCCAATAAAAATTATACAATTTATATTTTAATTTCTTTAAAGGATTTAATTTATTTATACATTAATGTAAAAAAATATACTTTTATTATATTTTATAATCGTCAAATTGTTTTTAATTATAATCATCAAATTATTAAAAGATTTAATAATTATTTATAAAATCACATGTATATTATATACATCGAAACTTTTTATACTAGATATATTAAACATAAACTATTCTTATAATAAATTTTTTTCAAAAAAATATTAACAGTTTTGGTGATTATTAAATTCAACTGAATCCAACCTTAAATATAAATAAAAGTTTTTATTAACAATTTAAATAAAAATAAAAACTAATAAAAAATTAATATATTTAATTGGAAAAAATACGTCAATTATTTATTTATTTATTTTTTATATTTAAAGTAAGAAGAAGTATTTGAAACCACTTTCATTTAATGTACCAACACGTTCATGCATTTAATGTGGCGACAAATAATGTGTGGTCAAATGGGAAACCATTAACCTTATAGCATTTCAGTGGCTTTTAAATTGGTAGTATCTTCTGAAATTGGCATATTTGTCATGTTATTAATATTCATGATTTATTAATTTACCTAAGACGTGTCAATTATTCTGGGAGGATATTCCATTTTCACACAATTGAAACATTAATGGTGGTTCAATCGAGTTAAGACATTATAAAACTATATTTTAATATTTTCGAAATGGTAAAAATATATTTTTAATCTTTATTTTTTATTTTATAATTGAAAATATTAAATTTAAATTTGATTTAATATGTCTCATATGTGTGAATGTAGGAAAAATCTATCAGTTCAGAGTGTATTTATGTATTACAATTGTGTCATAATCACAATGGATCGTCATTATCTTTTTAAAAGTAAATTTAATTATAATTTTAATTTTTTTTTCTCACTAATTTGCATAATTGATATTTCTATTTTAAAATCTAATAATATTAGTCTCTTTTTAGAGTTTTTCTAATTAAAAAAATAGTAATTTTATATATTTTAAATTATGTAGCATAATTTTAATATTTAAAATCATCAAGATCTATTAATTATTTATATTTTATTAATTAAATAAAAAATAAATAATTTTAGAAATTGATATATAAATTTTTGAAGAATTTTATTATAATTTTATAAGTACTATATATCATGTTGTTTAAAAAAAAATATATCACTATATTTTAATTAAAAAAAGTACGACGAATAGACTAAAACTATTGAATTTTAATATAAATAGATCAATTTTGCAAATTGATGAGAAAAAAAATTAAAACTGAGACTAAAAAATAATATAAGTTATAATTTTTACAAAATCATACTCATACATCTTATTAGCCTCATAATATCAATCGTACACATAATGAGGACGTTAATTCTCACAATGGTTTTGAGGAAAATGTTTCTTTTTTTTTCATTTTATTATTCCTAACCAAAGCTTATTTGCTTTCTGTTCTAGCAATGTAGTAAAAGTAAGTATTAGGTCAAAGTAAAAGTATAGTGACAAGTTTATTAATGGAAGAAAAGAACTTTGAGCCTTTAGTACTTCTCTTGGAATTGGTTTCTTGTAGAATGCAAATCATACTTTTACGGTTTAATGGCTGAATTGTTGTTCATGATTCCAGAGCGTGTTAGGTGATCCATTTATATTTTATAGCTAATAGTCACACGGCACATTTAGGACTTTTTGATTTGTAGCTCAAGGCAGGGTCATCCTGTTTTCAGGACTAGTACTTAAACCGTTGAGTAGACCAATCCTTATAAATAAAATACTATCTAACTACAAATGATGCATTCATGCATTTAGTAAAGATCTTTTTATAATACAATTTGAATTTAATTTATATATCACTTATTGGGGTAAAACAATTGTACTTATCATTCAATTATAATTATAAGATTATTAAAAATATTTGATTTTAATTGTAACTATGTTTAGAATTATATAAGAGCAGTTATTATTTATCATTAGTATAATTTTTTTTTTAGTGAATATGTGAATTAGTTTTTAAAATCGTAAGCGTTAGTCAAATTAATCTTTAAATTTTGTGAATAGATAAATATATTCTTGATATTGTAAAATATCAATCAAAATATTTTATGTACGAAATTTTATTGTTAGATATTTTGATATAACAATGTAATTGAATATGTGTTTTATCCATGATAATATAATATCAATATCACAAAATTGTTGATGAAATTTAGTCATTTTAGAGATAAATTCGCAAGTAATTATAATTGTGCATTGAGTAACTCTGAACAAATTAGTTCATGAAAGATTTAAATTTCATAGAAATTTGGTATGTGTTCTGATAACATTGATATGAGATCAAGATGAAGGCGTCGAATGTTCAATTAGCATGTCACATTATAATCTTTAAAGATAAAAATTTAAATATAAATTATTTTGATTACTATTTTATAATTTTAGAGATATATTTGTCAATTTATAAAATTCAAATATTAATACTCACACTTATAATTTAAATGACCAATTATTCTATTTAATAAAAAAAAAAAGTACACTGAGGTATGAATATTAATTGTTGGATCTATTGTTGTGGGTATGCTGCAAATCTTGAACAAGAAGATGATGAACTCGATGATGGTGAAGGTTGCACAAATAAATTCCAAAGCGTGTGTATCACACTAAGCTTTAGGTTCAATTCGCCCCCACCAATCTATATATATTCGATGCAAATGGGTTAACCGGTGAATCCCCTTCAGGATACTTTGGAATCCTTGAAGTGAATTGCACAATCACATCAAGCCTATCGATCAATAATAGTTTATAGAATAAAGTTCCTTTATTTACTCTCGTACACTAGAGAAAAAAAGAAATGACTTAGAAATATTTTTGACATAATATTGACTCATGTAACATGAATTTTTGTCTTGTTTATCTTGTGTTCTTTCTGCCTCTAAAATATCTCTATTTATAGAGATACTCATACCAATTGGTGAAAGAAAGCAACTCTTCAACTCATACCAATTGGTGAAAGAAAACAACTCTTGTGAAAGATTGCAACTTTTGATAACTTATTATATGCATTGGTTTGAATTAAACCCAATCATTGCAACCACTTGACCAAGTGATACATTCAATTATTTAATTTTCTTACATTAATATAGCTATATGAAAAATCCAAATATATTTTGGAAATTTCCCTAACAATCCCCCACCATTTTCAAAATATATCTAAGTCCGTTATTCCGGAAATGTCATGGTTTCAGATAAAAGTATCTTACGATTTGAACCATTACTTAGTAAATTATGTTTTCACTCATCCCCAAATAGATTGATAGACAAGCTTTGAACCAACCATTCATTAGAACAAGTTTGCATAACTCACACATGAAATATCGGTACCATTGGTCGAATTATAAAATTGACACATTTGATAAGGCCCTGTGTCTCATATCCTTTTCGTGATAATTTAAGAGTTAAGCTCTTGAACTCTATGAAGTGGCCCACTTCATTCTCATATAGGTGGATTATATTATAAATGCACCCATAATTATACATTCCAGCAAATACATGCTATATGTCCATTAAGAGGAGATCTCATCCTACCACTTTTATTTTATGGTCCAAGTACTTTTATCCTTTGGGATGTATCTATTGTCAAGTACTTCAATCACTCTAATAGTGTACTTTCATCATTGAACTCAAGACTTGATGCTACTCAAGTGTGAGTTGACGTTTCCACCATTGGTGATTATCTATATATGAGCTTGAATCACATCCCTAACGATGTTTTCAACACCATGTCCTTTATCAAACCTTTCGTCAAAGGAATTGCAAGATACTTTTCAATTCTTACAAACACTATGGATATCACTCCATTAAATCATTTACATAGCTATGCATTAAACCAATATGTATTGATTTTCTATTATATTCCTGGTTATATGTTTTTGATAATGTGTATTGACTATCACAATGTATGGATACTGGTGTTATTGACTTTGGCCAAATTGGTATCTCATGCAACAAATTCTTAGTCATTCAACCTCTTTACTACCTCCAAACAATAAATTTTGCAGCCATGGTGGTGTTGATAATGCAAGTTTGTTTCTTTGAACCCCAAGAAAATGTACATCCACCAAGGTTGAAGGTCCATCCACTTGTGGAAGCTTGATCCTCAACATGATTTATTCAACTAACATATGTATATCCTTCCAAGTATAAAGGATATCCACTATAGATTAAACTATAGTTAATTGTTCCTTTCAAATATTTTAATACTTTATTAATAACATATCAATGTTCTTTACTTGAATTGCTTGTATACCAACTTAATCTTCCAGCAACATATGTTATATCAGGTCTAGTACAAGTCACAACTTACATCAAACATCCCATTACTTTTTATATTCTTGATAGTATTGACCAACTATGACCAAACCATGACCCTTTTGCCATTTAATCTCTTCACATTGTATCACATACAATTAATAAGCATCTCCATTATCACATACACAAACTTTTATGTCATTTTTCCTTTTACTATATTTAATAAAAATCTCAATTTAAAATTCTAATTATCTTTTCAATATATCAAAATCCAAGATATAATACATTGAATGCATTAAATATATATCGCCACCAACTAACAAAGCAAGATCATAAAAATTTCTCATAATTAAATATCATAAGGTGGGTCCAAAAATGTAAGTAATCTACTACTTAACAAATAAGAATTCATTTTATTTCTATTAAATAAACCATTTCTTCATAGTTATATTATAACTAATGCATACACCATGAATTCTATTTGTTAATTCAAGTTTAATATTTAAATATGTTCTATGATAAATCCAAATAAGTATCACAATAGAAAGTAAACAATGAATAAAATCATTAAGATTTTCTATCAGTTTCTTCCATAAACATTTGTCAACTTATAATAATTTTAAAATATATATCCAAATCATTTTTAATATCAAAATAAGTAAGAAATTGACATATACTTTTATACCATCATACACATATAATATGATTTAATCAATTTTGATTTAATAATTTCTCACATGAAGCATCACTATCAATGAGACAAACACTTGATATTTATGACAATTATTTACTCTAATTTAAATAAATTAATGTATTAAACATGTATCTTATACCATATTTATTTATATTTGTCAAGATTTAAGAGACCAAAATCATAAATAAATTTTATTTCATCAGTCAATCATAAATCGTTACTCTTAGTCTAAAAGCATCAACTATAGATAAACAAAAATTTCATCAAAATATATTATCTCTAATTGCATATTATTAATTTTCCACATCATATCTCCATGAATGTAATATATAAATGTATTAATATTAAATAACTTCCGGTGTTTAACCATGAGTTTTCATATGATTAATTCTAAGACTTTAATTAATCTTTAAAATCCAAACAAGTAAAATTCATGCATAAACCATATTAAATTCACATACTTGAATATATTTTAAATCATGCATATCAAATCTAACCACATGTTAAATTTAACATAAACAATATAATTAATTTGGAAAACCATATATGAATTTAGAACTTCAAACATATCATATATATTCATATAGATTAAATGTGTACCTTTCACCATGGTCAAGAAAGTTAATCTCCTTTAAAAGTTGCAGTCATAAATAAATTTGATAATCGAAAATCGAACCTAAAGATTGTTGGATCTATTGTTGGGGGTATGCTGCAAATCTTGAACAAGAAGAGGATGAACTCGATGATGGTGAAGGTTGAACAAATAAATTCCAAAGCGTGTGTATCACACTAAGCTTTAGGTTCGATTAGCCCCCACCAATCTATATATATTCGATGCAAATGGGTTAACCGGTGAATCCCCTTCAGGATACTTTGGAATCTTTGAAGTGAATTGCACATTCACATCAAGCCTATCGGTCAATGATAGTTTATAGAATAAAGTTCCTTCATTTACTCTCGTACACTAGAGAAAAGAAGAAATGACTTAGTAATATTTTTGATAGAATATTAACACATGTAACATGAATTTTTGTCTTGTTTATCTTGATATCTTTCTACCTCTAAAATATCTCTATTTATAGAGATACTCATACCAATTGGTGAAAGAAAACAACTCTTGTGAAAGATTGCAACTTTTGATAACTTAATAGATGCATTGGTTTGAATTAAACTCAATCATTGCAACCACTTGACCAAATGATATATTTAATTATTTAATTTTATTACATTAATATAGCTATTAAAAAGATTTAAATATGTTTTGGAAATTTCCATAATATTAATCTCATAAAATCTGTTTTAGGTTTAAATTGATGTAAACTGAAGGAAAATACAAATCTCAAGAAAGAAACGTGTGTAATGGGATTCGAAGACAACACACATAAGAATAAATATTTATTTTGTTTTTAATGTGTAAGTTGAAGTTAATATAATCTTTATAAAAATATTATGAAGGAAATTTTAGTAATACAATTTATTCTTCGTACAAATTTTTCATATATTAATTTGATTTTCAAATGTATATTTTATTAGTCAATTTTAATCTATAATTTTTTTGTTGCTGTAATTTTAATAGTTTCAATAACTATAATGATAACACCTTGTACGACATTTAAGAATTAAAATATTGTTTACATCACACATAATAAGAGTGCAATGTTTAGTCATTGGATAATCTCAATATTGGTTTGATATATTGAACATTAATTATATATAACTCTTTAGATCGACTATTGAAATAGTTCTTTCTCAAAGTGATATAGATAGAGGCACGACAAATCTAAAAGAGATGATAAAGTGATTTTCTATAGACCAAACAATGTGATTTTTGAATTATTTGTTTTCTCCAGTGCACAAACATAATTGATGTTTTTTTTTTCTTTCATTTTTAAATCATTTTATTTTAAAAATGTAATTCATTTTAAGAATTTCAATGTATTTTGAAATTAATTCTTAGTAATTCTATTACATTCAATTTGTATAAATCGGTAGAGAATAATCAAACCTAAAACTAAATGTGTCCACACACAATTTAGAATTATTTATGAAATCTTTTTATTTTTCTCAACTTGTTGCCCCAACACAAAGATGTAACTTTATATATATATATATATATATATATATATATATATATATATATATATATATATATATATATCGGTGAAATATAGATCTTAGCTAAAATATGTAACATAAAAATTATATTGGATGTTTTATGACACAAAATTATCATGCAGCTGCAATGTATTTGTCTCGAAGTGAATAAAAGACTAGCTCATATTAACTACCACCCTTTTTTGGCTATATTGCACATACACCCCATTATTGGGAGTTACAATATGTATTTCAGTCAAATGTCACCATCTATAAAGAGTAATTTTTTCCACCGATCTTCAACTACTATGAGATTCTTTATTCTATCTGATAAATTTTAGTTCCAATTATGAGAGTCTCTCCTATACATGAGAGCTGAAGGGGTTATTTATCCTCTTAGCTTTGATAGATAGCTACTATTTTAGTATTATAAAGAATCACATTATGTGAGAATCGAGGTTAAAGATAGTTTATAAACATCCATACTCTTCAATCCAACAAAACACGTTTTCACAAAAGCAAAATTGCAAATGTTCACACAAGATCCAAAACAAACGATACCTAAAAAAAATGTGGTGGTGTGAAAAAATAAGACATGAATTATGTCCAACAATGTAATTCTTGATTCAAGTTACAATGCTAGTTAGGAGATTTTGGCTAGCATTCTAAAAAAAAATAGGACTTGACGACTAGTAATCTCTTCAAATCACTAGTACCAAAGAAATAATTTTCAATCACGTTACAATTCTTCAATGGTCAACTAATTGTTTAATGGTCTAAACCTCTATTTTTGTGTTTTCTTCCATTTTTTTTTTCAAATAATTCGTACCAAATAGCACTATTGTATTAATAAATTCAATTAAATACAATTTAATTTCTAGATTTCATGTATAATATAAATTAAATTTAATAAATTTTCTAATTTTAAAGTCAAATATTGAATTATTCACATAAAAAGTTTAAGTTACATAAAAGGTATATTACAAATCATAACATTAAATGATTTAAAAATAGTTAAATTTAATTTATAATAATGATCGATGGAGTACAAATTTATTTGTAAATCAAGGTATTTGATAGCTGAATTGTAGGCTTTACGCCATAGTTGTTGTTTATTATGTAAGGAAACATGACATATGTAAGTCGTTACCTATCTCGATTGTGACAGGTAAATCCAGCTTTGAACAAATTTGGGTACAACTTCAAATTTTCCTAGAAATTCAAAATCAAGAACAGGATACAACGTTAATAGCAGCCTACACCTAAATATGGTTATTTTATTTTTTATATAGAAATCTTCATTCATTTTTATTTAATACTTTTATATATTATAAAGGCTAAATACCACATGTATCTCTTAACTTAATTTCATTTAACGTTTTAATTATTATTTTATTTTTGATTTAGTCCTTTATTTTAATTTTAAGTGATAATTTGATCTTTTATATTTTGAAATGTCAACAATGTTATCCTTTTTTTTTTTCAAAATCTCAAAAAATTCATCAAAATTTTTAAACAAAACCCATAAAATTAATTATCATCCTCAATATAATGCAATTTCATCAAATTCATAACTTAAATCTTTAAATAAACTCATATTTTCAACTTTAACAACATCAAATAAAGAATGACAAGTATGAGTTTATTTGAAGATTTGAGCTACAAATTTGATAAAGTTTATTTTATATCAAAGAATATAACTAAATTTATGAGTTTTATTTGAAAATTTTGATGAATTTTTGTAAAAAAAAAAGGATAACATTGTTAACATTTTAAAACATAAAAGATTAAATCGTCACTTAAAATTAAAATAAAGGACCAAATCGAAAAAAAAAGAAGATAAATGACTAAAACGTTAACTGAAATTAAGTTAAGGGACTACAAGTGGTATTTACCTTATTATAACTTTTAATCTATTCTCAATAAAAAAATTTAATTTTATTATTATTCAATTTTAGATAAAATATATGAGAGCCTTTATGTTTCATAAAAGTAGTAATTTGATCTTTTATATTTTTCCATAACACTTAAGTCAATTAAAGCTCCTACTTGGATCCTTTAAGTTTTTATTTTTTCAATGTAGTCCTTTAAGTTATATTTTATTTCATCATTAGCCTAAAGATTATACTAAATTATATATGTAGTCCTTTAAAGTTAGTCATTTTATCAAATTATTGTTAAAATCGAATCCAAACAGCGCACTGAGGTTATTGTCTATGCTACCTTACAAGTGGATGAAGTTAATTATATTGATTATGTGAATATACCTTTATTATCAATATTTTAGATGTCATACACGTGTATAAGTGGTTGTAGAAAAAATTAAGAAATGTAGATCATTTATAAATTTTGTTGAATATTTTCATAATGATTAGTATGAGGGACATATTGTTGTAGCATATTGTAGATTATCTAATGGTCAAGTATTTTTAATTGTATTAGTCGTTGTTGAAACTTGAACAAATGAGTAACAATATAAACATAATGTAAATTAAATTAAATGACTAAATCAGAAGAAAGAAAATTAAAAGTTAAAAGAGCTAAACGAAAATTGAATCAAACTTAAATGACTTAAGTGTTACAAAAAAAAACATAAAAGACCAAACCGTTATTTTTGTGAAACATAAAAGATCTCGAAACGTATTTTGTCTTAATTTTATTATTATGTAATAATTATATTTATTCATATTAATTATAATAATTATAAACATTTGGTATGACAAATACTAGTAAGTGGTTGGTGCACAATTCTCCTATTCAAGCTATTTAGGTGGGAGATGGAGTCTTTTGTATGGATTGGTTTGCGAGTAACTTAAATGGAGTTGTAGAGGATGGAAAAAATACATTGTTTTCGAGAGATTCATTGGATGGGGATTTGTGCCAACAGTTTGTTAGACTTTTTAATTCACCTTTACAAAAATAGGAGTGTGTTACTATTATGATAGATTTATTGGAAATAGAGGGGGTGAAGGGTGGAAGTGGAGAAGACGTTTGTTTGCGTGTGATGAGGATTTAGTGGAGGCATGTAGAGATCTCTTAAGTAATATTTAAATCGGAGGTTAATGTTGTTAATGTGTGGTCTTGGAACAATGTTCATGGGCACAATTATTTGCTGAAGGAAGCTTATGTCACATTGTGTGAGACAAATGATATGGGTGTGGGAAACCCCAATTTCCTACATTAGTTTGGAATACATTAATACCACTAAAGGTTTTTCAATAAAAGGTTAACAACTCAAAAAATAATGTCTCATCATGGAACTTTACATGTTGAATCACTACAATGTATCGGATAGTCATTTATTTTTTGAATGTCTCCAATTTGGGATGGTGTAGTATGACAATATAATTTGATTTGGATTATTTATATTTAGTGTTTTATCAAATAATTCACTTGCATATGCTCAACAATTTGATGTTTATTGTTTCATGTGAACATGTGATGCGCCAATGAATTAACATGATTTGGTTGACAACTATTCGGTTAATATGGAAATAAAGAAATGAAGTAATTTTTTTTTAAAAAGTGTTTATAATGTGAGTTTCATTATTATTGACAATATAAAGCTCTTATCATAGAGGTGGCTAAAGCTCTTTTGAAGCTCTTTTAAATATAACTTTAATATTTACGTTAGTTTAGCTTAAATATTTTTTTCAACTTTGTGATGCTCTGAAGTGCATCAATCACAGGCCGAAGATGTTATCATTAGAAACCTCAAATGATGAGTGGTTTCTTAACATATTCTAGAACTCGGGGTGTCAAATGTCGCTCAAACTAGTTAAGGGAATATAAATCTAGGTTTTTTGTCAATATTTTAATAAAGGTGGCATTTGGAGACCATCAACTTCCACCTCTCTTTTTGTGAGATAATAATTGCTCTAGATGATGGATCTTGTGTGCCTCGTTTAGTGATTATTGATCGTCTTTTGGGATATACTCTTTTGAGCAATGGTGAGGCTATAGAGATATTGGTGAACCTCATTGGAAAGGATCTCAAGGAAACTATTAGCAAGTGTCATGCAACGAGAGGAGCTCTTGTACGATTCAAATGGCTCGATGATTAGTATAGGGAAAACATGATTATAACTTATTTGTTTTATTTGGTGGATACCATCATTTTCTCTTATAAAAGTGACACATATGTGGATATAGGTTATGTGTGATACTTTAGGGACCTTGATATAGTCCATGAGTATACATGGGGTATGCTTCCATTGCTTCTATTATTTGTGTGTATGTTTATTAGTATACTTTGTTGATGGTTCTTAAACCATACACTGAGAAGTTTCAACAGATGTACATCAACTAAAGGTTTTTCATTAACGGGTTTATTCACAACCACATCATCTTTGATCCTGTTATCAATTGGTACCATAGGCTGGCGAGCGAAGTCATCTAGATAAGACAGTGGCACTGTTCCTGTTAGCCCATCTATTGGTGACTATTTTTCACCTGTTCTTCCAACTATTTTAGGGATAACCTCTACATATCTAGGATGATCAGACCTGTCCACTATGTCGTTTCTCCTACCCTCAACCTTCAAAGAAAGTCTGCTTATGTCACTACTCGGTATAATGACCCTAGATTTAGTCCCAATTGTTTGTTCAACATTAACATAGCCTTCCTTCAATGGTGCAGTCACCAAAACCCTATTTGTTACTTGAGCTCTTAAATTGTCCTCCACCGGGAGACTATTGTAACTTGGCATTGAATCGAAAATTGAACGCACAAATATATTATGCTGATCCAAAATCACTGGATCTGAATGTGCCTGAGGCAGTTTTTTCTGACACATATAATAGTCATCCACTCTATGAGGGACCATTACTGGTTGTTGAGGTATCAACGCCTTATGAAAAATAACATGATCTGATGAAGAAACCTAAACCCAACCGTAATTACCTCCAAATGGAACTTGAAGTGGATATGCCCTAAAGTATTTTCACCATAATATTGCTCCAAACAGTTTTGTTGTGTTTGCATGACTGGCGGTGGTTGAATGACACTTGGGAATCCCATATGGGGTGGCAGCTGGACATAATCTACGTGGTTCAGAATTTCTTGTCGAGGATCAACAATAGCTTGCAGAGGCACAGATGGTGGAATTTCCATTCCAGACTGCTGGAACCCAAATTGTTGTTGGGATAAAGTAGTGGGCACAAACTTCTCTACCTCAACCTCATTTTGGAAAGGTGGAGTACAAATTTGACCTGAATTAGCCACAAGTTCAATTTGATGTATAATATGCTTTTTAAAATACAATTATACCTTTTTAAAGTTCAATTTGGTGTATAATATTATTGCCAATATTCACATCTAGAAATTGATTGTTGATATTCTTCCTAATTCCATTATAGAAACTTAGCTGAACATGTATAATTCAATGATATATGATTTAATTTATCGGATCGATGATCCTGATAGATATTAAATATTAATTCAACAAGAAAGCTCACATGAAATGTATAAACATAAAGTAAAATAACAATATCATATATGAATTAGTTAGAAATTAACCCAAGCTTGAAGATGAGAATCTTATATCTATTTTTTTTGCTCTATCACTATCTTTTCTCTAAATATGAAAATAGAAGAACTTCAAATCAATTTTAAAATTTTAAAAACTAAAAGCAATCAAATCATTCAACCAATACAAATTCCTAATAGAGGAAAAACGATTTTCACTTGTGAATCCTAAATAGCTGAATTTGAATTGTAAATTGTAAATTGCTGAATTGTAAGAGAAATCCGATTGAAGATGAATACATATTGAAGAGTAAATATATTAAAGAGGAAATTGAAGAAATCAATTGAAGAGGGAATCAATTTTTTTGTTGTTGATAATTTGTGATATGAAATAGGGAAAAAATTGAGAAGAGTTTTAATCATTACTTAACATTTTGAGCAAATTTGAGAAGAAATAGGGGAAAAAAGTTTCTAAGATCAAAATGGGAGAAAGGGAATACGATTGTTGGGTGAATTTTGAGAAAATTTGAGAAGAAATAAGGAAAAAAAAGTTATGAGATCGAAACGGGAGAAAGGGAATGAGGTGAATTGAAGTGTGAGTCAATGAGGAAATATTTTTTATGTGAATATTTGAATTTTTTTTAAGTTAATGTGATCTAGTGATATGAAATGAGAATATGTGGCACTCTCTTTCTGTAGCTAAAAATATTATAGTGACAAATAAGAAAGTATCACTAAAAGTTAAATGTCACAATAGTTTCTTTTTTTTGGTAGTGTATCTATCTAATGCAAGGTTGTACAAGACGTCACAGATGGCCAATTATCATTCTCTCATTCAGGTAATTTTTTAATTTCATCAATTGTTTAAATATTTTAATATTGTGATTTTTTACTGAATAACTTATTGTTGTTGCAGACATGGATCATGCAACATTTTTCAGACATGTCGCCCTGAATCTCTAAGGAGGATTATGATGAGTCTCTTCCACATGTGAGTATGTTTTGTCCACAAAGGGATATGTCGATAGAAGATATGTATCAAGAGTTGATTGATGGATTACTAGTCAATGACGTCAAGTTATGTCCTTACAATTACAACCATGATGTGCATCTATTAGAAGATATTTGTTGGTTCTTCAAATTGATTAGGTGTGAGTCTTAAAACATGCACCCCCACACCTATTAGAGCGCATGTTTCGAATATTTTATTATTTATCTTAGGGGTCCATCCATATTACCTCCTACTTTGATGTACCAATTAGATATAGATTTAGCATACACACATTTTGAGGAGCAGTTGATAGGATAAGACATTCAGGGCAATTGTGTGGTATTTTCATTAGATACCGCACCAAGATACATGTAGTGGTATTTCAGGATGTTACATCCCTACCAGATACCAACACCAAATTGAGATCCTCAGAGGCCAACCTATGCAAAAGCACATGCAAGGACATAAGCATATGACGTGGGAATTTCAGCAATATATTTGTTGCCTGTAAGATTTCTCATATTATTTTAGAATCACTAATCATTATATATCTATAGTTATCATAAACTAGACATTTCATCATATTTTGCATTTCTAATCTTGGACTCCTTATAAATTTGTTGTATTTGTAACGTGCATTATAAATAAGCTTGTTTGTAGTCAAAAGAATATTTTTTTTAAAGTCATAAGAATATTTTTCGAAAGGATCATGTTGTTACTTGTCATCTAATCAACAATTTCTTTGTCTTCCACATTTAAACGAAATTTTTGAATGATGGTCTTCTAAATCTTTTGTCATCTCATGATGGTGCTTTCCACACACTACAATAAATTTCCACACTTCAGAGCACAAAAAATAGTCCAACAATCTAAATGGACACTTAGATTTTATGGATCCCATGTCTTGGAAATTTCAACTCCTTGAATTCTTTATACAATCAGCCCTTCACATCCTTGTACAAGAAATCATTTTCTTTTTTCTGACTCGTGTTCTAACTTTGTAATAATAGTAATAAACCCTAACTTCATTGCTTCACCTTGAACTTATTTCAACAAGTCATCTCAAGAACTAAATTTATTATAGTAATAAAGTTTTTAGCAAAAAATCAAGAGACTAGACAACTGGTTTGGTATAATGTTAAAAAAAAATATGGTCTGATGCAATAAACACACAACCCAAATTGGTCAATTAGGACGTTGTTTCGCTTGTTTGGATTGGCCAAACTGAACATACTATTACAAAACATGAAAATTGTAGCACCCCAGCTATTACACTTATCGGCAGTGCTACCTCACGATCTTCCTGTCCCCTCTATCTACTTAGTGGAAATAGCGAATTCGAGTCCGACACCTGGGAGATGAGTACCTCCTCCACATAGTCTCACTACCAATTGAGTAGCTCAATTGGTAGTGAGACTGTGTGGAGGCAATACTTATCTCCCAAGTATCGAGCTTGAATCCAACAGAAGGCAAAAGCTCGGTATTTCCACTAGATGGATAGGGGGAGAGAAAATCGTGAGGTAGCACCGCTGGTAACGGTAATGGCTGGGATGTTACATAAAAAAGCTCAATTGGTAGTGGGACTGTGTAGAGGTGGTACTTATCCCCCAGGTACTGGGCTCTAATCCCATGAAAGGCAAAAACTTGATATTTCCACTAGGTGGATAGTGGGGGTGAGAAGATCGTGGGGTAGCACTGTCGGTAACGGTAATGGCTGAGGTGTTACCTAAAAAAGCTCAATTGGTAGTGGGATTGTGCGGAGGCGGTAGTTATCCCCTAGGTATCGGACTTGAATCCCACGAAAGACAAAAACTCTCTATTTCCACTGAATTGATAGGGGGTGAGAAGATCGTGAGGTAGTACCGCCGGTAACGATAATGACTGGAGTGTTACAAAAATCTTCAAAACAAGAAAACACAACAAAAATACAATGAGAAAATATTCAGAGTCACATAACATTCGCTTCAAACAAAAATAATATAAAATAGTCAATGGATGATATGATTGAGTAATGAAACACAAATTTCGTAAAAGTTAGGTTTTGTGTAGGGTGCTTTGAGTGAGATTGTTGAAATGAAGTGTTCAAATAATTGACTTGTGTATATACATTTATAGCTTCTGGAATGACCAATTTAGATAAATCCCATATCAATTAACCATTCTCAATAGGCTAATTTTGAAAGAAAAAAAAAAATAGGAATAAGGAATTGGGGACTTTTGATAACATAGAGTGGAAAGAAGAAATTCTCATTTCAGAATTGTGTGTGTCAATGACGCTGATTGCAGGACTTTAATATGTAGTTTTTGGATAGCTATAGCAACCCATTTTTAATCATTTTATAATTTTTGTACTTTTTTTATTCTAGGCATACCTTATCTTCGAATAACTTTTACTAAATTTATTTTGACATATTAAAATAATTATTTATCATTAGTTAATTACTTAATATTACTATGAGTGTTAAATTTAGTTTGTCCTAATTTTTAAACAAATTTAAGTTATCTACCACAATTGCATCATGTTGCCCACTGCAAAACTATTAGAGAAATTTGCGAACAGAAAATAAGACGTGTGAATATTTTTTCTATTCCATTTTGACCTTTACAAATAGTTTATCATGAATAATAAAATAAATAATAAAACCATTTAAAAAAAATATTGTTCATAAAACTAACTATATTGATTTCTTTAATAAGTAAGCATTCATCTACAAAATTTCCTTGTTCATCCCTATTACATCAAAGAAAGAGCTAGAAATCTTAATTTCTACAACAAAAAAGTACTCAAAAATCATTTTAATTCCTAATTACCATCTCAAAAGTAGTTGAAAAAATTCCAACACTTTATTCCCTCCTCAATATGGAGAAAACAAGTATACAATAATTAAAAAATATATATTCTAGAAACACTTTTTTTTATGGTAGGAATCGAACTCCCAACTTCAAAATTTGTAACACTCACACACATTATGCATCAACCATTTACGCTAGATTTTGGTTTTCTAAAAATCACTGAGGGGTTCATGACCATCCTCACCAATAAAGATATTATCATAAATGATTGCAGCAATTGCTGCACCAATAAATGGGCCAACCCAATAGACCCAATGATGAGTCCATGTCCAACTAACAAATGCAGGCCCAAATGAGACAGCTGGATTCATTGATGCACCATCAAATGCTCCACCAGCTAAGATATTTGCACCAACAATAAAACCAATTGCAATTGGAGCAACAACTCCTACATTCCCTTTTTTTGGATCTACTGCTGTTGCATAAACTGTATATACCAATCCAAATGTCATAACAATTTCAAAAACTAGTGCATTCCAAACTGATATATCTGAGGATATAGCAAAAGCTGATGTCTCCTGCAATATGCAAATTACAAAAAAGAATGATATATTAGTGCTTAATAGGATACCCTAAATAATAAATAGTATTTAAAGCCAAAGAATAATTGTTACCATTCCACCAGTAGCAGACTTGAGAAGAATGCAAGCAACAACTGAACCAAGTAATTGTGCAATCCAATATAAAATACTTCTCAAAAGGGTAATGTTTCCTCCCATGAAAGCACCAAATGTAACTGCTGGGTTGACATGACCACCAGAGGCATTTGCTCCAACAGAAACAGCAACAAAAAGTCCAAATGCATGTGACAGTGATGCAGCTATGAGACCATCAGGTGTTGCAGGTCCATTATTGGTAAGTTTGTCTGCCAAATATATTCACCAATACTCACTTATTTTACAAATAACCATCCTTACAATAGAACACACTCTAAAATAAACAATAATAAATAAACACATTGTTACACCAGAGCATCTGTCCACTTATCAGTGAAAATTAATCATACTCAACACGAATATTAATATTGCATCAAAATGTATGAGAAAAAACTCTTGAACCATAGTTTCAAAATTTCAACTTCTACTTAAAAAAACAGAGTGCTTACTGTAAGCCATGCCAGAGCCTTCCCCTGCAAAAACAAAAATGAGCATAGAAAAAAATTCAGCAAATGCAGCTCTAATTGCATCAGGTTGACCAGCCTCTCCAGGAGACCCAATTGCAATTCTATAGATTGCCATTATTATTATTATTAATTAGCTCAAGAATCAGAACCAAAAGAAAGAGAGATTCTTTTATGTATGTGTTTGATTATTGATTTTATTTATGTTCTATAATAAAAATTTGGTTGAAAGTTAGTGAAAATTATAAGAGCTTTAAATACCAAAATGGTCATGTGTGTGACACTATGTGTGGAATTATATATACAAAAAATGCAGCTAGCTTATAAGGACTAATAAGTAATAAAGAGTAGAGTGAGCCACTTGGTCATAGTTTTGACATGTATGTGGCTGTGATGTGATGTAGCTGCATCTGAAATTTGAACATCATAGAAAAAGTATTGCTTTCTTTGATTGTCTGATATTTTCACCGAAAGTGGTGGATAGCCTAACATTTGGGGACATATAGAACTGACCAAGTTTTTTTTTTTCTTTTCTTAATGCATTTTACTATTTTAGTTTCATACTAATAGTAACTGTTTGAGAATAATATGTAATATTTTTAAGGTAATTTGGTCTTTTTTAGTATCTATTATATATAATCTTTGTATCTTTTGTTTTATTTACTTTTTGTTAATCATTATATTATTGGAATTTTAGTCGCATTTCTCTTTCTCTCTCTAATCATTATATTATTATGAAGATGGTACCAAATAATTTGGTTGAATTTTGAATATAATTTAAATGTTTTGGCCAAAAAGATAATTACATGTATGTTCCTACCTCAAAAAATGGTAGGCTCCTTGACATAATTACATGTATAAATGTTATGAACAGCAAATTCTTTATGTGTAAGCAAGAAAATGGTTGAACACTTTTAAGTCAACACAATTCATCTAACACTTGTTCTTTCCAATGGATCTTACATTCTTCAAACATTTTCTTTTTTTATTTTTATTTTAAGTTTGTTACAATAAATGTTGTGGATGAGGGTAAAATTCTTAATCACTCTGCTCTCGTTACTCCCGTTATCCCACGTTTAGAAAACATTAGTTATTAGTTATGAACTCAAGAGAAAACAAAAAACCAAAAAACAATTTTTCTTGAAAATAAATTATTTAATGTATTAGTAATATTAAGTGTTAGTGTGTTGCACTTCAACAAAATGAAACTATTTTATAAATTTGAAAGAAAAAAAAATTAACCCTAAAATCAGGCAAAAGGGGTGGATGAAGCAAATATTTGTGCTCAGAATTTTCTCATTTAGTGGAGAACCAAATATATGTTCTAAACTAAACACTTGTTATGCTTGAAAACAGTTGACTATTCAATCTTTATACAAGTTAAAAGAGTATAAACAAATAGGTTATAAAATGTGGTTAACATTTTTGGCATACTATACTTAAAAATTTGCATCCACTAAATACAACACACACAAAAAAAAAAAAAAACTCACGATTTAAGCGAAAAAAACAATGATTTCTATTAAATATTGTGTTTAGGACTGCTGAGATAGAATATGAAGGAGAAGAAATAATTAAAGGTATGCAAGTACTCAACTTAATCTGAGAATTCGAATTTCAAAGAATGAAGGATTTCAAGACAATCAAAGTTTACTCTGACAAACTTATCAATATTGCAAACAATGTGAGACTTCTATGATCGAAATTCCCTACTCAAGAATTATTGAAAAAATTATTGTAGTGGTACCTGAAGGATATGAAGCAACCATCACTACCTTGGAGAATATCAATGATTTTTCTAACATTTCATTGGCAGAATTACTAAATACATTAAAGGCACAAGAACAAAGAAGACTAATGAGAGATGACCCAACAATAGAAAAAGTGTTAGCAGCCGGACAACAAAATGTGGGAAAATTCAATAAGAGTTTTGATGAAATTAGAGTAGGTTCAATTGTCACAAATTAGGGTTTGATGTCTTTTGCTTTGATATTTCTCAGTATAAATAATAGTTACAACGTTTTTATCTAATAATTACAAATTAAGGGGATCAAATCAATTTCTGATTTGTCTAACTTATTTTAGGAAAGCTGACAAATATAATTACAAATTAATATTATTTCCCGTTTCACATCCCCCTCAAATTGATGCGGCTGGTCAAGGAGCATCAATTTGCTAACTAGAAACTGATGTCGCAGGAGGAACAACTTTGGTTAGAATGTCTGCAACTTGAAACTAAGTATTGATGTGAGGGATGGATATAATCTGATTATCATAGGTCTCACGAATAGAGTGACAATCTTCTTTAATATGTTTGGTGCGCTCATGAAAAATAGGATTTGCAACAATTTGAATAGCACTTGTATTGTCAACATAGAGAGACATCGACTCTATTTGAGGGAATCCAAGTTCAACCAAAAGACCACAAAGTCAAATGATCTCATAACAAGTAGTAGACATGGCACGATACTTTGATTCAATTGATGATTTAGAGACTCTAGTTTGTTTCTTACTTTTCCATGATATCAATGAAGAACTGAGAAACATGCACCAACCGGTGACTGATCTACGAGTGTCGGGACACCCAGCCCAATCGACATCACTATAGGCACTCAATTTTGGTATTGTGCCAATGGAAAAGAAGAGACCTCGTTGAGAGGTACCTAGCAAATAGCGAATTATGCATCAAAATGCTGTCAAGTAAACGTGGCGAGAGGAGTGCATGAACTGACTTACTTGCTGAACATCAAATGATATGTCAGGTCGGGTAATTTCCAAATAATTTAGACTACCCACAATTTGCTGATACAATAAAGGATTATTCAATAGATCACCCTCATCTCCGTGATATTTCACATTAACTTCAAGAGGAGTATCTACCAGATTAGCTGGTTCGAGGCCCGCCATAGAAACAAGGTATGTCACGTACTTATGTTGATGAAGAAATATACCCTTGGAGGTAGAATGAACCTCAAGGCCAAGGAAATACTGCAAGTTACCAAGATCTTTCATATGAAATGCAGTTTGCAATTGATGTTTAAGATCCTAGATGGATGTCGGATCAGATCCAATAATGACCATATCATCAACATAAAGGAGGAGTAGAACAATTCTTGTAGATGTGTGATGAATAAATAAAGAGGAGTCATACTGAAACTGAGTGAAAGAGAACTCAAGTAGAGTGGAACGAAATTTCTCATACCATGTTCTAGGTGCTTGTTTCAAACCATATAAAGAGTGTTTGAGCTTACACACACCATGAGATGAAGAAAATAGACCTTGAGGAGGAGTCATATAAATATCTTTAGTGAGATCATCGTGAAGAAATGCATTATTCACATCCATTTGATGGAGAGTCCACCCATAAGAAGCAGCTATAGAGAGTACAGTGTGAACATTTGTCATTTTGGCTACCGGTGCAAATGTCTCATCATACTCAATTCCATATTCCTATTTGTTTCCTAAGGCAACCAATCGAGCCTTGTACCAACTGAGGGACCCATCAGAATTCAATTTAATAGAATATATCCATTTGCAGCCTATGGGTTTGATATGAGGAGGACAAGAGATAATATCCCATGTGAAATTCTCTTGAAGATCCTGAAGTTCCTCATTCGTTGCTTTTATCCAGCGCACATCTTTAACATCCTTTGAGTAACAAGTAGAAATAGATATGCTAGAGAGAGATGCAGACAAAGAAGTATGTGAGGAATTATACTTTTCTGGTGAATATCTATCTGGTGCGCAAGACGCTCTACCAAAACATCGTGGTGCAACCGCTACAGGATTAGGTGGCAGATCAATGTCGAGAAGGGGGGTTATAATCTGCTTGTGTTTTCTAACATACACATTTCCTGGTTTAAAACGTTCTATAGATTGAGGCATAGTAGAAAAGTTGGGGAAAATAGCTATATCATTCATGGCAGGAGAAAGACAGTGAAACATAAATTGATTATAAAAAAAATGTCACATTCCTAGAAATGCGAAAACGCTGGTTAGAAACATCATAACACTCAAAGCCCTTATGAGACGGAATATATCCCATAAATGTGCATTGAATAGACTGCGCTCCAAGATTATGTCTTTCAAATGGAGGTAGGTGAAAAAACACACAAATCCAAAAGTATGTAAATCACTATAATCTGACTGAATTTTAAAAAGACGGAAAAAAGGGGAGTCAAGATCAATAACCGTAGAAGGAAGACGATTGATCAGGAAGACAGTTGTGGAAAAAGCCTCCACCCAATATCGAGATGATACATAAGCTTGAAGAAGTAAGGTGCGCGTTACATCAAGCAAATGATGATTATTACGTTATGTCATTCCATTTTGTTGGGGGTATTTGGACAGGATCATTGAGACAAGATACCTTTTTGCTGAAGATACTCCTGAAATCCATGAGACATATACTCACCATCAGAGTCAGAGTGAAATTTTTTAACACTTGCTTGAAATTAAGTTTCAACATATGTTAGAAATTTCTTAACTAGAGAAAACACTTCAGATTTAGACCGAAGAAAATATATCCAAGTAAAGCAACTGTAATCATCAATATATGTGACAAAATATTTACACGAGACATTCCCTATACATCACCATGAATCATCTCAAAACAAGTGGAAGTATTTTACTTTTAGCACGATGAACACCAGAAGAAAAAGGAAGTATTTTACTTTTAGCCAATTTGCAAACAAAACATGACACAAAGGCATTAGAAATAACATTTTTATTTCCCAACAAACCAGTTTTAATTAAATGAGACAAAACAGTAGAGTTTGGATGGCCCAATTTTCTACGTCAATCCTCATAAGAATTCAAAACATTATTACAAGCAAGAGATAAATGATTGGAAATAAATTGAAGTAGAAACAATCTTTCAACTTTAAGCCCCTTCGCGATCACCTTCCCCGACACCTGCTCCTGCACAAGACAACCATCACGAAAAAAATTAACATTGCATTTTTATCCACCAATTGTCCAACCGACAATAAATTGGAAGCAAGTCTAGGTGATAAGAGCACATCCCGAAAATCAAAGTTGATATCACCAACATTAGTGATAGAAATAGTATTACCATCAATAATTTGAATTGTCTTATTACCGTGATAAGAATGTAAATTGTGCAAGTATTTAGAATAACCCGTCATGTGATTGGACGCACCAGAATGAAGAAATCATGGATCGGAAACATTAGAAGACTTGTCATGAATTCCCAAGGCTGAAAGAGCATAAAGTACCATTTGTTGAATCATTTCAGACTGTAAAGCACCACCATTAGAG
This sequence comes from Cicer judaicum, assembly GCA_037974835.1. Lineage (NCBI taxonomy): Eukaryota > Viridiplantae > Streptophyta > Magnoliopsida > Fabales > Fabaceae > Cicer > Cicer judaicum. The sequence continues at coordinate 4,793,949 of JBBPBS010000629.1, read as the reverse complement.
GCACTAGAATTGGAAGGACCAACTGCGGAGCTCATAGTGGCATGGAATACCTGAACGGAATGTTTTGTTGGTCGCAGAGGGCGTATGGGATAATCAGAGATAATATGACCTTGTTGCTTGCAATAATTACAAAACTTTTTATTGCAACTACGAGCTACATCTCTAAACTGTTTACATGAGAAACATTGGACTTGTCACATATCACGGCTTGTACCTCAACTTTGAGCAACATATGCAACATGTTCAAAAGTGACAACATCATTAGACATGGTTCCTTGAGTAAGGAGATGTTGTTCCTCTCTTAGAAGTTCACCAACACATATCCAAAGAAGGATCGGGATTTCTGTTCAGCAAAGCACCTCTAACAACCTCAAATTTTGGACGAAGTTTCATGAGAAATTGATCCCATTTACTAGTGTTGTAGATAGCTTGAATATCCACAAGAGAAATCTTGGGAACCGCAACAAATAGAATAGCAGAGTGTTATGTCCACAGATTCAAAAATTCATAATAATATTCTTGAATGGACAAATTACCTTGTTTGTAGTTGGCTATCTCTAGCTCCAACTAAAAACGTTTGGCTGTATTGTTTTGGTTATAGATACGCTTAAAATAGTTCCAGATTTCTTGAGCAGTTGAAAAATAGCACAACTTATTGATCATATGAGGATCAATAGTATTGAGAATCCAATAAATAATCTGAGCATCTTTGATTTCCCACGCATCTAAGGCGGCCTTCTCTATCGGTGCCTTAGAAATCCCATCAAGGTGACTCCATAATCCTTTTCCTTTAACGTACATTTTGAATTGAAATTTCCAAGCCACGTAATTCTTACCGGTAAAAAACGGACATATAAGTTGTCTTTTTCAGAAGCCATTAGTTTGCACGTGCACAAAGTTTTTTTTTAGCAATGTGTAGAAGAAAAATAATTAAGAATAAAATCACTCAAGCAAGCAAACACGTCCTTAAACAAGAGGTCCTTAACAAAAAATTATCACGATCAACACGAGAATGACGAAAACCAAACGCGATCAAGCAAGCAGCAGCCGCGAGCAAGAATGAACCAGAAACGCGATCAACAAACCTAGAAACCCAGTAACGAGCAGCAGCAAGAAACAACCCAAAAGCACAATCGCAACACCAAAAAAATGTAAAAGACAATCAGGAATCGCGAAGATAAAACCGAGAGTCGAACAAGAAACCGCAAACAGCTATGGTTGAGAGTTTGCAACGAAATCACGAAACAAGCAAGTATCAAGAACGAAAGGAACGATTTTCAAGAGCGATCCAGTGGGGTGTCACTGAATAAATCCAAAATTAACTAAGAGCTCACAAGATTGATCAAACCTGCTGATACCATGTTACAAATTAGGGTTTGATGCCTTTTGCTTTGATATTTCTAGTATAAATAATAGTTCCAACATTTGTTGAGACAAAATCTCTCTAATGGTTTTAATGATAACAATTTTTTTTAAAGACTATGATTGTAATTAATGATTAATTTGTGCTTTTGAGTAAATACTTATAAGAAAACAGGTTAATCATCAATAAGACAAAAAGGAGAAATATCTTATTCAAATATGGAAGATTGAAATACGAGAGGATGACCTCGTAAGAAGGATGAAGCTTCAAAATTGTAAAAATCTCATCCTCACTAAAACAAATGCTTATTATTCATTAAGAGAAGACAAAGCAGTATGAATAAATAAAACATTTGATATAAAGAAGTTAGAAAGCCAAATGAATAGGTACAAGGTTGGATTGAACTAGGTTGGAGGACGGTTCTATAAAGTCCACATCACTCTCAAATGTTGAAAGCAACTCATCCTATCATGTGCAAATGCTAAAAGCAGACCTACATATCATTCTTGAATGATTGACAATGATGTAGAGTCAATCTACAGAAAGGAAACAACAAACAAGCCAAAAATAGAAGCATTCATATGTCTTGAAGAAAGGAATTTTGAACCACGTGCAAGAGGATGGTAGTATGATGTAAGAGGATGGATCTATTGTCAACATCATTCTCAAAAGTTGAAAACGACCTAGCACTTCAACTTTCAGAAAGGTTGTAGCCCACAAAGTCAAAGATATAGCCTTACATGTCTTGAAGAATGAGAAAAGAAAATGACAACTCAAGATCAAGTTCCAAGGAGTTTGATCCTCCTGCTCGACGATGGACTGAATGTGTCCAAGGACAGCTAGATGGTAATTTTGTAAATATGATGAAAGACCTTGGACTTTTTGGTTGAATCTCCAACGGTCATAAAAAGCTTGTCACATGGAAAGATCATCACAAGACTTCTATAAAAGGCAGGGAGCTCTTCATTATCAAATCCACAAAAACATTGCATAAAAAGATCAAGTATCTCAAAGCTATTAAGAGCAATATCCATACTCTCTTTATACTTTCTATAATCCTACACTAGATCTTTGAAATATCTTTTGAGAAAGTGTTTAAGTAAAGAGAAACAATCTTATTCATATCACTTTGTAATTTCCACGTGAGTTACACTTGGAAATAGTTAGAATTTTTTAGAAACAAGATTGTTAGCTTAGTGAGGCTAAAGAATACACAAAGTGTAATCATCCTCTGTGAGAGGTTGATCAGTTTGATCATTAGTAAAATCTCACATGTGTGTGAGGACTGGACGTAGCCTTCATTGGGTGAACCAATATAAAAGTTGTGTGTGTCATTCTCTACATTTTCTCTTTCTTTTACTCAGCACAAATGTAAAGGTTTAAATAACCATCCTCGAGTTAGCATCCTCTCAAAGAAAATAGCAATTCAAAACACATGAAAAATATTTTTAAACAGTAAAATTCCTATTCAACCCTATTTCTAGTGATATTTAGTTACATCAATTGGTATCAGAGCAAGGTTCTCTAGAAAATTACATCTAACCGTGTAAGAGAAAAATATCCAAAAAGAAAAAATGTCAAAAGCTAAGTATATTCCTGGAGGAGGATCATCCAACTGACCTCCCTATTTTGATGGCATGGACTACTACCAGTGGAAAGGTAAGATGGGACTATTTCTCATATTACAAGATAACAACATGTGGCATGTGGTTGAAAACGAGGTTCACGTCATCCGAACCAACAACAAAGACGCAACCTCATATGAGAAACCCTAAACACAATGGACTGCAGATGAAAACGCGAAGGTACTCTTAAACTCTAAAGCTCATTTATTTTTAACGTGTGCTTTGAGCAGGGAAGAATATGACAGAGTTGAAGAATGCAAAAACGCTAAAGAACTCTGGGACGCTCTAAGGATCCATCATGAAGGATCAAGTCACGTAAAAGAAGCGAGGATTGACATGGCAGTAAGAGATTTCGAACTATTCAAAATGAAGGATGATGAAACCATTGATGAAATGTTCTCAAGGTTAACAATCATATTAAACAACTTGAGATCTCTTGGAAAGGTATACTCCATTCAAGAAATGATAAGAAAAATCTTAAGGAGTTTACCAAAAGAATGGAGGCCAATGGTGATTTCCATTATAGAAGCAAGAGACTTGGCCAACATGAAATTAGAAGATTTAGTTGGAACTCTAAGAGCTCATGAACCATTATTGCTGGCTGACAAACCAAGCAGAAAAGGAAAAATGATTGCTCTAAAAAAAGGTCAAATAGAAAGTTCATCCTCTAAGAAGACTGAAGATGTCATGGAAAAGGAATGCTGAGAGTATCCTTTATCTGAGGAAGAGGACGAACTTGCTCTGATTTCCAGAAGAATTCAGAGGATGATAAATCGAAGAGGGCAGGATAGAAGATCTCCTCAAAAAGAAAAAATTGACAAAAGTCAGATAACTTGTTTTGGATGCAACAAGATGGGACACTACAAAACTGAGTGTCCTCTCAATAAAAGGAACTCAAGAAGATTTCCCTACAAAAACAAATCCATGATGATTACTTGGGATGATAGTGACGAGTCATCCTTTGAGCAAGAAAATGAAGAAGAGGCCAACCTCTGTCTCATGGCAAAATCAGAAACTGAAAAGGTAAGCATTTCAGAACTATGTCCTTCTTGTGAACTGTTAGAAATTGAATTTGACAATCTTTTAAATAACTCAAACACTTTATCTCATAAATGTGCTTTTCTCAAAAATCAACTTTATGAAATAAAGAAACTCAATGAGGAACTTCAAGCTAAGAATGAAAAATATGGAAAAATCATTCTAGATTTGCAGCTGTCTCATGAGAAATTATCTGAGCAACAAATATTTTTAAATAAAAATAATGTCATAATTCATCCTCCAAAAGAGGACACGGAAAGGGAAATCTTGAAAATAGAGGTTGAAGAACTAAAAAATGACATTACCAACTTTGTTTAATCTACTGAAACATTTCAAAAGATAATGGGATCTCAATCTGGAATTTTGACAAAGCTGGTATTGGATTTAAAAGTTCTCAAAAACTAAAATTATATGAAAAAAATTTCTTGCCAAAATGCACTTTTTGCAAAAAAACTTGGGCATACTTTCAAAAACTGTCATGCTAAAAAGAAAGATGACAGCGTAAAGAAAAGATGTTCATTATGTGGTAAACATGGGCACCATGATTCTATTTGTTATCACAAAAAGAAAATCCTCACAAGAGAAAAAACTAACCAACAAGGACCCAATGCTATATGGGTACCTAAGTTACTTTTAAACTCCAACACAGGTTTATCCTCTGATTAACAAAAGAAAGCCTTGGTACTTGGACAGTGGCTGCTCAAGGCATATGAAAAGGGATAAGCATTGCTTTATTTCCTTGGAGATAAAGTATGGAGGATCAGTCATGTTTTGTAACAATGATAAAGCTCAAATAAAAGGTACATGTATTATTGGTAAAAATAATTCTGCTAAAATTGAAAATGTTCAGTATGTGGATGGTTTAAAACATAACTTACTAAACATTGCATATTTATGTGATAGTGGATTTGAAATTATTTTTAAGCCTACTCTATGCGAGGTTAAACATTCATCCTCGGGTAGAGTTTTTTTTTTCGGTTCTAGAAAAAATAATTTATATGAACTATAACTGGATGATTTACCTACTGAATCTTGTTTTGTATCCATTGATAAAGATAAATGGATTTGACACAAAAGAGTTGGTCATACAAGGTTAAATACTATTTCTAAACTATCAAAGTTAGAATTAGTTAAAGGTCTTCCAAAAATTATTTTTTAGAAAGACAAAGTATGTGAAGCTTGTTTCAAAGGAAAACAAGTTAAACGTAGCTTTCACTCAAAAAAATATTGTTTCAACAAATCATCCTCTTGAACTTATTCACATTGACCTCTTTAGTCATATCAAAACTCCATGTCTTAGTGGAAAAAAGTATGATTTTGTAATTGTTGATGATTTCTCTCGTTTTACATGGGTTTTATTTTGCATTTGAGGCATTCCACCATTTTTGCAAAAAGATTCAAAATGAAAAAGGTTCAAAAATTGTCTCGGTGAGAAGTGACCATGGAGGTGAATTTGAAAATAAATCCTTTAAAAATCTTTTTGAAGAAAATGGTATTTCTCACAATTTTTCTTGCCCAAGAACTCTCCAACAAAATGGAGTTGTTGAAAAGAAAAATAGAACTTTACAAGAAATGACTAGAATTTATTTTAAATGAAGCCAACATTGAAAAATACTTTTGGGCCGAAGCCATCAACATAGCTTGGGAATATTGCCGATGGTGTGAGAACCAGAAATTCTCTAAGAGAAAATACTATCAACATGGCTATGATATCACAAGTTGAACCCAATACAATTGATCAAGCAATTGGTGACCAATCATGGGTTGAAGCTATGATAGAGGAGCTTTCACAGTTTGAAAGAAACAAAGTGTGGAATCTTGTGCCCCGTCCTCTGGAAAAATCCATCATTAGAACTAAATGGATATTCATAAACAAGCTGGATGAGGACGGTGAAGTCATTAGAAATAAAGCAAGATTAGTGGCACAAGGTTACAACCAACAAGAAAGAATTGATTATGATGAAACATTTGCACCCGTAGCAAGACTTGAAGCAATAAGAATCCTCTTAGCTTATGCTACTCATAAAGGTATCAAACTATTCCAAATGGATGTCAAAAGTGCCTTTTTGTATGGGTTCTTAAATGATGAGGTATAAGTTCACCAACCTCCTGGGTTTGAGGATGAAAAGAAGCCTAATTATGTGTTCAAACTCTCAAAAGCTCTGTATGGATTAAAGCAAGCTCATCGAGCTTGGTATGAGAAATTAAGTTCGTTTCTAAAAGAAAATGCATTTGTAAGAGGACATATCGATACAACACTTTTCAAGAAAACTCTAGAAAAGGATCTTTTGATTATACAAATATATGTTGATGACATAATATTTGGGTCCACTAATGAAAAGATGTGTGAAGAATTATCCAACCTCATGCAAAATGAGTTTGAGATGAGTATGATGGGAGAACTAAAATTCTTTCTGGGTTTGCAAATCAAACAGCTGGAAACTGGAATCTTCATCTCTCAAGAAAAATACACCAAGGATCTTCTTAAAAAATATAACATGAGTTCTACCAAGAGTATGTGAACTCCTATGGACCCACCCTTCATGCTACACAAAGATGATGAAGGAACTTCAATATCTGAAAACAAGTACAGAGGGATGATTAGATCCTTGTTGTACTTAACAACTAGTAGACCAGACATAGTCTTTGCAGTCGGTCTTTGTGCAAGATTTCAATTCTCTCCAAAAGAATCTCATTTTACTGCAGTAAAAATGATTTTTAGATATCTTTTGGCACAACCAATCTTGGAATCTGGTATAACAAATGCTCAAATCTTGACCTCATACTTATTGTGATGCTGACTATGTTGGAGACAAAGTTGAAAGGAAGAGCACAAGTGGAGCTTGCCAATTTCTTGGTAAATCTCTCATAAGTTGATCATGCAAAAAATAATGCACCATTGTTCTGTCAACTACAGAGGCTGAGTATGTATCAGCTGCACAATGTTGCTCACAATTACTATGGATAAAGAACCAACTAGAGGATTACTCTCTAAGGTACGCAAAAATTCTCATCCTCTGTGATGATACAAGTGCTATTAATCTTTCAAAAAATCATATTCAACATTCTAGATCTAAGCACATTGAAATCAAACATCATTTTATAAGAGATCATGTTCAAAAAGGGAGACATAGAATTAATTTTCACCAAAAATATTTTGGAGGATCGGTTCAAAAATATCTTGGAGGAACTCTCCATCATTAATTTGTCCAAAAATATTTAATTATTTTTTAAACCATTATAGCATAGTTGTATTTCCTCTCTTGTGATTATTTAATTTTTTTTACCTGCTGAAAGATCACATCTGATCTTTAAAAATATACCAAAAGATGAGAGGATGGCAAAATACCAAAAGACACAGTGTCCATTTTGGTGTAACTTCTCTCTTGTCACGTCAGAAAAAGACTTGCACGCGCCTCCTCACATTGGCCAGTCAATGTGGCGCGGCCTTCTTGGCCTTCACTCTACATTAAATGCGCAAACGGCTGCATGTGTTCGTTTCACCATGCATGTCTCGTCCATCATCATCATGATGTCTCCCTAAGGACACTGCTACCTCAACCACCTCCTTCTCCTAACGATAACTCTCATTCAAATTCCATCCTCCTCTACTTAATCCTCCTTCTTCTCTCTCCTTTCTTCCCATATCAAACATTTCAAATTCAAAAACTCCTATTCCTATTCATCCTTCTGCATCCTTATTCCAAAATTATCCACAAATTTCTCACACTAAAATCACTGCAAAATGAAAAATCTGTAACTCCAAATGATACTCAAGATAATTACTCAAGTACTGAGTCTGATAGTCATGAAGGAGTTCACCCAGAAGCAGATCATCAAGAACCTTTGAATAACATTCCTCCTCCTTTGAAATCTGCAACTATTCCTTCTCCATCTACTACTCTTAAATCCACAAAAGCCTCATCCTCCTCTACACCCATAAGAAGGTCCTCCAGAATTATGTTTGGGGTTGTTTCATCAAGAAAGACGTTTCCTCAGGACAACACCGTTCATGTTGTCAACTCTGATGATTCTGAACAAACAATCTCTACTTAATCCATACCACAACCTCCTCCCACAAAAACCACCTCCAAATCTCCAACACCTAAAAAGGCTAAATCACCTTCACAAAAACCATCATCCTCCTCTTCAAAAAATTCTGCTGATGTCCAACTATTTGATTCTCCAGACTTGGAGACTAACTATGTTTCAAAATGGCAAAACAAATCGATAGTCAATGGAAAAATCATTGACCTTGCTGATCTCAAACAAGGAGGATTTGACGTGGAAGAAATTTTTGACCAACTTGGACGGACCTCCTTCCTACGTATCAATGAACCCCAGTATCCTCGTCTCGTAAGGGCCTTCTATGCTGCCTCCAATGGTTCAAAAGGCAACACTGGTTTCAGCATAGTACAAAAGGGGTTCACATGGAGATCAACCCCACTACGCTATGTCAAATTCTGGACATATGTGATGAAGGAGCCTACTGCTTCTTAGATAGGTGGTACTCTCAATGTCAAATCACTAGAACCTCTGTTCTCCAAAACACTCCCATTACACCTCTAAAATCTCAAGTGGCTTCCAACCTCCTTCCTATATGTTGTATCCTCAATAACATTTGTGTGCACTCTATTGTGCTCAGAGCTGGTAGCTTTGAAAAGGTCACTGAGCTTAACCTCATGCTCATTCATCATCTGATGTCTGGCACTCCTCTCCACCTAGGTAATATCATTTTTTGCTTCATGTTAAACGTTGTTGTGGTGGGACGATCAGCTCCCTACGGGATGATACTGACCAAGATTTTCAAATTCTTCAATCTCTCACTTGATGATGAACCATCAGTTCACTTTAACAATACATTCTCAATGAAGAATGTCAAACAAATGAGGCTTCAACCTCCTGCTTTGAATCCTCTCAAATCTTCAATTGACCCCCCTCATCTAAGAAAAATAAAGTTCATCATTTCTCATCTCCCTCTCAAACCTCTGAACCAAAAACTATTCAACCTCCAACTGAGGATGCTCCTTCTCAAATCGTTCAGGAACCCATCTTGGCCACTAATCCCACTCCATATCCATTGAGTAACTCCACTGTTCCAACACCACCTCAATATTCACCAATCCATAATCTTTCCCCTGCTCATGAAGACGTTCCTCCACCTGAGGATGCCTTCGAAGCAACCTCTCTACAACTGATGGAAGATGGTGAGGAATTATATTTTGATCTGAATTTTTCTTATCATCAATTATCACCATAAAGCCCTCCTGAGACTGCACCTATGGAAAGTTTTCAAATGGTGCATGAAACCGCTATGCTACCTCCACTCAGTCTTTTGCACCCTATTTCAATTTTTCTGGATACTGCTCATCCTCCAACAACAACTACCTTTGCTGCCACTATTGAAGAACATGCTCAACCTCTACCTGAGGTCACTGGTCTGTTCAGCTCCATTCATTCCTTTTTAGCCACAACAATGAATAACTCATCTAAGGACAAAGTTGGGAGTTCTCAAAATAAAAGTTCAAGTGTCAATGATCAACCAAAGGACTCGAACCCTAGCAAGAGGACTGAGGAAAGGCGGAATCATAAGCAGATGAAGCTACTCAAGACCATTAGGAAGGATCAAAAGGAGCAGCTTCATAGTTTCAATCACTTCCATAACAATATTACTCAATTTGGTCTTATTCTTGAATGGGTTACCAAAAATTTGGTTCCTGCTATTGCTCCTGGAGATCATCCTCCTGAGCTACCAGCCCAGCCTTCCTCTGTTGTTCCTGTTCCTTCTTCATCATCCTTGTCTGACGAGTCGTCCTCCTTTGAGTGACGATGTAGTTCATACTTTTTGTTGCTGACCAATTCAGGGGGAGATAGATTATGATGCTATTTTGATTATGATGTTTATGCTTGTTATGATTGTTAATGTTATGTTTATGTTGTTTTTAACCATCTTTTGTAATATCAGTCTCATTAAAATGAAATCTCTTTATGGTTCAATTTTATTATTGCAAAACTTTGACATGTGTTCAGGGGAGTAATTATTTTTAATTTTTAAAATTATTACACATATGATTGAGGGGGAGCATAAACATTTTATCTCATAAACTTGTCATATTTAAAATCATAATCTAAGGAATTTTGTCATCATAAAAAAGGGGGAGATTGTTGAGACAAAATATCTCTAATGGTTTTAATGATAACAAAATTGTTTAAAAGATTATGATTGTAGTTAATGACTAATATGTGCTTTTGAGTGAATTCTTATAAGAAAACAGGTTAGTCATCAATAAGACAAAAAGAAGAAAAATCATATTCAAATCTGGAAGATTGAAATACGATAGGATGACCTCGTAAAAAGGATGAAGCTTCAAAATTGTAAAAATCTCATCCTCACTAAAACAAATGTTTATTATTCATTAAGAGAAGACAAAACAATATGAATAAATAAAATATTTGATATAAAGATGTCAGAAGGCAAAATGAATAGGTACGTGGTTGGATTGCACTAGGTTGGAGGACGGATCTATAAAGTCCACATCACTCCCAAATATTGAAAGCAATCAATCCTATCATGTGCAAATGCTAAAAGCAGACCTATATATCATTCTTGTATGATTGAAAACAATGTAGAGTCAATCTATAGAAAGGCAACAACAAATAAGCCAAAAATAGAAGCCTTCACATGTCTTAAAGAAAGGAATTATGGACCACGTGCAAGAGGATGGCAGTACGATGTAAGAGGATGGATCTATTGTCAACATCATTCTCAAAAGTTGAAAACGACCTAGCACTTCAACTTTCAGAAAGGTTGTAGCCCACAAAATCAAAGATATAGCCTTACATGTCTTAAAGAATGAGAAAAGAAAAGGACAACTCAAGATCAAGTTACAAGGAGTTTGATCCTCTTGCTCGAGGATGGATTGAATCTGTCTAAGGACAGTTGGATAGCAATTTTGTAAATATGATGAAAGACATTGGACTTTTTGGTTGATTCTCCAACGGTCATAAAGAGCTTGTCACATGGAAAGATCGTCACAAGACTTGTATAAAAGGCATGGAGCTCTTCATTATCAAATACAAAAAAACATTGCTTAAAAAGATCAAGTATCTCAAAACTATCAAGAGTAATATCCATCCTCTCTTATACTTTCTATAATCCTACATTGGATCTTTAAAATATCTTTTGAGAAAGTGTTTAAGTAAAGAGAAACAATCTTATTTATATCACTTTATAATTTCCACATGAGTTACACTTGGAAATAGTTGGAACTTGTTAGAAACAAGATTATAAGTTTGGTGAGGCTAAAGAATACACAAAGTGTAATCATCATCAGTGAGAGGTTGATTAGTTTGATCATTAGTAAAATCTCACATGTGTGTGAGGACTGGACGTAGTCTTCATTGGGTGAACCATTATAAAAGTTGTGTGTCATTCTCTACACTGTCTCTTTCTTTTAATCAACACAAATTTAAAGGTTTAAGTAACCATCCTCGAGTTCGCATCCTCTCAAAGAGGATAGCATTTCAAAACACGTGAAAAATATTTTTAAACAATAAAATCCCTATTCAACCCCCCTTCTAGTGATATTTAGTTACATCAACATTTTCCTCTAATAATTATAAATTAAAGGGATCAAATCAGTTATTGATTTGTCTAACTTATTTTAGGAAAGATGATAAATATAATTACAAATTAATATTATTTTCCATTTCACATCACCACCAGGCAATGCAAAAGAAAATGAAAATCGAAAAACATCTTATTCGCCTTGTCAACACTAGAAAGAATGGTCATCCACCATTTAAATGCACTAAGTGTAATCAAATCGGGCATGAAGCTGTTATATGTGAAAATGAGAACCAACAACACATTGAGGCAAAAGTTGTTGATCAAGAAGAGGAAAATCACTTGTTTGTTGCATCATGTTTCTCTAGCATCGAATCAAACGAGAATTGGTTGATTGATGGTGGTTGTACTAATCACATGACGCATAACAAAGTATTTGTTCAAAAAACTAAGCAATGCAAGCACATCAAAAGTTCATGTTGGAGATGACAATTATATTGATGTGAAAGGAAAGTGAATAATAGCACTCTCAACTTATTCATGTACAAAGTTCATTTCTAATGAGTCCCTGAAATTGACCAAAATTTGTTAAGTGTTGGACAATTAGTTGAAAGGGGTTATAAAGTTATGTTCGAGAACAAAGGCTACTTGATTAAAGATGTTGATTGCAAAGACATTTTCAAAGTAAAAATGAGAGGAACATGTTTTGCTCTAAATCCATTGGAGGAGGTGCAAATTATTTTGCGTAGCAAAGAAAATGTCACGGATTTGTATCATGAAAGGTTTGGGAATCATCATCCTCAAAGTCTGTTGCAGTTAAAATCCCGAGAGATGGAAAATGACCTTCCAAAACTTGATGACCATATTTCAAATGGCAAGGTTTGTTAGTTTGAAAAGCAAAAATCCTAGGAAACGGAAAATGACCTTCAAAACTTGATGACCTTATTTCAAATTGCAAGGTTTGTCCATTTTGAAAGTAGCAATGCCCAAATGGATTCAAGCATGTACGAAGAGCGTGGTGCAACAAAATTGATAATCATTTGTTGGATTTAAACTTTGGAAATCGTTCATCTGAGTCTATTCTTTACATCAAGCACAACAAATTAGAAATGATTAAATAATTTAAAATAACATATCTTACATTAATGATTTATTTTCTTGAAATGGAAATCAATCAAAGCAAGGATGAAGTTTTATGTTATCTAAAAAGATATACAAAAGAATTTCTGAAGTTCAAATTTAAATAATGTTGATAAATGAGCACTCCAATGAATTCAAAAGAGAAGCTTTGCAAGGATGATGATTTTGAAAAAATTGATCAGGCGTATTTTAGAAGTCTAGTTGGTTGTTTGATGTATCTCACAACCATATATTTTGAATGTCAAAGCATTTTGTCTAGATTTATGCATAACTCCTAAAGCAAGGAGGAGTATTAAATATTGTGTTTAAGACAATTGACGTGTAATTGTATTGGGTGGTAGTTATTTTTAATTAAATAATTATAAGAGATAGTTTATGAGAGAAGGAGTTTATATTTGTGGTGTTTTGCGGTAGTTATTAGTAGAGGTAGTTTTTTTATGAATTAGTAAAATAAATAGATAAGCCGATGTTCGTTCGTTTTCTTATAAGCAACATATGTATGCATATCTATGCTTGCTCTCTCTTTTCAATATCAATAAAAAAAAACTTTGTTCCTTTTAATTTTTCTTTGTCTATTTTCGGTGTTCAATTAACAACAACGTCTAATCTGTCGCTATATATATACAAAAGTTACAACTTACAATTCTTATATCAGGATTTTCTACAATAATAACAAATGGAAAAGACAAAATTACAGTAATGAATAAGTTTATCATCCACGCATGGGTTAGGCAGAGTGAAAAGAAAGTCACCTCGGCAGAATTGGTGTTGATTCCACCCTCTGTTAAGAAGCAAATCAATACCATGAATAGAAAACACCCCTAGTTGCGCCTCCGAAAGAATGCAGCCAGAATCGCAAACCAACAAAACTAAAAAAATCCTATATATTTAAACCCTACACATCTATTTTTACCTACAGTATCTCTCCTATGCCTACTAATGCCGGATGCTAATACAAGCCCAATCATTACCCTTGCCATCGATATTTTCCACCAGACAATCTTCGAAAAATACTTCAGGTGCAGAAGTCGTCACTGGTTCACCTCAAACACAAAATCAAACTATGCTCATGAACCAACATTTGTAGAAATCACTCATATCACATACTTCTCATATTAACCAAGCCGATGCTGACGCAAAGCCTTACCAAAATGAGGTTGCATCAACCGGACATACAGACCATTCTTTGCAACCAACGAATCATGACTACCTTCCTCCACTATCCGTCCTCCATTAAGCACTACGATATTGTCCACATGCCTCATCATTGCAGCTCTATGCGCTATTAAAATAGTGGTCTTGTTTCCCATTATTAGCGTGTCTAGAGCTTCTTGTATGACTCGGCTTGACTCAGATTCAATCGACGAACTTGCTTCATCCAACAATAAGATAGGTGCATTTTTCAGCACTACCCTTGCGATTGCAATTCTCTGTTTCTGTCCTGGGGTTAAATCAACACCTCTCATTCCAACATGAGTGTCATACCCGTGAGGCAAGCTGCTAATAAAATGATGAGCATTTGCTATTCTCGCCGCCTCTTTCATCTCGGCTTCACTGGCATTATGTCTTGCATATATAATGTTTTCCCTTATGGTTGTTGAGAAGATAATTGGTTCTTGTTGAATAAAACCAAGGTGGCTCCTCAACCATCTCAAGTTATATAGCTTTAAATCCCTCCCATCCAGTAAAACTTGCCCCGCAACTGGATCGTAAAATCTCTCAATCAAAGATATTATAGTGCTTTTTCCTGACCCTGAAACTCCAACAATAGCAACTGTTTGGCCCCCAGTCACTTTGAGACTAAAATTGCTCAATACCAACACTTCACGACGAGATGGGTAACAAAAATCAACGTTTTTTAACTCGATGCTTCCATATACATTGGGCGGCTTCAACGCTGCGTTGTCATCAGGATCAATTTTAGGCACACGGTTTATAATGTCAAACACTGATATGAGAGATTTTCGTCGTTTAAGTATGTAAGGAGCCAATCCAAAAGGCTCCACAAGGGCAAATGTGGCAAATGAGAAAACCATGTACTCCTTCAGTGCAGTGGATGGTTCTACGTAACCATTTTTAATACATATTGCAGTGTACCAAAGTAGAAGGGCATTACAAGCAAAAAGTAGAAACTGTGAAAAGCCGAAAGCAAAACCAATCGCCATCCCATGAAGAAAGCTTTTCTTAAATATTTTCAATAATTGCAGCCTGTAGAGCTCCATTACCTTGTTGCCAGCACAAAATGCAACAACGGTGTATATATTTCTAACAGCATCTTCGAGAACTAATGATGCTTTTCTGTGCATTTCCTGTATGCCCCTTGAAAATCCAGCTAGCCACAATTTCTGCAATATTCAAGCAGGCTGTAATTAATGTATATTTTATGCAAAAGATTCAAGTAAATGAACTAAACTCTCCTATCAGTCTTAGCCATCTTTACCAAATCATTCATATAATTAAGAGAGAGAGAGAGGAAGAGAAACAATATTATCTTTTGTGTTGTGGATGATAGAACCCACAAATTCAGATCAATGAAACTGTATATTATTTATGGAAAAGTGATGAGCTCAAGAGCTCTTACAATGGCAGAAATGCAAAGAAAGGACAAAACCAGAGTTCAAGAACTCCTAACTAGAGAACATTTTCTCCTAACAACATGCTAAGAATTTCTGAATGCATTCCTCACTCCGCTACCTCTTTTCAATAACCAAAATCCCTTAAAATCAGGAAACCAACTAACTAACTCATTCTCTCCCACATGACCCCACTTCTTCTGGAATATGCCTAGGTCTTAACTTCTTTATTTGGATGACCATGTCATAATTTAATATCATTCATTAATGTAGGAATTAGCATAATATTTCCACAGAAACTGATAGTCAACCCAACACGAAATGGTGAACTAGCAATCAATCCTGTTATCGTTGATGCTGCAAGGAAATCCAACAATAATAACGACCGATTTTTACCACTATGTGGAGTGGAGAAAACAATGCTTGACACTACAAGGAAAAAAATATAATGAAACTCTTGTATAATTTCTCTCTAACGAAAAAAAAAATTTGATGAAGAATACAATTAGCCATAGACACTACCAACCTAAGCTAATATAAGTTCAACCCAATCATTATGTATGTTAGCTCCAAAACTATTCATGATTTCACCTAACAATTTTAGCTTTGAAAGATAGTTGGTTCATGTTAGAGTCTCTATTACCAGGTGGTTTAGAGACTAATCCCCAATATCCCTATTCTGCTAAGTATCAAATTCAACTTCAGCACAAGATAATGTGGATTTAGGCACTGTCTCTTGCATAAGGGGACATGTTAGGTATAAAATTGTCCATGTGTTATCACCCAACAACTTAAGCTTATAGGATACTTGGTTCACACTTCAAAGCAAGAGAAAACAGTTATACTTGGAAAACCAGAAGAGCAGGTGCAAACCTGGGCAACTGCAGAAACACAGAGAATTGGAAGGGTTGCAAAAGCCACCAGTGCTAACCGCCAGTGCAGCAAACCGCCAATGAGAAGACCGACAATAATTGCAGCAATGTCCTGTATAAATATGGAAAGTCGATTGCTAAAAGCAGCCCGTACAAAAGTAGCATCATTGGCCAATCTCATGGATAAATTGTCAGCACTGTTTTCCTCATCGTCAAACCACCCTACTTCATTCCGTAGCATGGCTGTCATGTTATTGAAACAGATAAAAATGATCATAAGTTCATAAATTTTTAAAATAAAAAATAGCAAAAGGATAAGCTATGCACCTGAGAACATCATTCTCCTAACTCTTTCTGTCATTTTCTCTCCCATAATACCAAAGTAGAAGTGCTGCAAAAAGTTGGCAATAACTGTTATAATACCCATGCAGCCAATGACCAAGCACCACTTGTTTACCTCCTTTTCTAAGTGATGTTGATCATTAATTCTATAGTAAGCTGTCACCACAAGGCCAATAACATAAGCAAGAAGAGGATTGAATGAACCAAAGGTAGCAGCACCAATGCTTCCTAAGACAGCATAAAGCCACTCAGCAAAACTAAGCTCCGCCAACTTCCAAAGTGATGGTGGTTTCCGCTGCCGTGCTTCCTTTTCCCCTCTCATTGTAACTGAAGAATCATCGGAATGACTATGTGGTCTACTAAAAGTCTGTGAATGAGAGCGTTCATTTTTAGGATCAGATATTAAAAGTGGTGAAATGGGGGATTCTGGGTCAGAACCATTTGATTTTTGCCGATGTACAGATTGTATATCAATCTTGGGTAACTCCGGCAGTCTCATTTCAAAACTATCCTGCCTTCTTATTGATGGCTCCTTATCAGCTGCATCCAAAGCTTGACCATTTTCCAGCATCTTCTCAGGTGGTGGGCTCAGGACTTTAGGTGATTCTTGAAAGTTAAAGATGGCATCTGAAGGTCGCGAATGTGATACATTAGATATTCTTTGAAGAGAAGGTGACTTCATCATTTTGGGGGATGATGGTTCATTGAAGCTATGGCTTGCTGAAGAATCCTTCTCAATTTGAAATACAGCAGTCTCCTTGTAGTTTCGAGCAGGCATCCTAGGTAATCATTGAAAAACAAAATGTATGTGATCAGCAGAAGGGAGGAAGTCTTGCACATTATTAAAACACGACATTAAATGGTGTAGTCCAGTGGGTACGTAATACACTAAAGAACAAAATGTATATCATCAGCATCCAAGGGAGGAAGTCTTGCACATTATTAAAACACGACATTAAGTGATGCAGTCCAGTGGGTACTCAAATAGAGTAAAGAATATTTAAATATTTTTAGTAAGTTATTCTAAGTCTTGCCACTTTCTCCATCCTTATATTTGTTTTTGAAAATAAATACAAACAATAATACATGGGAAAGGAAGGAGTATGATTTGTTCAAGTACCGCTTGGGAAGTTTTGCTGCCTCTTCACATCGTAGAAGCTCTGCATATAAGCCATCGAGGTTCAATAATTCATCATGAGTACCCATTTCAACGAGTTGACCCTCTTCCATAACTGCTATATAATCAGCATTCCTAATGAGACTAAGCCTTCGAGCAATTATTATCGTTGAGCGTCCCAACATAAGCAGATCCAAAGCCTCCTGAACAGCCCTCTCAGCCTCAAAATCAAGTCCACCAGTGACTTCATCAAGCAGAAGAATTGATGGATTTAGAAGCACGGCTCTTGCAATTGAAAGTTTAATTTTCTGCTCTTCAGTCAAAGCTAGACCTGCCCTACCAACCTGAAAGACAGGAACACCAGTTTTGGATATAAAAATGTGATGGCAAATACCTGAAAATACACCACCCACTCCCCATCCCCCAAAAGAATACCATAAACATATGATCATGTCAATCAAGCTTCACCTGTGTGTCATAACCTTTCTCCAATGAGCTAATAAATGTATGTGCATGAGCTATTTTAGCAGCCTCTTCAATTTGATCCATTGTGACATCCCTCCCATAAGCAATGTTATCTCTTATGCTCAAACTGAGCAAAGCAGGCTCCTGGGTAACTAGTCCTATTTGGCCCCTCAGCCATTCCAAATTCAAATTCTTAATGTTTTCGCCATCTAAAAGAACTTCTCCTGAATCATAGATTAGCAAATCAAGTAAAATTTACAAATGATCAATAGAGTGCTGCATTGAATGCAATGTAAAATTAATTATACAGTGTCAAAGGGAAAGTAATTACCTAATGTAGGATCATAGAAGCGCTCCATGAGTGGAATGATACTACTCTTTCCAGAGCCATTTCTTCCAACAAGTGCTACAGCTTTCTTAGAAGGTACAGTGAGATAAAATCCACTCAAGATAGGGATCTCGGGACGAGACAGATAGCTGAAATAAACATTCCGAAACACTATATTTCCTTGCACAGAGTCATGGGCAGTGCCATCATGATTAACAGAAGAGGATGATCGGGTTATCATCTCATATAATCTATAAGCAGCTATCCTCCCTTGTTCAAAGGAGTAGAAATTTGTAGCTGCTTGATTCAAACCCCTGAATCAAAGTAACAAAGATTACAAAAGTAAAATAATGAACATATAAGGAAAATATACAAGTTGGCAAAGATGCTTACAGGCCACTTAGAATTACAGCAAAAAGAGCTGTTATAATTTCACCACCATGTGCTTTTCCGTGAATAACCAAGAATCTTCCAACCCAGAGTTGCAATGCACAAGAACATATTGCAAGTCCATACGTGAATCCAAGACCTAGCCCTTGAACAAGACTTATTAATATGCCATATCTAAGAGTAGCTTGCAGTGATGTTGCATATGAGTACTTGGCCAACGTTTCATTTGTAAATGCATACAATGTCCTTACATAGGAAACTGCCTGCATCACAAGATATAGACTACACTGAGAATCAGCAGTGCTAAAATTATACTTCAGCAAATAAAGAGAACTTCAACATTCTTTCCACTTTGTAAATTCAAAATATCAAAGGACAAATTAAGATTAAACTGAAGTGTTTTTTGTCTTAGTAAAATAGCAGTTAGAGGAATCATATTCATTTCCTTGCATATAGAAACAAATAAATCCACAACACCATCTAAAGAATTTAGAGAACATAGTTGATGTTGAAGCATTCAACATGTCAGTTTTAAAAACCATCAAGTATAAAGAACCAGAGTTATTTTAAACAAATGAGGTTTTCTTATTTGAAATTCAAAAGATAAGGGGACTAGAACAGCATCTTAAAATATCTCTATGTCGGTCAAATATGTAAAGACAATCAAAGAAATAAGGAAAATACTTGGATCCATGTAAATTGGATTTGATTCAAACAACAAATCACCTGTTCAGCAATGCTAGCTGCTTCAGCATATGCATCTTGGATGTTCTCTGCAAGTCTATGGAGGAATATATTCGATATTCCCCCTGCAGCAACAATAAAAGGGCCTGTTGCTAATGTTATCAAAGCAATCTGCCAGCAATTGATAAGGCCAATGACAAGACCACTGAAGAAAGTAGCCATATTATGAATATAATTTCCAACCTGTATCATCAAAAGAAAATAAACATGTTATATGGGATAGATGACTTGAGATATTATATGTAAAGAAGTTAACATTTTCACATACTGGAGAAATTTATACACATGATTGAACCAAGACATACTTTTTCGCTAAGAGCGGACTGGATAAGAAGCACATCACTCAATACTTGACTCACAATGTCTCCATTATTCCCGTAAGTATCGAAAAAACTCATATCCTGATTTAGTAAGACTTGAACATATTTGGACCTGATGACAGCAGTTTGTCGCTCTCCAGTCAAAATCCAACATGAAACCTCTATTAAACAGGGAAAATACAGCATTAGTATGGCAAGAGAATTAAATGAACATCTAATAAAACACATTTCTCGTGATTTACTTTCAATGCATATTTAATTTTACCAATCCAACCAGCTACAAAAACTCCTGCTGCAATGTAAACAATGGTTAAAGCAAGCTGCACAAGAACATAAGGAGAGAAGTTAGCATAAGTCCACTGGTCCACAAATTGAATGCTTTGCAGAACACTGAAGATCATTGCTCATCTTATAATTTCCTCTTCTAAAATTTCAAAGTGTATGTCAAAAGTAGACCAACAAAGAATCAGAGAGACAAAATTATAAAAAGAGTTGGACGATAAGAGTGTTTGTTCCCTTGAATTCAAGCATTTTATACTCTTCAATTTTAAAGGCCCCCAAGTAGTAGATAAATCAAATCAAACACATAGGAAAAACCTCCTAAGGTTTCTATTATTTCTCCTTCAGAAATTCAAAAGGCCAAATACAAACAAAATGTGTTCCAAAAATTTAGCACAGTTACAATGCAATAATCCTAGATATAGTTAACACGAGTATGAAGTTTTCCAGGCTAGTCTCTCACAAAAAACAGCTAAATTTAGTAAATGTCTTATAACAAGCCCAATAGCAAGTAACTACCATAAACATATATCATTATCTCACAGCAAACAGACCCAGTAAGAATATTACAATTTCAAGAAGAAAGGAATGCGAAATCTAGAGAGAAGATAATAGTATCCTTAAAAGCAATGTATAACCTGCTATAAACAGAAGGTATCGTATGGGTAAAGAGGCCATTATTAGCAACGCAAACTGTGTGTTAATTAAGTCATCATACAGTTTGGAAATTCACAAAAGTGTTATGGTTTATGATAGTTGTTGTGTGTACTGCACTCTAAGTAAAGGATATTTGTCATCTGCTCCTCGTGAACAAATAACCATAGCATTAATACAATCAGTATAATCTAAACCTTCAATTTAATACATATCATCTACCGTACATAACTGCATTTCCTTCTTGTCTTTCACTGTCTTTATTTACTTGACAAGGAGAAAGGAAATTGTAAGCACCATAATAATAACTATCCCTTACAAAAATAAAAATAAAAATTCATGCATCCACCCATATGACAAATTACATACAGAGAATTCTAACCACCTGCCAGGAAACAAAATCTAGTTCATTACTTCCTGACTCGTTGTTCAATGGGATTTTGATATTTGTTTCTTTGAATATGCAATTGGGCCTATGTTATTTAACGGGAATTCAATCTTATTTTGATATCCTTTCTAGTAATAGTAAGATGTCTAAATCCTTAGAATTAGAACTTGACTCCTTAACCTTGGAGGATATGTAATTGGTATAAGAGGCCTATGTAAAAAGTTGTGAAGCTTTTATTTTTCTTTCTTAATAAGATGAATAGTTTTATGAAGATAGAAAATTGCATCCAATTTGTGTACTCTTGTAATGAAATAAAATAAAACCATAGATGTGAAATTTGATGCTTAGGTTCCTCCAAGATACTATCTTGCTTTCTTTAATTTTGTACTCTGTTCAGATTTGTTTTCCATGGAAGACAGCAAAACAGATCAATCCCATCAAATTAAAAACCCTAATTTATTAACAATCTTAATTTTCTTTTCCCCAAATTATACCAAACCCAAAGCTTTTCCACCCACAGGTATTTTTTACAGCAACCAACCAACCAAGAAACTCACCATTAGATAACCACTTTCTACAGCTTGCGAATTGCATTTCCTTTAACATAAGCCCAATGAAACTTCAATACTTTTCTAATCTTCGCGTCTCCCTAGTAAATGTTAACTCATTCAATCCTAACCTTCGGTAATTCTTGTAGTAAAGCTAAATAGGGGGAGGGGGGGACTTCCAAAAGCTTAGACAGTACTTACATAGTAGCTTCATGACTCAACCAACTGACGTAGGACTCATTTATCTACAAACTCACCAAGTTGAACAAACTGCAGACAGCTGAGTCATGAAATAATTAATGACAAACCTACATGAACAGGACCGGTTAATCCAAGATGATTTCATTTATCAAGGATAGGCCAAAATATATATCACCCTCATAAATGTATACAAATAGACAAGGTTTAGAAGTTCCGTGAAAAATCAAACGAGAAATTTCCAAAAGCAACATGGCCCTAGTTCAATTCAAGAGGTGAAATTACAAAAATAAAACACGAGTGCACTGCAGAGAGTGAAAATAAATCCGTTTTCAAAAGCAGCCAAAGCCATGACAACGATCAGAAGATCAAACAATTTTCTTGAATTTATCAATGTCCAATCTGGCTTGAACTACAAACAATGATTTAGAGAGTCTGGCTTGAAGATGTTTCTAAGCATCAATGTTCCCACACGTTGATCAATGTAATTTCGACGTGAATCGATAAACTGGTTAAACAGCATATTATGCGCTTACGACAACATGAATAAGACACATATTGATATGCATATTTAAACCCTAATTATAACTTCCCCAATTACTTGCTAGCCAAGTGAGACGAATCAAACTACCAGAAACTACAACCTACATCTACAAGCTATGCTTACAAGCTTCATCACATCACCAAGACTAACAACTACAAACCTAGTCCATAATTTCAAAAAACAAAATTTCCAAATTCAAGTATCAATTACATCCTATGAAACAAGGATACTAACACAAACACCGGACACCGGACACGACACTGCATTAATATCAATAATAATTTTTGAAAATTAATTAATTGAATATAGTCAAGGTGTCTGTTCTATTTAGATTATATCTCAACATCAAACAACAATGTAAACCAAAAATCAAAACCAAAAGCAATAACTAGGGTTCTACGCATAGAAATTCCAAAATCTAACCTCAGTGAACTTGTCAAACCTCTCCTGCGAAGAAGCTGGTTGAGTATCCATCCGCAACACATGAATAATCTTCGCGAAGTAATGCAAGTAAACAACAAGCGCAGTTCCATGAGCCGCGGCAGCGACGGAACCAACCGCCATAAGAAACCAATCGAACCGGTCGGCACACGCGAATAGCTTCGAGAAAGGAACCGCGGCAGGCGGCGGCTCCATTTCCTCCTGCTCCTCCATTTCCTCTTCCACCTCCATCTGTTGCGACGCGGAGGTCTCAGCGCCGAGGTCTAAGTACGGCGATGGAGATTCCGGTGGCTCCGATACCTCCGAAACCGGCGTTAGCGGTTGTACATGAGGCGGGGACCACCCGAACAATCCCCTCGATATCATCATCTTCTCTTCTCTCTCTCTTTCACTTCAGCAGATCCAATGAAAATTCTTCAAACTATTAATTAATTATTTAATAATAATTGTTAATTTGATTTTTTTTTGTTCTCCGGCGAACGACGTCGTCCTGGCCTTCGCCGGCACCGTCGTCGCCGTTTCGCTATACAGTTCTCAGGTCGAAAACCGTTAGAAATTAAGAGAGAGAGAGAGAGAGATGATAGAGTCACCTGTGTAGCACACGAAATTTGTGAACCCTCTTTTGCTTCTTCGGGTTTGGGATTTTTGTTTTGTTTGTTAGGTTTAACGGTCAAACGCCGGCGTCTACATGCTTTAATGTATTTTCCTTAATTTTATTAATTTAATTAGTTAATATTTACTTATTTTATTTGTTTATTATGGATTTATAGTTTTAGAAGGACAAGGATTACAGTGAGAGTGCGCTGTGACAACAATGGCATGCATGCAAAGCTGAAAAAACGGAAAAGGGGTGTTTTGGGAAAGTCACGGTCAATAATGATGGTTGTTCATGGGAATGAAATGACTTTGATGACCTTGATTATGGTTGTAAAAGTGAGATCATTTGTTGTGTTTTGATGATAACTTCAATGCTTAATAATTAATTAATATATTTACTTGTGGTTATTTTCCTTTCAAAAAATTCCATCAAATAAAGTTTTTTTTTAAATTTTTGCCACATCTCTTTTCAACTCTTAGATTTTGAAGATTGTTGCATAATAAGTTGTATACCAAAAATAATGTAGCCTCTCGTGGCTATTTTTTTTTATTTTGCTCATTTGCTACTTGGATCCGATTTTGGTTAAATTATATATTTCATTTTCAAACTGATATTACTTCGATTCAACATCTTCTTGTCATTTATGGCACAGATTGATCTCATCAGAACAAAGATTTTATCTTACATAGCATCATCTTTATATCGGCATTATTTGATACTGTAGGAATCAAGTCCGCTTTGAAGCGAAAAGTCTTGTTTTTCACATTGTCATCAACATAATTATTGTCAATGCATATCTATCCAACAACCACACTTCTAATATAGTCTCCAATTATACGTAGGAATTTGAAATTCTAAAGTCTTTTCAAGTTAAAACTAATCCTCCTAAGAATCCTATCATCAAAAAAGTTATTTGACATCCTTCCATAATTTAGTGGATTAAATGTAATACTAATTGAACTGCTATTAGGTGTTATGGTCCCATTTGTAGAGGTATATTTAGGGACAACTATGTTGTTTCTTTAGGTTATTTCGATGTGAATTTGGGATTACAATTGTTTCTTTATATTATGGTGATTATGGTTGTTATTGAAACAATGTACAAGAATAGGTAGCTTTTTTTATAAATTGAGTCTGAATCTCAATTGGCAAATCTAGCTTTTAGAAATCATAGTCTTGTCGCTTGGTCAATTAGAAATAGCCAATGTCAATATTGTTAGGTTGGATGTCTTGTCTCGGATTCGAATCTGAGACCTCATAATTGTGTGAGTTAATTATAGTGGAATTTATCATCTCTTCTGAGATAATATATATATATATATATATATATAATATCTCTCTTTTTTTTTTTCACCATAGTTTTATTCCTATAAGTTTTCTGATCTTAGCGGGTCAATAGTTTGTATCTCTTCGAAATGTTTTCTGGGTTTTGGTATAGTCTCCCAAGAATTTTGTATTTTTCTATTCTATTTTATTTTCAACAACATTCTAGAATACCACAAATAATAGGACTTGATATGTTTACGTAGTTGAGATGTCAAATTAATTATGTGATACATTTGCACCATATTTTTACTTAAAATATTTTACTATACATTAATTGATTATTTTATTATATAATATTAATTAAAATATTTAATTATATTTTTCTTTATTTTTTAATTTCACTGTAATGATATATTACCTTTTAAAAGGTTCATTAAAACTATTTTTTTTCCAAATAAATCAATTGTTATAAAGTTTTCTGCCCATATCCAATGAATATGTTATTCAAGATATTTTAGGCATACACTCCGGTGTTGCACTGATGGTTGGCATAAGATAGATATGAAAGATGTAGATTATATAAAGTAAATAAAGTGTAAAGTAATAAAATCAAGAGTTTTTATTTTAACCAGTTTATGATTGGTTATGATATACCTATAATATCAATCTTTGATTTATTATTGATTAGTTGAAATTATATATTTTACTCTCTAAAATGAGTTAGTCCCTTTAGAGAAGTCAAATCCATAAAATTATATCGATATTATAATATGATTTGTTTACAACATAATTATAAAAAAAACTAATATTTAACATAAACTCGATTTTGTTGACAAGAAAAAAAAAACATAAACATCATTTTTACCAAAAAAAAAACTATTTTACACTTTAAAAGACTTCTTTATGAACTACATTTGATGTACTATTTGAATCTTGACCTTCATCATCAACTATCAATATCTTTAAACCCTAATTTGATGTCACTCTTGAAATTGTAACATGTAGTTGTCCATGGGAGAATGTTAGTTGTGGTAGATATACTCCTACATGCTTTGGGGATTGTCCTTGACTTTTATTAATAGTCATTAAAAAACATATGATCAATGAAAATTGTCTTCATTGAAATTTGAATGGAATTTTGGGATCTGAATGGGTGAACGACAATTTAGGTATATAAACCTTTGTTCCAATATCCCTTCCAAATAGAATATTTTCTTTAAGAACATATTTTTCCATTTTGGTGATGATTAGGCGAGTTCCATTGCAATATTCCAGAGTGTGGTCTATAAATTGTAAATTTGGATTATCATAGCTAGAAAGCCATTCAATTATATTTAGTTGTAAGTTGATTTTTTAGAAATATACATTTTTGAGATTTTTGAGATAAAGTGTTTGAATCATTTAGGAGACTATCAAATTCAACTTCCAAATAATTACATAAAGAACAAGGTTTAGAAATAGTTACCTCATCCATTTCAAAACATGCATTTAGACACGTGTGGGTTTCTTTCTCTTCTAGTTATGATGAAGAATCTTTATTTTTGTTTGGAGGATTTTGAGTCGATTTTGTTGCAACCATCTTTCTCTTTTGGAGAAGTTTTCCTTTAGGTATAAACTTTGTCGTTTTTTGACAAGACTTCTTTCTGGATCTTTTCCTTCTACATTGTTAAGTTCTCAAACCTTAGAGGCAATGTTCGGATGTCAATTGAAGTGGAATAAATAGTCACAAAAGGGATTTAAATTGTGACCCTTTTAAAAATTAATTTTGCACTTAAAATACCTTTCTAAAAAATGAACTTGAAAGGCAAACAAGTTGTTAAAGAATATTCCCTTGTAGAAAATGTTCTTAAATACACTTAGTAATATAAATACGTTTTAAACAAAATTACTCAAATTTGGGGTTAGTGTCATTAGTGTACATTGAACGTAAATGAGTAAGTTAGAGAGAATCACAAAGAAAAATTATCTTAGTTCACCCTTAACGTTGGGCTACGTCTAGTCCTCATAAAATTTGTGAGATTTTCTACTATATTGCTTTTCAAAACCTTCTCAGCACTTTAGATCGCAATTGGACCTAATAAAACTTGTATTATATAAGCCTCAACAAGCTTACAACATGTATTATCAGAGCTTCAACAAGCTTACAACATGTATTATCACAACCTTAATAAGCTTACAACTTGTATTATTAAAGCCTCAATAGGCTTACAACCTTAGTCTAAATGGAGTTTACACACTGTCACTCTCAACAATCACAAAGGAAATACTTTGAGATATTTTAAAATATGTGATGTAGTGTATGGGTTCTTTGTTTGTGAAAAATCAAAGAAAAATTTGAGAAGCAAAGGAAACTATATCAACACACTCAGAATATATGAGCCACGAATTTGGATTGAAGAGTTGAAATGTGTATGATAAAAGAAGAACTTTGATAACTTGTATACAAAAACAAGTAAATGATGTTTCTTGACTTAAACTCTTGCTCTTCAAGTGCAACAACCATTTTATTTATAGATTAGGAGACCTTCAGATTGCTATAAAAAAATAGAGTTATTGGGCACACCAATCTATACAAAAAGCAATCCTTTTGATGACTTGTCCTTACTTTTAGTGCAAAACAAGGACAACGCTCTCTTCATGAGAAGAATATTCTTCTGCTTTCCATGAAGGATCCGTGGTGCGAATTCATCAACTTGTGTCACGTGTAAGTCAATTTTTGTAGCAGCATAGAGAAGGAGAAAAGTGTTGGCTGAAATATGTACTTATTTTTCTCTTTTTATGTTTTTCAAGTGGAAGAACAATGAGAATGTTCTCTTTAAAATGAGCATAACGTTATCTTTGTAGGAAGTATGTTCTCTTGCTTTTTGTGAGAAGTGATTGTCTTGAAAACATAGGATTATGTCATCTCTAAAACCATTGTTGTAGCAACTTTGAAAATTGCAAAAGGTGTCAGCTACCTTTTGTACTTGCTTGTACTGCATTTCTCTTTTAGTGACTTACAAGTCGAAAGAATGATAAAAATGTACTCTTCAAGTCATGGGATATTCTTGGAGTGTCAAAGCTTGAGTTGTTGACCTCTTATTTGCGCAAAATAAATCTAAAATCATGTTGGCATCATTGTTGAATCAAACAAAGCTTTTATAATGTGTTTCTTTTTCATGGTATCATAAAGAATGTTCTTCACATTATCCTTCAATTATTCTTGTTCATAAATGTCATCTTAAATGCAATATTCTTGAAATAAGTTCAACATCAAAATTGTTCCTTATCCACTATTGAGTTGACTTAATGCTTTTAAGGTACTACTTCAACATGTGAGAAAAATTTCTATCATGAATTCTCGGGAAGCATAACGTTCTTCTTCATCAGGCAAAATGTTCTTTCATCATAGTTTGAGAATGATTTCTCAAAGAAAAACTTTTGAAGTAATGTTTTCTTCAATTTGTCTTGGTGTTTGCACATATTGTATCTTGTCCATTAAGGATATTTGAGATGCTTCAATATAAGCAAGAATGTCCATATCAGGATCATTCTTTGATGTTGTAATATATAAAATAACAAAAAACATCTTCAGATTTGAGTAGTTCCCTTTGTGTGGCAATGATGACATAGTATACTACTTGGATTGACGTGGCATTGAGGTACAATCTTTGTTATGCATTATACAAATGCAAGGTGCACCCATACTTGCATTTTTGTTGATGATTCATCATTGCAACAACATTTTCTTTTGATCATCCATTTATGTTTAAACCTTCTTATCTTGATAGGATCTTGTAAAGATACTACTAAGTTGATTTTGTATTATTGTATCATATCTTTGTCATACTCCAATTTTATCCGACCAATTAAAATATTCTAAAAGTAAGTCATAATACGTTTAATTTTAATGTTTGCCATAATTATTATTATCCTAAAAAGGTCCAAAGAAAACAAAAAAAGAAAATAATTAAAGTGAAATTAATAAATCTAATTCAATAGTTTAACTCATTTTCACATAATTATTCATATTACATTTAACCCAAAAAAATTATAGCAAAAAAATAAATAAACAACGGACATCGTACGCCCTTCCCTCTATCTTTCCAAACTAAACAGTTTAGATTTTTGAGTCAGGGAGATCTAAATCTAAACTTATGTTTTATTTAACTCATTTACCCTATTTCCATTCTTTTTTAGGAATCTACCCTGCACCCCCACAACTAAACCTGCCACTCCCTCAGTCAACGTGAAAATACAATTTTGCCCTTTATAATACTTTCAACTTTTTTAACTTCTAATTTTTTCACCACTCTTTCCAAAACATTCGAAAGTTTCCAAAGTTTTGAAATGTCCATTTCCAGAATTTTCGAACAATTTGAAACTTCCGAATTAGAAAATTCCAGAATTTTCGAAACTTTCAAACAATTTAAAACTTTTGAAAAAGGAAAAATTTGAAACTTGCAAACAATTCAAAACTTTTGAAAAAGAAAAATTGTGAAACTTTCAAACAATTCAAAATTTTCGAAATAGGAAAATTTCGAAACATATTTGGAAAATTTCAAAATTTTCCATATTTGGAAACTTTCAAAACTTTTCAAAATTGGAAACTTTCGAAATATTTCAAATTTTTGAAATGTCATCCTTATTTTGAAAATTTCAAGATTTGGAAACTTTTGAAACTTTTCAAATTTTCGAAATGTAATCTTTATTTCAAAAATTTGAAACTTCCGAAATTTTCAAAAATTTGAAACTTCCAAAACTATCAATTTTAAAACTTATTATAAAGGACTAAAAGGGTAAATCTGTATTTTCATATGTCTTGAGAGGGTGGCAGGTTTAGGTGTGGGGGTGCATGATATAATTCTCATTCTTTTTTTGTTTTATAAAAAATTAAGATTGTTCTAATTCAGACATTTCGGCTTTTGATTCATCCGGTTTTAATTTTTTGTTTTGTAAGTTTATTTAATTCTTTTAGTTTTTTTCTTTTATGTTATAGTAATTGTTATACAACCAACATCAAACGCTAATGAAATTATATATGTGCATTTAAGTTCATTCAAAATCTATATGGGTAAAAAGATTGGTTAATATGTTATATTTTGTCAATCTTAATTTTTAAGACGTCTGAGTTACGGCAACTTGCTGATCTTAAATTCTAAAATAATAATATTCTTTTAATAAAATAAGATCGATTGAAATGCAACATCTTGTCAATCCTAGTTTAAGACATCTAACTTGTGACAACTTTGTGATCTTAAGCTCTAAAATAGTAGTTATCTTTTAATAAAATAAGATTAACAGATATATGACATCTTGTCAGTCATAGTTTAAGACGTTTGAGCTATGACAACTTGGTGATATTAAATCTTCTTAATCAAACTAACATTTTTTTGTCAAATCATCTTGCAAGCAACCAACACAATGCATTTTCTATCAAACAACCACAGTTGACTATTGGTTGTGCAAGCAACCCAATAGCACAAGCCTCAATTGATAAGGGCACCAAATAATTTTATATTTTTAATATTAAGGTGATTTTTTTTATTAAATATATTTTTAATCCCAATAAAATTACAACATTTTAAGTTTAGACCCTAAAAATGGGTCCCAATTGGTAAGAGCCCAAATTTTTTTACGTTTATAATATAAGAGTAAATTTTTTTTAGGTTAAATATATTTCAATTATACAAAATTACGATATTTTAAGTTTAGTTAAAAAAAAAATTATTCACTTCTAGTCTTTATTTTTATTTTAGAGACTAAAAAAATCTTCTTCTTTTTTTTATAAAACACTTTTCAAACTAGCAACTAAAAGTGAATAAAAAAATTGAGACTAAAAAATTGATAATTTGTTTATAAGGACTAAAATTAAATTTTTAAATTTTATAGGGACTAAAATTTATTTTACATCTTTTTTAATTATGAAAATTGTATTTTCTTTTTATTAAGGGTCCAATTTTTAAAAATAGAATAGGACATCTAAAATGTTTGAGACGTTCTTGTAAAAAGTTACGTACTTTTGATTTTTCTGTGCAGCATAACATACGTAGGAGCAAGATCACACTCTTGTCAAACACAATAATAAAAACAAATTATTTCTTTTTTAAGCACACTTTTATATCAAAATCACATTCATAAAAAACAATTTATATTGACATTTTTATAATAAGGAGAAATAAATATATTTAAGTTAACATATTTTTCACAATTAATTATAAGTAACCAGTTTTTACGAATATTTTAGGGTGTTAATACCTTCCTTATGCATAATCGACTCCTGAACTCAATACTTCGTTTCAAATATGGTTTTTCTATTTTTTTAAGGGTTTCTCAATGTTTTTCCTTTTCAAAAATAAAATTTGGTGGTGACTTCATTGAATTTGAAAAACACTCGAAACTTTAGGTCACGATAGCTGACAACTCCACTAGGGACCTTAGACAGTCAAGCTTAATATAATTAAATATGCAAACTCCTTTACATTTTCTTTACTTTATGTCTTCATGGTTTATTAGTTATTTTCTTGTGGTCATTATATATATATATATATATATATATTTATGTGTCCAGTATTTTACATCATTTATTTAATTATGATTGTCTTCACGGACTGCGCATTCACTTATCCACAAACTTATGAGTAAGATCCTATATTCGGATCTGAGTGAAGCTTAAGTTTTAGTTAGAGGTTTAGTAGTGGTAATTTTGGATGTACATCCTCTTTGATTATTGCGAAGATCGCATCTAGAGTGTGACTCCATTAGATATACCTACATTTTGGATGTACTTCCTATTTTTAGTGATATTTCAATGCGAGTACTTGGCTCTAGAGACCAATGACTTTTAAGATTGTAGAACCCACGAAAGAAAGTATTTACGAATTAAAAAGTTTATAGACCTTATGATTTCTCCAATTTTGAATATATCACATCTAAGTCATGTCCTAGCCTTCTTGCATTTAAACAGAAGGATTTGTTTTTCACCTTCAACTTCAGTATACCTCTCAATTTTATTTGTTTGTCTCATCCATGAAACTATCTATCATCATTAATAATAAAAATTAAATGGTTTTACAGTATCATGCATTCCCTTTATGCACTACAAATTATTTTTGAAAACATCATATCATGAAATATTCATAGTCATTCATTTTTATGTTAGTCCATTAAAAACCATTGAATTCTAAGCTAATATGTGGGTATATTTGATTGAAAATGGGATCCAACAATGAAACCACAATCCCAATACTAAAGAAAATTCTGAATGTGATGGCCAAAAAGCATTAGGTTGATAGTTTAAAAGGACTCTATAGTTTGTTGGATCTTAATTACTGATTAACCTTTACTAAGAAATATGGAAAGATTCTTGATTTATTGGATGTGACCGTACAAGTTAGGGTTATCACTACTTTGGTTCAATTCTACAACACTCCATTAAGATGTTTCACCTTTCAAGACTTCCAACTTGCCCCTACTTTCGAAGAGTTTGGACCAATTATAGGCTACTCCCTAGAAAAATGGAAACCTTATCTTTATTTGGGGAATTATCCATCCACATCCAAAGTTGCTGAGATAATAAGGATTGTAGAGGAAGATTTGAATAACTAAAAGAAAATAAGGACTTCTGCTTTTATGGAGTTGTTAGCTCTCACTATCTATAAGGTTATTCTTCTCCCAAGTGATGAATAAATTATAGATTTAGCAGCATCAATGTCTTCCTAGATTTAAAGAATTGAGGAAAAAATCCTACAACAACTGCCTTCGCCGATGTGTACTATACACTTAACTACTGTCATGAGAAAAAGGCAAGCAAATTTTGTGTTGTTTACCTATCTTATAGGTTTAATTGGTCAATCACATATTTGATGGTGGGTTCTATAAGAGTTCCCCTATCAAGGATTTCAAAAATTGTTATGTTGATGTAAAGAATAATCAAGAGTGGGCTCGGAGATTGGTAAATCTTAATGAAAAAATAGTTTGATGGTATGCGAGATGGAGAAAGGTAAAAGAAGTTATATACCAAAGTGAAACATTCCTCAACGTGCCACTTATGGGGATTAGAGGTTGCGTGAATTATAACCCAGTATTGGTCTTGAGACAACTTGGGTATCCCATCATAGGAGAACCAGCGCATAAACTGATAACTCATTTTATTCTTTATGACATTGGTCCAAAAAATATTGAAGATTTGAGGAGAGTATGACAATCTTGGGATATAATAATCAGAAATGGGAAATAGCTAGGAGGTAGAAGTTGTGGTGCAGATAATTACTACCGACGATGGGTCAAGAATAGAGTCCAACAAATTAAGCTCCCTTTTCATCGTACATTTGAGGCAACTGATAAAGCAACAATGCAACCCACTGTTGTTAGATGAGATTGAAACACTACAAGCATCAATTTCTAAAGATGGAAGAAGAAAAGAAGAATCTACTAAAAGAGTTAATTTTAGTCCATTGAGCATATGAGATTGCCCAGTTGAAAAATGGGGAGAAGACAATTTCCCTTGAAAGATCAAATAAGAGGGAAAAGGTGGAGGAACAATGTAGGATCAAGTTTCAACATAATTTAAGGGCTTCTAACGAGTCTTTATGTTTTAGAAGACAAGAAAAAGACCAAGCACGAGAAGCTATTGAGAAATTAAAAAAATGGTTAAAAGATTCAAAAATCAATGACAGAAACGCAAAAAGGCAATGGGAAGATTTGAAACAATAGTCGGAGGGAATGATAGTAGAATATAAGACAAGGATAGAAGAAGAAAAGAATGAAAGATAAGAAGTGGTAGCCATGTACCAAGATGCATGGTTGAAGGAACAAGAGGAGGCAAATATGTTAAGGATCTTATTGATGGATCAAATGGAATCAATAGAGATGCTTGGGCAAGAGGGAATAATGTGAATGAATCGTTGTGAAAAACTCACTTTCATAGCCAATCAAGCCAACAGAAGGATCCCCGAACTCCTAAGAAAAGCAAAAACAAGAATAGTTCAATCTGTAATACCCCTAAATTTTCCTTTATATTATATATGTGTCTTTTTAGTAATTGCTATTATTAAGTTAATAATTATTCTCTGTGTAAATAAATTAAATTTTATCACACTCTATTCTACCTGAATAATTATAACCTTCATTTTTATTAATTATTTTGGCGTGACAATTACATGGGGACGATTTATGATGTGATTATTTCCTAAATGGACTATTGTGCATTTTTTATTTGATTAGTTTCGATAATCATGAAATTGATGTGTTAGATATGTTTGTTTTATTTTGTTATGTGTGAGTGGTACTTTTGTCTTGCTTGATTTATTTTAGTTGATAAAATATTAGTTGAATTATTTAATTAAATTAGAATTTATAAAAATTATATTGTTTGTTAGTTTTATTTGCGACAAAATAAGTATTCAGTTTAGGAGATATTATAGAGTTAGTGAAACTCAATCCTTATAAGTGTTTTGAAAATATTTTTGGTCCACCCTATAAAAAAAATATAGTAACTTGACTCATTCTTTTACTCTCCTTTATGATAATTCATGGTGTTTTCTTGGCATAACGTGCATTAACTCATTTTTAACATCTTTAATTTATTTTTCACAGGAAGATTATAAATTTAGTTATAAGTTTTTTTTTTTTGTGCAATTAAGAGAGGACACAAAAAGACTATTGTCCTTTTTGTATCTCATGCATTCATCTCTTTTAAACTAAAATTATAATTTTATTTTAATTGCCTACAAAAATAATTCTATGAAATTTTTGGTTTCATAACTATTAGATAAAAAAAATTAAAAGAGTGATGTGACAATATCTAATTTATTTATTTAATTAAAATTGGTGTGTTACACCTTTCAATATATGGTGAACTCTATTAGTTAATCATAATTAACTCATACACATAAATACACATGATTTCAATTACCTTTGTAACAACCTAATAAAATTAAAGAAATAGTAATTATTGGTAACATAATGTTGGAATTAAGTGCACTTCAATTTTAGACAAGAAATCAATGGTAATAGTGAACCATAGATAGCTTATATGTTCATACATTTTCATTAGGCCTCTTGTTGTCACACCTATTTGTCATTCGTACACTCCTAAAATAATTTTCTAAGTCGTAAATCCCAATATCTATCCGTGTTGAATTCATTATTGCCTCATGAGCTATTTCTCGTGCGAATTTAGAGGTGTTAAGAAAGCAAGCGCCTAAGGTAAGGGTTTTTCCCCATACAGAGTTAGGCTAGATATTAAATTAGCGGTTCATAGGATATTGATATGATGTGTGGATGTCTTAAAAGAAAATAGTTGATTTTATTTTTGTCATAAAGAAATTAACAATAGTGTTTTTGTTGTTTCTTTTGAGTAATACATCTATCTTGATGAACTTAATTATAGAGTTCTATTTTTATTATTATCCCTTGATAAATTTGTTTGTAGTGAAAATATTTAACGTCTTACGTGTTTTAGAGTACTTAATTATAAAGTGATAATTTTTATGATGATATCATTAGTAATATGTTTAATATGATGTATTTGATATTAAATCTTGACTTTTTGAGTGTTTTAAATTTAAAATTTGACTTTTATGAACAGTATATGTGTCATGAGGAAAATTATGAAAATTTTATATTTTTAATTTTGACAATATGAGAAAATTGATTTATTGAAATGTATTAATGTGTAGTTTATTTTTATAATGCGGAAGACTTTATAGTGAAAGGAATAAAATTTCTATTGTTATTGTACTCTTGATAATATGAGTTTTAATTTTTATCAATAACAAGTAGCCAAATTGAATCTTATGGATTATTAAAATGAAAGCGGTGATTTTAAGATATTTGTTCACGTGCATATTTGATGTATTGAAGTTATTGAGCTTTAACTATGAACATCCATCAAAATATAAATTTGATGTCTTATGTGATTAAAAAATTTAATCTGAAATATTTGGTCTTTGTGGTTGTCTAAGTGGGTGGTGATTTGTTTTTTTTTTTAATATTGTAATATTTGTGGTTGCCTAAGTGGTTGATGATTTGTGATTTAAATATTGTTATCCTTGTAGTTGCCTAAGTGACTGGTGATTTGTGTTTAAATATTGTTATATTTGTGGTTGCCTAAGTGGTTGGTGATTTGTGTTTTAAATATTGTTATCTTTGTGGTTGCCTACGAGTCTTGTGATTTGTGTGATTTTCTAAGTGGATGGTGATATGTACCTTTTGAGCATCATTATCATTTCATGCCATATCATATGCATTTTTGTGGACGCCTGTGTGGCTGGTTTAATCTTTCCCCATTGGTATGAGTGACTTCTGTGTGGCTGGTTATATTTGGATCATATATGTTTAGGAGTACGCATAACTTGCATACATTTTGTTGTTATTTTTATTTTGATCTAATTATTTGGTCTAGGTTGCTACTTGATTTATTTAGATACATTTTATGACTTTTGATACATCTTTGAGAACTAATAAAGAATCAATTTCTTTAAATCTTTTATTACGAAAAGATTTTATATTCATATTTTATGGCTGATAATCTATTATTTGGTTTATTTTTGTCGTGGGATGAACTGACCCCTTACACCAAAATTTAGGTACTAATGATCTCAAAGAGTTGCATGAATGATGTTTGATTGGTGCACGCATGTGGGAAAATTGGACTTTTACTTAAAAATAATATTTTGTATTACTAAAATTTTTGTGGTGTATTGTAAAGTTATTTACTCTTCATCATTAACTTTTAATATAAATGCGGAAATGAGATTTCATTTGCTAGTAAATAATTAAAAGTCATTAATTTTAGTCAACCTTGCTTCTTTTGAATTTCACATAAAGAGAATTTATTTTATTTTGGAGCATAAATGAATATCGATCCAACAACTGAAATATTAACTTTGCAAATAAATGAATAAATAATATTTTAGTAAATTGCATTATGTTCTTTTACAAAAAAAGAATATATATCAAGTTATTTTCTGACGTATCTTCAAATTATTACATGATGAACTACTCATAAGAAAAAAAAATTATAGTTGTTTCTAAAAGAAAATAAATGCTTTTTAAATAATCTTTGGACCAAAAATTTGGGGCGTTACACAATCTATCACATCTATTGAGATTATTACTTTTATTCAACATTATAATAGTTTGATAGAAGTAATGAAAGGGTTAATTCACCGTGAGCAAAAGAAACAATATCAAGAAAAATGTTGCACTTGTACCATTTAATTATTAATGAACAAATTTCTTTTGTGTTTTCTCTGCATGTGGGTTTTGTTTTGATACATGATTGAGTGAATATGCTTGTGTCTAGGTTGTGAAATCAAATGTTCTCTAATACCCACATGAATGCATAAAACAAGATAGGTAAATCATTCATTACATATAATCTTTATTTTTTAACTTTCATCACATGATATTTCAGAAGAAAAAATTAATAAAGTTGTTTCCTTAGCAACCTTATCAATACAAGCTTTGGCAAGGAAGGATAGTACAAATGAGAATCCTTCTACGACAAATGAAGAGAACTGAACCACTCATTCTCATCCATCATACTTTACCCCAACTACCAAACAGTTTCATATTGCGACTATGCAATTCCCAATGTATGGTTTCCCACCTAGTAATATTTCCCCCTTAGTCATCAACCCTGTGGAATACAACTCAAACCACTCAACTATCAACTCTCAAAGCCTAAACCAACCACAAATCTCATCTCCTAATACAAATAAAATACCATCAGCTCAAATAATAACTTATGCATCTGTTCCTATGGACTATGTGCCATCCAATACATTGTCCCCTTAAAAAATGTTCCATTCACAATCCCAATGTCAAATACTCAAAGTGCACTCCAAGTACTCCATTTTTATGTTAATGAAAATTGGCAACAACCACCATTTGTCGGTGATGATACACAGTCAAAAGAAAAATTTCATGTTTTCGAAGAGCGAATAAAAGCAATTAAGGGAAGTAATGTTTATGGTCTCAATGTTTTTTATATGTGTTTGGTCCATGATGTGGCGATCCCTTCAAAATTCAAGGTACTTGAGTTTGAAAAATATAAAAGTGCCACTTGTCCGAAAAATCATCTGACCATGTATTGTAGGAAAATGGCTTCTCTTGCACATGACAATAAGCTTCTCATTCATTTTTTTTAAGAGATTTTGAGTGGGACATCATTAAGTTAGTATATGCATCTTGATTGAAGTGTAACATTGACAGGACGCAATTGCAAAACTCAATGAAGAAGGATAATAAAACATTCAAAGAATATTCACGATGGAGAGAAGTGACATCACAAGTTGATCCACCCTTATCTGAAAAAGAAATGGTTGGTATACTCTTCAGTCACACTTTTATGATAGGAGTATTTCATCAAAATTTCTTGACATGGTCAACGTAGGAGATTCTAATGATGTAATGGTGAATCCATGGATCTCCTATTCTCCATCCATTAATTCTTATTAACTTCTAAATTTTCAACCTTTGTTACCCCCAAAGGCCCTACACTCCATATCCCTATGTTGTTGAAACCAAACAAGCTTCATACCCTCAATATCACTTTTCAAGGTCACCTTATTGTCAACCACTTCTTGTCCAACCTCCACCTGTCATGTTTTCCCAACAAAGCAAGTGAAACCAAAATCCAAGCATAAATCAATATAAATCACCAATCAATCGAGAAACGAAGCAAACCCATATTGACTTGATTCCCGTAACATACAACCAATTGTTGCCTCGCCTATTCCAAAATTCAATGGTAGTCCTAATACCAATAAAATCCTTATAACCACCATTCTCAAAATGGTAATATCCAAATTCTAAGTGTGGGTACCATGCAGGAGTTGTAGGGAATTCCATCAATGATTGTCAAATCCTAAAATCTAAAGTGTAAGATTTAATTAATGCAAAATGACTTACTTTCAAGGAAGACAATCCCAATGTGGAGGGTAATCCTTTAACGATCCATGGAAGTCTCTTTGTCAATGTTATTGAAGAAGGGGTAGACCAATGTGCAATTAAGAATATAGAAGATGTGAAAACCCAAATGAAAGTGATTTTTGTTGAGCTATGCAAGTTAAACTTGATTAAGAGAACTACAATTAGGTTAATATTTGTGGCTTTCAACCAAATGGTTCACGCTCTATAAAGGATTCTAAAGAGTTCAATAAGTTTCTTCAAGAATTGATGGACAAGAATTTCATATAGATAAGTTGTGCAAAACATGGGGATCATGTGTTGACCATAAAGTCGCACGTAAAAAATAATAGATTTTTCCCAAGACCATTGGTAATCCTCTATATAAAATAGGATCTCAAGCTAACTCCAAACAGGCCAAATCCAATAATTCTTCAAGTACCAACTCATTTTCCTTACAAAAGTACCAAGGCGATACCATGGAATTATGAAGTCACATATCATTTGGCCAATCATGAAGAAGATCAATCAAGTAATAACTCTATACCTAAATAAACTAATGTCACCAATATTTCAGGGATTGGTGGGATGACTCGAAGTGGTCAAGTTTATGTCCCTAAATTACTTATAAAAGGAGGGATACAGAGAAAAAAGAAGAATAAGCTCTAAATCATGCTTCAAAAGAACAAAAGGCTTGAAAAAAGACAATATCTGAAGACGAAGCTAATGAATTTTTGAAGTTTAGCAGGAAAATGGAATATAAGGTGGTGGATCCGTTAAATCAAACTCATTCTAAGATGTTTGTTCTTTCCTTATTATTGAGATTTGAAGCACATAGGAAGACACTGTTGAAAATTTTAAATGAGGCCCATGTTACTCATGATATCATTGTCGACCAGTTTGATGGAGTCTCCGGTAACATCACCGCTGGTAGTTGTTTGAGTTTTAGTGACGAATAAATACCAGTTGAGAAGACAGAGAATAATAGTGCACTGCACATCTATGTGAAGTGTCATGGTCTTACTCTTGCACAACTGCTAGTTGACAATTGTTCAACATTGAATGTCATGCTGAAATCAACACTCTTAAAAATATTTGTTGATGGATCCTATATGGAGCCTGGTGTTACGGTGATGAAAGAATTTGATGGATCAATGAGACAATTTATTGGTGAGATTGACCTGTCGATTCAAATTGGACCACAAGACTTTGAATTAACTTTTCAAGTAATGGATATCAAACCAACATATAATTGCCTTTTAGAGAGACCATGGATCCACGATGTAGGAGTCATCATGCGAAAACAATTGTTATCTTCATTCATCCATTGAATCTTGGGGGTGTATAAGATCATAAAGATCGAGGAATCAAAGAAATAAGGATTTGAACAAGACTTTATCTATAATGCATAACACGCAGGAATCATGCATCCTACATTCATACTTTACTTATGCTCAATAACCTTTGTTTTACATTGCACAATGTGTTTTAATGTTTGCATTACAATTATCAAATTTACATCTTCCTTCTTAATTAAAATAATTAAATAGATCCATATATTTCTTATGGTCTATGAACTCATCTACGTTCCTCTTGATTACGCATCGATAACCAATTTGAACACGATTATCTACATTTTTTTCGATTTACACACCAGTAACCAATCTTGAGGCGATCATTTACATTCTTTTCGAACTAAGTATCAATAACCAATCTGAAAATGATCATCTGTATTTTTGGTGATCTACACACCTGTAACCAATCTAGAGACGATCATTATCATTCCTATTGATATATTTATAAAAATAAAATAAAATTTATTTTTAATATTGACCTATATAAAACTTAGTTGTCATTGAAAAAATTCGCTCTAGTTCTATTTCTTCTTCATCTTTAAAGATGTACGATTTATGATCATTTTTATCTAAAATCACTTTTTCTACGTCATTTTCCTATGTCATTTAATCTAAATAAGTTATTTTCACACATATCTCATTTTTATGTGTTTTTTTCAATATTTATTTGCTTTAGTGTGACGTTTTGTTTCATTGTCTTGGTATGCTGCTTTTGATTTTTTTTTTCTATTTGGTTAAGATGTTTATTTCGTTTGGATTGATAAATTAACTTTGCTCTCATGGTGACAGATTCAACCAATGATTTTAGCACCGTTAACGTTGTAAGTCCAGAAGAATGAATACCTCAGTCATTTTAATTGTCAATTTTGTAAGTATTTTGTCATTTTATGCTATTAATATGGATATTATGAACTTCTTTGGAGATTCATCTTTTTTATTTTTAGCGAATTTGTATTGTTATCGATCGATGTATTCTTTTAATTTGAATGAGGAACTATCGTATTTTTTTAGTTAAAAAAAGCTTTTGATAAGAAATATAATTGGACATTTTGTTACAATCCTCTAGTTGATATGTTGATGATAATAAAACAAACAAATCAGAACAATTATGTCCTAACTGTATTTGCTAAGTGTACATATTAAATTAGAAGACAAAGAAGTATACTAATGACTATCTATTTTAAGGTAGCATAAATTATGAGTAAGTTAGAGATAATAATCTAAGTGTTTCTAACACAAAGAATATTATCATCTAATAAACAAGTAATTATGTTCATTGATAGAACAAATCATAATATAACAATAAGTAGCATTGCAACAAACATATGATAATCTCTAGTCCAAGGCAAAGCATTAAAGACAATCGAAATACAAGTCAATGATTATTCCTCTAAAGACAAAGGAAAAGAGCACTACAATAATTATATGCCTCTAATCAAAAACTCATCTTGATCCTCTGACTCAAAGATCAAAAGAAAAAAGTTACAGTGAAGCTTTTGATAAAGTCAATGTTCTTGTGCAAGTTAGATCATCCAATGAACAAAGAAACGAAATCTAATAAACAAGTTTACACTGACTCTAGAAGATCTATTGAAGTTGTGTCTGACTCCAATGAATATGCTCTCTACGCGCCTTTGATGAATTTGAGTACATGTTCACTATGATGACTCTACGGTAACATTTTTAACAGATACATTTCTCATTATTTAATTAGAAACCGATCAATCCATCAAAAGCAGATAGAATGAAAAAATCAATGCATTAAGAAGAAATTTTGTAAAAGGCTAGAATACATCAAAAGAAAAGAATGAATAAAAAATCATATCAATAGAGAGTTACTAGAATTGATGTAAATCAATTAAAGTGTTTTATATACTTAAATTGATATAGGACTTGAAATATAATTTCCTCTTAATGAGAGTTACAATCCTAGAAATAAACTGTGTCAATTCAGACATAAATTGTAACTAATGTAAATCATCTCAATAGTGGCAGTAACTCTTTCGTCCATAAGAGGTACCTAAAGAGGTATAACAATACTAATGAATATCAATGACAGGCTGCCAGAAAGTTGAATAAAAGTTCATATGGCGAAAGCTTGAAAAGGCTAAAGAAGAATACTCAAAGTTTGAAGAGACAGAGTAAACAATACTTGTATGTTACTGTTGAAATAGTGGATTAAGTAATCGAATGTACTAAGGTAA
This sequence comes from Cicer judaicum, assembly GCA_037974835.1. Taxonomy (NCBI): domain Eukaryota; kingdom Viridiplantae; phylum Streptophyta; class Magnoliopsida; order Fabales; family Fabaceae; genus Cicer; species Cicer judaicum. The sequence goes on along the minus strand of JBBPBS010000629.1, from coordinate 4,751,694 downwards.
AATTTCTCTGTAAGGGGAGGACTAGATGTAGTAATAGTATGTTGTAAACTAATTTAAAAAAATTTGTGTTCCTTCTCTCTCTATGTTGCTCTAATCTAAACTATTTATGATTCAACTTCATTTTACTAAACATGTTTTATAATCGTAAATTGAATGATTTGATAAAGAACATATATTTTTTTATTAAACACCGAAGTATTTTTCAATGTCAAAACACAATTCAAACCTACATTTTCCAAAACCTTCACGTTTATAATATTCAAAAAACAAATTATTATAAACAAATGTTTCCACTTATACAATCATAAATAAGTCACATAGGGTCAAACTTAATCAAGATTAACCTCAAAGAATAACACCCATCCTTAAAATCAAGACTAACCTCAAAGAATAACACCCATCCTTAAAATTAAGAGTATCATGATATATTAGATAATGTCATCTTAAATAGTTCACAAACTAAGAGTAGACCATAATAACAGAATTTATAGTTCCAATAAGCTTTATTTAAAATTGAAAGAAATATGCACTACAAATACAATGATAATACAATTATAGAATTGATCAAAAGAATTATAATATCAACGTATGTCAACTTGTAGAAAATTAATGAGGCCACATACAATTTAAATCATACTTTCAATTAAGTTGGCATAAATAGTACAAATTAAATTTCATCATTTATTATATATCAACGTATGTCAATTAATTTTGTTATGATCCAAACATTATTTGTGACAGAGACACACTATTAAAGATGATATAATATTTGACAAAATTGACAATAATAAATTATTGATCTAGATTTAGAGAGTATAATAGTGAAATTAAAGAAAAATATGTTCATTTTAGATTAAAGATATATTAAAAAAAAGTTACACAATAATGTAAAATTCACTATATTTATGTAATAAAAAAATCACTATTAGTATCCCGTAATTTTATTTGTGCATAAGACTAGGGAAAAGTGCTTAAATACATATACTTGTCGATCAAGTAGAAAATTTTAAATCTAAATACTCAAATAAAATAAAATAAAAATATTTAATATACTATAAAATATTATAATATTTAAAGTGCGTTTAATTTGAAAAATGAGAGACACTACATAACAACTCATGTTATATCATAGTTAATGTAAATCTAATTATTGGATTGAATAAACTGTTGGACAATAGACTTGACACAAGTTGAAATTCTTGACTCTCACTCAATCACAGGATAATTTTTTGTCATTCAAATAGAATATCTAAAATACCATTTTATTTTTTATTGAAAAAACATTTTGTCTTCTCTCTCTTCTCTCTCCCTCTAAAGTCTATCTTGAATTGTTTTGTCAAAAAAGATTTTTAGCATTGAATAAATTTTTAATTTTTATAAAATTTTATTTTTAGTTTATATAAAAATTTTATTTTTTTTAATCCCAACTTTTTTTTTTATAATATTCTTGTTCTTTTCTTCTTGACCCTTTTCATTCTTAGAGGGAAGAAAGAACAATATAATAAATTATTTAGTTTTATTATAAATATTACTAACTTCCCCCTTTTTAGGTGAAAAACCAAAAAAAAATATCATACAAACAATTTTAGTTCCTACATGAATGTCAACATATATTTTTAAATAATTTTTTTTAGACATATTTAGAAT
>JBBPBS010000629.1:4719725-4742297 GCA_037974835.1 Cicer judaicum | reverse complement strand
AAAAAAAAAAAAAAAGCAAATGCATACAAAATCAGTGACAGATAACTTCAAATATAAATGGCTCTCATGAAAATTTCTCAAATTTTGGAATGTGGAGTTCAGATGTAGCTCAAATAATAATGAAGTATATTACTGGGCAACGATGAACACCTTTTAAAGTATAATGTCCCAGACATGTAACGGTCCCTACCAAAATTACAACGACGGTAGGAACACCTGCCTATGTCTGGTTTTTCAAACAATAAAAACAAAAAACAGGGATTCAGTGATGACTGAATAGCTTATGAGTTCAATAACTAGCATATCATTAAGTAAAAAAAAAAAAACTAGATTATTCAATTTGCTGACCTTGACCATACAGTTTCGGATAACACTCCAGAGGAAATTAAATTTCTGGTGATATACAACTTGCATATTAAATCATTAATTATTAAATTATAAAGCAAATGCATAAGAAATCGGTCACAGGTAACTTCAAACATATACTGATCTTAAGAAAATTTCCAAAAATTTGGAATGTGGAGTCCAGATGTAGCTCAAATAATAATGAAGTATATTACAGGGCAACGATGAACACCTTCCAAAATAATATGTCCCAGACATGTAGCAGTCCCTACCAAAGTTGCGACGACAGAAGGAACACCTGCTTAGGTTTGGTTTTTCATACTACAAAAAAATAAATAAAAAATCCATTGAGTCATAAGTTTGTAACTGAATGGCTTATGAACTGTTTTCTTTCTTATTTTATATCCTATTAATAACGGATATTCCAAGTAAATGTGTTCAATGTCACTAGAAGATTACTTTAATTAAAGAAAAACTACCAGATAATTCAATCCAGTAACTATTACCACAAGGGAACTTTGGAACTGTGAACACTCCAAAAAAAATTAGATTTCTGGTGATTTACAACTTGCATAGTAAAACAGAAATAAAATTATAAAGCAAATGCCATAAGAAATCAATCACATGTAACCCAAAATTTGATTAGACAAGAGTTCATACATAAGGATTAGAAAGGAGTCCTAACACAAGGTATGTATATCAACTATCTTAAAATCGATGGATTGACTCTGCTCAAATTAGCAGAACAACTTAGATGATACCAATTTTGTTGGCAACATCCAATGCGTCATAATCTGGTGTCAACCTAACATAGGCTTTCTTGGTACCATCAGGCCTGCAGAAAAGGAAGAAAGGAGGTTAGTACATCACTGTGTGCAATACCAATTTACTATATCACTATGCAATACCAATTTACTGAAGCACTGAAAATTCAAAAGCAATGTAAATACTTTTTTTATCTCACTAACGATTCAAGTAAATAGAATTGATCATGCCCATTACCTGATCAAAGTGTTTACTTTCTTTGCCTGAATGTCATACATTTTCTTCACAGCATCTTTAATTTTCTTTTTGTCAGCACGTAGGTCAACAATAAAAACTAAGGTATTGTTATCTTCGATTTTCTTCATAGCAGACTCAGTAGTTAGAGGAAATTTAAGAATTTGGTAATGGTCCAACTTGTTTCTTGGAGTCGCACTAATGCGAGGATACTTAGGGTTCCTTTCCTTTGTCAATGTCTTTGGCCTGTGAAATGTGACAGATGTTCTGATCTTCTTGGCTTTCTTCTTAATCACTTGGCCACCTGATTTCACAGCCTTGGCCGCCTTCAAGGCCTGAGCTTTAGGATCACTCTTTTTGGTAATGTCCCCTGCACAATAATTATAAAGAAAAACTGATTATTTCCATGAATCGAATATTGTCATCTAGGCTTTTAAAATTATATCCATCAAATATACACATTTAGAGACCAAATATCAAGAGACATTTTTATCAAAAATTGGTTAAGTGCAGTAGATGACCAGTGTTATTGTTGGCAGACCATGGAGGAAAGCCAATAATTAACCATTATTAGCCGCCATAAAACCCCATGCTGCCAAAATCCTTCACAAATTTACTGTGAGGGTTGTAAAAAAATCTTCCACCGCAATCCGCCAAGATCGATATTTGAAATCACAGTACACTACAATAAATGAGTTGTTAAGTTACAACACAATACAATTGACAGTGTATAATACAACAATGCAGTGTTTATGCAATCCAGTTCAATTCTAAAGAATTCACCAAAAAGCTACAATTTTGATTTTGACAATATCTCAGCAAAAACTCCAAACAAATTGATCACAACGAAAATGCACACACTCTTTATTTACGCTGAAATTAAACAAAAATAGGGCACAACAGCACATACATTTTCTTAAATTTTGTCATCATATTAATAAAAGATCTTAAGTGTCTTAACTTTTAAGTATACACTGAATCAAAGATAAAGAAAAAAAAAATAGATCCTAAAAGCTATTGCGCATTTACAGTGTGAACCAAATACCTAACACTAGCAAAAAAAACAATAATATTAATCAGAACCAAAAAAAAGTCCATTACATTAATCTATTATATCAGCAACTAATCTACAAATATGAACAGTGATTATATATTCAGATCGATAGATTAATTAGTTAAAACGTTAAACTTACCCTTTGTAGGAGCCATTGAAAACCCTAAAACCCACACTTCTTAAAAGCTCCTGCATATAAGTATAACACTTAATTTGATAAGTAAACAAAACAAAAACAACCAACGGAATTGGGATTCAACAATGAATTTAATTCCGTAACTAAAAAATGATGAAAAGAAAGAAAGAAAAAAAGTAGAAGAAATGGAATCTGATAGAAATTGAGAAACCTTGGGGTGCAGCGGCCGAAAAAAGGGTTTGGAGATAGGAGGTTGAAGATGGGTGGTCATTTATAGGGAAAGCGAAATTACAGTTATAACCTTCCAAAGGAGACTCTGTCTGTCAATTAGGTTGATTATTCTCATTAATACTAATTTGGCTTAATTGTTATAATAATTCTTTTATTTTTATCATTTTAAGAAATTGATCTTTTATTTTAAAAGTTAATAATTTTGATCTATCATTCTAATTTTTAAACTTAAAGATGATATGTGACATATTTTTAAATAACACTATGCATGATATGATATAAAATCATTAACATCCATGAAATCACAACAAAATTTTCTAAAAGTTTAATTTTTAACTTTTAATTTCTAATTTTTATTTTATTTTTATAATTTAATTAATAACATATGAATAATTAATTCATTTAAATAGTTCTATATCATTAAATTGTATTTCACATCATTAAAAATATATCGAATCATCATTTTTTTTAATTAAAAAATATTATAGAGTAACCTAAATTGCGACTTTTAAAATAGAAAACTAATTAATGAAAATAAAATAACTAAAACTGCAATTAAGTTGTTAGGTAGATTTTTGGATACATTCTTAGGTTCATAATCGTGACAACCATCATATGTATCTCTCTATGAATATCATATGTATCTCTATATGAATGAATTTTATGGGAGACGCTTTCCATCAAATATTTTTCAATTTGTTTATTGTCAGCAACTCAATTGGTAGTGGAAATGAATGGACGACAGTATTTATCTTTCATGTACCGAGAGTGGAAATGAATGATTATCCTCTAGGGGTTCGATTTCGACGGAAGACAAAAATTTGTTATTTCCAACAAAGGAAAGAGGGGCGAAAATGTCGTGATTAACAGTGCTGATGACGGTAAAGGTCGGACTGTTATAGAATGTTTCTTTTTCGATCATAATATTCACTTTGCTTCATTCCTTTTTCGTGTCCCCTCTTCTCTATCGAGTTCTCCTTATTTCTTTCATAGATTTTTTAATGTCGTTTTAGGACAACACCACTACGTCGTCGTTGGAACATATGCTTTCATGATTGTCTCCCTATTCATGAATGAGTGTTCTTTTTCCATTAACTTCTTAGTAATTGATTCACAAACTTATTTTATTTTTGATTGTCGGAAAATACATATATATTTGAGCATGTTTTTGCATTAGTTTTTGTTTTAATCTAGCTATTTGGTATCTTCAGCATGTGAATCTTTTTCAATTTTATTTGCTTTTAGTTATTTGAGTGAATGGATTATTTTCCTCCTTGCCAGACAAATTCTCATAGCATTGTTTTATTTACTTGATTCAGCAGCAGGTGAAGCTGTTGAGTGGAATAGGGTCGGGAAGTTTTGGAGAGGCATTCATGGATGCACAATACTAAAGAATTCAACAAAAGACATTATGCATAATATTTTAATGATGAATATTTAAACAGAGTAACCAAGTATCATATATACAAATTAGTGCATATCTATATATAAGAATAAATCGAATGACTATCTTTAGGATTCAGTAAAGAGAATAAGGATGATTAGTTAACTACCCTCTTCGCCATCTAGAGTTTTAGGATTAGGATTTACGTTAGGTTAATCATCTAATGAGATAATGATTATATAGTTAAACAAACGAGGACACAGAGCTCTCATTAGGCTTAGCAGAATAGTCTCTCTCATTGGACTTAACAGAATAGTCCTTCTCATTGGATTTAACAGAATAGTCCAATTCATCACCGTCTATTCAATAACAAAAGCTCAACATATAATTCGATGCTTAATACTATTTAATTAATAATAATTCTTAATAACTAATTTTTGTCAATACATAATTGATTAATTAACTAATTAATTTAACAATCTCTCACTTGGATGACAATAATCAATTACTAAAGAATATGAATTTCAAGACTATAATATTCATTAAAACACTTGTTATCAAAGAGAAATAAATTTTAACGCTGCATAAATTGAATCTAATATAAAAAACAAATCATACATGTAAGACTTACGTTTTATACAAGAATGATAACTTTAGAATGACTTGAACATTTGAAAATATTATAATAAACTTTCACTAACTTAAAACACCAAAAGACTTTAATCAAAACGAAATGAGCTAAGTATTTGATTAGTGGTTCTGCCCGGGGGTTTTTAATTTCATAAATGTCAGAGATTACCCACATAGGTCTAGGGATTGCAATGGATAGGATTTGGGTAGGGTACTATAGTACACATGCCCATCATGCGGTTTAAAAAACTACTCGTACTCGTGCTCGTACCCTCTTGGGTATCAACTTTAATACACGTAACTATTACATACTTAATTATTAGTTATTAGCTCAATCTAGTTTATCAGGCCCAATTCATTTTATATTCCTTATACTTTGTAATTCTGCATCAAGACTCATGTGTATATATACCTTTGTTTCCTTCAATAAAAGAAGGTAAACAATTTTGTCTACCCTGTTATCATCTTTGTAACATAGTATCAGCCTGAAAATCCATTTTCTTCTTTCTTTCTTTCTTCATTATCTTCTTCAATGGAAGAGCTTTCTCCTACTATTAGTGCCTCACCCAAACCTGAACCTTTGGATTCCTATAAAAATCCTTATTATCTTTACCCGAGAGAAAACCCTGGAGCGATTCTTGTTACTCCTTCCTTAGATGGTTCTAACTATCATTAATGGAGTTGGGCTATGCGGCGAGTCCTGTTATCAAAGAACAAAATTAAATTTGTTGACGACACAATCTCTCCTCCGCCGATTTCAGATGTCAATTTTGACGCTTGGGAACGATGCAACGTTATGGTTGTTTCTTGGATTACTCACTCTCTTCCCCATTCCATCGCGCAAAACACTATCTACACCGACAATGCGGTGGATCTTTGGAACGAACTCAAGGATCGCTTTACCAAAGGTAATCACTTTCGAACTTCTAACTCCTTCGTGATATTCATATGATTTGTCAAGGGGAAAAATCGGTTACTGCTTATTTTACTGATTTGAAGGGTTTATGGGTTGAATTAGAACAATTACGCCCTAACCCAACTTGCATTTGCACTCATATCTGTGCTTGTTCTACCAACATGATTAAAACCCTAAAGATGCTTCAAGATTTAGAGCAAGTGATTTCCTTTCTCAAAGGTCTTAATGATCAATTTTCCACTGTCAAAACACAACTATTAATGATGGATCCTCTCCCAACAATTTCTAGTGTTCTTGCTTCAGCTCTTCAGCAAGAAAGTCAATTTGTTGCCTCCAATGGTATTCTTGGTGATCCCAAAATTCTCTTTACGGCTATCAATCCTAATCCATCTTCGCATTCTTTTTCTGGTCGTGGTAGAGGAAAAGGTTATGGAAAATCTTCTAATGATGGTTCCACCAAATTATGCACTTTTTGTGGGAAAGACACACAATGGATTCCTGTTATTACAAGCATGGGTTTCCTCCAAGCTTCTAATTCAAGAATCAAACCCCTATGACCAACAATATATCTCTTGCTACTAATTTAAATAATGAGGACTCAACTTCCAACCCTCCTACGCCGGAACACCAAGATAGACCCACACTCACTCATAGCCAATATCAACAATTTATTGATTTGATAAAGACTAATCCACTTGCTTCCAATGTTAATATTGTGCTTGGTGAGTCCAATTTCTCTTCTTGTTTCAATCCGTCCAATTCGACTTCAGGTACAAATTCTAATTCTTGTCTTTATTGGATTCTGGATAGTGGAGCAACTGATCATGTTGCAAATAATCTTTCTTCTTTTTCTAATTTTCATACTATTACTCCCTCCAAGGTGAAACTACCCAATGGTGCTATTACTATTACTTCTTATGTCGATACTGTTCATTTATCTAATCAATTAGCTTTATACAATGTTTTGTTCATTCCTGAATTTTATTTCAATATGATTTTTGTTCAAAAACTTTCTGATTCTTTACATTGTGTTCTTACTTTTACTGATACTTATTATTCCATTCAAGAACCCCAATAATCCAGGATGATTGGATATGTTGAAGTTCATGGTGGACTATACCTGCTAGTCAACTCTATACCTAGTCAAACTAGTGCTAAACAATTATGCAAATCTGTATGTAGTTCACAGTCTGTAAATACCAATAACAAAAATTTCGTCTCTAATCATTATTATGTTGATTTGTTTGATTCTTGTTTCCCTACTGTTAACACTTGTAGCTTTGATCTATGGCATTATCGTTTGAGTCATCCTTCTCATAGTGTTTTAAAATATATTGACTTGTTATTTCCTTTTATAAAATTTACTCATAGTAATGTTTGTGATTACTGTCATATTGCTAAACAGTCTAAACTCTCATTTCCCCTCAATAACACTAAAATTGTTAAGTCTTTTGATTTAATTCATTTGGATATATGGGGCCCTTTACTTATTGCCTCTGTTCATGGACATTTTTACTTTCTTACCATTGTTGATGATTTTTCCAAACATACTTGGATTTTCTCATGAAACATAAAGGAGAAATTAGACAACTTGTTCAAAATTTTATTGCTCTTGTCTCAACACAATTTGATTGCAAAAGAAAAATGATTCGTTCAGATAACGAGTCTGAATTTATGATGCCACGACTTTATAACAACCTTGGTATTTTGCATCAAACTTCTTGTGTCGAAACGCCACAACAAAATTTTGTTGTTGAACGAAAACATAGAAATATTTTAAATGTTGCTAGGTCTCTTTTATTTCATTCTAATTTACCCAAGTATCTTTGGTCCTATGCTATTAGTCATGTTGTATATCTTATTATCAGGTTATCCACACCTATATTGGGTAATAAATCTCCTTTTGAGATCCTTCATGGTAAGCCTCCTGTTTTAATTGATCTTAAAGTCTTTGGTAGCCTCTGTTTTGCTTCAACATTGACTAACAAATGTGGTAAGCTAGATCCAAGGGCATCTAAGTGTGTGTTTCTTGGATATAAAAATGACACAAAAGGTTACATTGTTCTTGACATTAATTCTAGACAAGTTCTCATCTCTAGGAATGTCATTTTTCATGAAAGTATTTTTCCTTATTCTAATATTTCTTCAAAACCAGTTTCAGTTGATACATCTTGTGATAACATCAATTTTGACTATAAAATTTTATTTCCTTCACATCATTTACCTTATGTTCCTTCCAATATTCCAAATGTTATTCCTTGTACCAAAAACAATAATGCAGGTTCGATTGACACTTTGTCTGCCACGCCAAATGACGATAATCATCATCTGCCTTCCAGCCAAATGACAATAATCATCATCTCCCTTCCAGTTATGTTCCTCAAGCCACATCTGATCTTGTTGGACATCGCAAATCTCAATGACATTGTAAACCACATGCCCATCTATTTGATTATGACTGTTCAACAGTTAAGGCTCCTACATCGTCGCAAAATTCAGGTATTTTGTATCCTTTGTCGTTTCTTCTTTCATATCAAAACCTGTCTCTTCACCATAAATATTTCATTATGGCCATCTCTTCAAATGATGAGCCCACATCTTATACTTAGGCTTCCAAAATTTGTTGTTGGATTGAAGCAATGGATGTTGAATTGACTGCCCTCCAAGACAATAATACTTGGATCGTCACTTCTCTACCTCCTGGAAAAACTCCCATTACAGATCTCATGGTTCCATTGAACGTCACAAGACACGTCTTGTAGCAAAAGGGTATTCATAAATTGAAGGGGTTGATTTTCTTGACACATTCAGCCCAGTGGCGAAGTTAACTACCGTTCGGCTTGTCTTAGCTATTGTTGCTTCTCAAGATTGGCATCTCCAATAATTGGACGTCAACAATGCCTTTCTTCATTGCAATTTGGATGAAGAAGTCTACATGACACCTCCATTGGGTCTTAAATTCAACGCTCCCAATCAAGTTTTTCGTCTCACTAAATCTATTTATGGCCTTAAGCAAGCTAGCCACCAATGCATGGTTTTCTAAGCTCTCAACATTTCTTGTCACCCACGGGTACTCACAATCCTAAAGTGATCATTCTCTTTTCACCAAGCAATTTGTCAAGTCCTTCACTGTCATACTCGTATATGTGGATGATCTTATTCTTACTGGTAATGATCTTGCTGAAATCTCTACAATCAAACACAATCTTGACATCACCTTTAAAATTAAGGACCTGGGTGTCCTTAAATATTTTCTTGGCCTTGAAATTGCAATAACCAAATCTGGTATTTCCATTTCCCAACGTAAATACACCCTTGATTTTCTCACTGAAGTTGGTCTCCTAGCCGCCAAACCTGTTTCAACACCCCATGAGCAAACCTTCCATCATCCAATTTGATGAACCAGTTTCTGATATTACGGCATATCGTCATCTCATTGGCCGTCTCATTTACCTCACCATTACTCGTCCAAATATCACCTATGATGTCCAACAACTTAGTCAGCACATGTCTTCTCCTTTAACTTCACATCATCATGCAGACATACGGGTTCTACGCTACTTGAAGAAGAATCATGGTAAGGACTATATTTCTCTGCAAAATCTTCTCTTCAACCCAAAGTTTTTAGTGACTCTGACTGGGCCTCATGCCCCTTAACTCGGCAGTTAGTTACCGACTATTGTATATTTCTTGGTGACTCACTCATTTCTTGGCGTTCAAAGAAGCAAGCGACCATATCGTGTTCGTCCTCCGAAGCCGAGTACAGAGCGCATGTTGCCACTTTTTGTGAGCTACAGTGGTTAACTTATCTCCTTCCTAATCTCAAGGTTTCCCTCAAAACCCCATCACTATTATTTTGTGACAGGAAATCTGCATGTCACATTGTTGCAAACTCAACCTTCCATGAACGAACAAAGCATATTGACATTGACTGCCACGTCGTCCACGAGATGCAAGTTATTTCATCTCTTGCCTGTTTCCTCATCCGATCAGCTTGCCGACATATTCACGAAGCCTCTTGATCCTTAATTGTTCGCGTCTTTATTATTCAAACTAGGAGTTATTGACATACACTTTCCAGTTTGTGGGGGGTATTACATACTTAATTATTAGTTATTAGCCCAGTCCAGTTTATTAGGCCCAATTCATTTTATTCAGTTTATATTCCTTATACTTTGTAATGTTGTTTCAAGACCCATGTGTATATATACCTTTGTTTCATTCAATAAAAGAAAGTAAGCAATTTTGCCTACCTTATTATCATCTTTTTAACAATAACATTACCCTCTGGGTACCTAAGTTACTGTACCCATACTCATTACTCACACTTTAACTAAAATAGATCGATAAATAAATGATATTGTTGTGATTAAATTTAAAAATTATCCAAATATCTTAAATCCAATCATAAAGTATTATAAACCAAAATATTTTATAACTCAAAATATTTCAAATGAACATTCGTTAAAATACATATTCAAATATCCATAATAATATTTTATGAAGTTGCAAGTCATATGACCATATTATTCAAGATTTGTAAAAACAATTGATAGGAAGATGCAAGTATAATTATAAAGTCACGATTAATCCGACATAACTCTTAGTTATAAAGTCAAAATTATTTACCACTTTATCATAATCAAATTCTTAAAAAGTTTGCAAACGTTTATCTTTCGATTATAAATATTGTAGTGGTCCAATGATATTAATAGATGTTAAAACATAAAAGAAAACAATTAATTAAATTAAACATTAATATAATAAATAAATAATAAATATATTTATAAACGTGCGGGTGCAGGGTGGGGTTGGTACTATAGTACTCGTACTCGCACTCATACCCGCTTAATTTTGCTGGTAATTACATGTCACTGTGCCTATACCCAGTATACGGGTTTTTATCCTACTCATTATGGTTTTTTTTTTTTTTTGCGAGTATCCATTGGGTCTGAATCTAATTGTCATCCCTATATAGGTCTAAGATTAGTATCTCTAGATATACCTCAATTACACAAGGGTGTTCATATTAAATTTATACTTGTATATTTATGATCTCATAAAATGGGAATTTTGGTAATTAAAAGAAAAAACACAATATAATTGCATGCTGGTAATTAAATTTTATATAAATATGAAATTCGTAGTTATGTAATATAGTCATCGATATTTACTTATATTTTTTAAAGCTGATTGTACATTTATTTGAAATTATTTAATGAAGTATCAAATAATTTTAAAATCTTATAAAATTTTGTGAATTTGATCTACTCAATAAGAACTTTTGATTTGACAGTTGAATTGGTAAAATTTGTCGTTAATATTGAGTTATTAAGCGCACTAATTCTTCACATAGTTATTGTTGGGGTCAAGAAATCTCCACTCTCTCTCTCTCTATCTCTCTCTCTCTCTCACACACACACACACATTTAAGATTATATGACAATATAAGAATTATTATTTTCAAGTATTTTATAATTTGTGTACACAAATGTTTTTCATTGATCTGATTTATATTAACAAAATATGGATTTTCATTACAGTTCACTTATTTCAAAATACTCTAATGATATTATACGCACTTCTCCTTAACCAAAATATATGACTGAGAATCCGATTTTTATTAAGAGACCACTAGTTTAAAATACTCTCTAATGATAAATATTAATTAAGAGTGGAATACTAGATTTTTTCAGTGCAAATTTATTGCGATAAGATGTTTTTCAGTGGGATATTATATTTATTGCAAATTTGTGTACTCACTCTCTGTTATACAATTTATTATTAATACAACCACAAATTTTGTACATGATATATTATAGAGTCCTTAAGTTATAGTTCAATTGTGATGAAATTATGAAGCTTTTGCAATCGTCAATGGGAACAAAAATTGTTGAGAGGCATGAAAAGGCGATTAATGTTTTTCTTGAAAATTTGAAGATTTGTTTTTATTTTGTAAAATTAATATATATATTTGATTATAGGGAGTTGGTGATATTTCGTTGGCTTAGAGTCGTGGTAGTGGTAACTCATATGAGGAATAAGTAGAAGAAATTGACAAAGGGATATTTGGATGTAAATTTGACGAGGAACATGTTATTAAATGTGTTGGTGATTTAGAAAAAATAAACATGAAAGAAAAAAGTTATGGTGAAATAATGAGGTACCATTTTCCCGATCGTGAGGTTGGATTTATTTTTTATAATTGGTATGGTTGTTTAAATGGATATGCTGGTAGAAAAATTAAAGTTGTTAGGAATTGTAATGGTGAAATAGTTCAACAAACATTTCTTTGTCATGGAGAAGATATACTACATGAAAAATATAACAAAATTGTTAGTAGAAAACAAGAACATAAACCAATTAGTAGGTGTGGTTGTGAGGCTAGAATACAAGTACATGTTGAATTTAATAGTGGATGTTGGTACATTAAATTGTTTGATGATGTATGTAACACCCCGATTTTTAACAGTGCGAGTGTATTTTTTTTTAAAAAAAAACAAAGAAACAAACAAAGAAATAAATAAGGAAATACCTTTGGATAAATATTTAAGTCATAACACAACGACAAATAAGTCAACATAATTTACAAGCAGCAGAATAGTTTTTGAAATACGAATCCAAAGTATTTACACAAAAAAGTGGTACATGGAACCCATCAAAAATAAAATGTCAAGCTGACAATATTGGTATAGGTACAGTCTTCAAATTTAAAATAAACACATCCCAAAAGAAAGACTTCTAGTCCCTATACGTCAACCTAATCTGATCATTCCACAAAACTATACATCCCGAGTGATCTTCACGTGCCCCACAAGACACTCTTAACACAGCTCCAGTCAAGTGTGTCCAACTACATCCCCATTCACAGGGTACTAACCGGTGGGAAGATCTTGATTCTCATCTGAGGGCAAAGCCCAGATTTCCACAATAATTGTAAAGGGTCACCAACCGAAATTAACAAATACCACATAACATTTTTATATTTTCAAATGCTCAAAAGAACCTTTCGTCTTAGCATACTCTTAGAAAGGGTTTTCATATGTCCAAAAATGCATAAACAATGTTGAAAAATGAAGTTTTGACAATCTGCATTGTCATAGCCGAATACAATTGAGAAAATGCATATTTTTCAATTCTAAAATGGCTCTGAACCAATCAACAATTCAAACATTAATATTATCAATTATGAACACATAATTAACACCAAATTAATCTCCACAAATTCACACCTCAATCACACATCGAATATTCATTAAATCAATTATGAACACATAAATACATCAAAACTTAATCAACCCAACTTCACACCTCAAAGCAATTACGACAAATCACAACAACAACCGAATATGTATATACAATCATCAAAGTATAACAAACATGACTCGCGTGCCAAGCACCCTAATGCAATGCGTATATGCCAAAATGCAAGATTCCAGAATTCCAAACCAAAACCCTCATCGAGGGGCGTAAATCATAATTGTACAGCCTCTCACAGACCAGTACTAATTACCGACGTGCAATCTCTCACGGATCAGCACGATTTACTAGCGTGCAGTCTCTCACAGACCCAACACGACATACAAGAGTGCAGTCGCTCACAGAACAGCACAATGTTTTAGAGTGCAATCGCTCACATATCAGCACATTCTAGAGTGCAATCTCTCACAGATCAGCACGACGCGACAATCCCCGCAAGGATAAGATGAACCAACAATTCACATGACATCATCCCGTGGCCCATCACGGTCACCACTATCACATTGGCCCCATCGCGGTCACCATGTACTATGAAATGCATGAGCATACTCTAACTCTTTTCACCATAATCATTAAGTAAATGCAGCTATTAAAAGATTCCCCATTTTTAATACTCATTTAACACTAATGATTTTTCAGACACAACACAGAGCATACTCAAACATATTTATTCACACCAATTAAAATTTCCACAACCACACATAAATCACATCTCCAAATTCCATTTACACCTAAATTGAATTAAATTCATTTTCCACCAAGTCACACATAAATTTCATTTCAAAATTCATAATATTAAATATGAACACATCAATTTCACCTAACATAAATCACCAAAATTTCCAAACATTAACCATCATATTCAATCTCTAAAATTTTCAACCATAAATCACCACAACAATATTAATATATCAAAGTTCTCCCCACCGCTAACTCGGTGCCAACAGTCTCGATTCCTTTTCGAGACTCAAGGAGTTAACTACATAAACATGAATATTTATAACAACTTGTTCACAATAAAACTAATCCAAACACAACAAAATTTCCAAAATTAAATCTTTCTCACACCAAAGTTTTAAAACCAAATAATCTATATTATTTACTTAAAACTAAATAAAACAAATATCGTCAAAATTTCCCATACATACACTCGACTATTAAAGCACCGAAATTTTTGAGTTACTAAAATACTCTAAACTTTTTTTTTTCTTTTTAAACTCAATCAAAGAGTAATTAAAAGAGTAACATTTTAAACTCTAACCATTTTTAATTTCAATCTATCTTTTTGCTCGAACTCTTTAACTTAGTTAAAATTTGAACTTTTTCACAATTTTAACAACGCTAATGTTTTTGTAAAATTTCAATTTTAGTTCAACCTCATTTATTTAAAAATAACTCATTACGTAACTCAAACTCATCAATTCATTTTCTACAAAATCCACAAATAAATCACATCTCAAAAATTCATAATAATAATTATGAACATATAAATCACACCAAACTTGAATCACCACAAACCACACCTCCAATTTAAATTCCACTAAATTACAGATAATCACATTAAATTAATTTTTCACAAAATCACACCTCAAATACATCAAATTTCTTTTCCACAAAATCACAAATAATGTCCTAAATGCAAACTAAAAGTTTGGAAGGAGCCCTTACCTTAATGATAGCTCTAACACGCGATTACGGTACCGTGATTATTTTTGGTAAACTTTAACTCTTTGACTTTGCATCGAAAACTAGCTCACTAGCACCGCAACGTGACAATGAGTAACTTTCTCTTCTGTCACTTCTCGAAACGAAGCTTAGATCTAGGAGAAAAGTAAAGGTTTTTGTTGTTTGTGGGTTTTAAAAACAAAAGAAATTGAGTAACAGAGAAGGAGGAAGAAGAAGACTCGCATGGCTGGGTTCTGTTTCCTCGTTCTTTCTTTCTTAAGTTTGTATATATATATATATATATATATATATATAATATACATTAAAATAATAATAATAATAATAATAAATATCTAAATAAATATCTAGATATTTTTATAAACAAATCATCATTACGCCTATTACCTCATATTGCGTCACAAACCACTTTTTCAGAAAAATATCTACTCTTGCCGCAATTCAATGGGCATATTAATTTTTCTGAAAAATGCTGCATCTCAGAAAAAAACAAAAGATTCACCGTAATTAAATAAAATTACTCATCGACGAATAATTTTAATCGGGTCTCTAAAAGATATTTTTGGCATTTAACTCACAAAATGCCATAAAATTGCCTAAAAAGTCTCATAAATTCAGCACAAATTTCCCATAATACATAAATTTGAATTTAAAATTAAGGGTCTTACATTACAACCCTCCAAAAAGAAGTTTCGTCCTCGAAACTTAAAGTATGAGTAACAATCTACACTAGGTTTGTACTCAAATTCAACTTACAAGTCACAATTTGTTTCGCCCGGCCCACTGGAAGAAAGTGTTGCTTACCCCTTTTCATAGGGTGCTTAATAACTCTATACATTACCATAGCCGGTAAGACTCGTTCGTTCCATTCAACATGATTTTGTTACTATTAACAAGAGATTAAGGATGATCAGTTCCTGCCGACAACCATGATGGTGGCTCAAACTATCTTAATCTTACTGTAATAACGCTCTTTGCGACTTGCACTTAAGGTTATTCTAATGCACAAGCGGTCAAACAATCTTCTCAAGCTCCATTGAGTTTTTCCTTATTTTCCTATAACTTTGATCCTATCGCCCATAGCTATGTCACATAGCCTCATATATATCCACTTGGTACGAATCATCCAATCATTACCGCCGAGGACTCCTAAATATCTCCATGGTCCACAAATCCTCGATTTCTCTTTAGTCGTACAATTATGCCAAACTACAGTGTTCTTATCCGTATGTTGTTCTAATTATAACTCTAATAATTTCATCCCTACATTTGCTTGGTGACCTAAGCTTCCTTAATTTTTTTCAACAACATTCCAGAACTATACCACCTACAACATACAAACTTCCTTCAGGTTTAGTGCTTCGTTTCAAGAGTCATGTCTCCAAAAAAATCCAACTTGAATTTCATTCATGATTAAGACCTACATTTGTCTCATGCCTTAACACCTCAAATTCACACTTCACTAATTCATTTCCTACATACCTCGCAGTTCTGGACAAACCCGAAAATAATTTTCTTACATCTACTATCAACATTCATTTTGATACTTCTCAATTTCGTCATGTCCTTTGTTTGTAGCTTTGATGATCATCTTTTCATCATGACGGGTAAAACATATTGTATTCACTCCATTACTTTTTCATTTATACAAACCTTAAATTTCTACCTTAAACCTTGATACATCTTCATTATAGTGATTTTAATAAATCAAGTCTTACTATTTTCCACCAAACTTTTCCATTTCGTGCTCAATTCTTCCCTATCAACCAAACATCAAACTCTGTTGATTGGCGAACACAATAATGACCCCCATGACATGCACTCAATTAGTGCCTTTGAATCATTCGCATACCCTTATAATAACAATATCTAAATCACGAGTGAGATAATTCCTTTCATGAATCCTTAATTGTCATAAGCTACATCTCCTGGTGCTGTTCTGACACGTTTTCTTGGCACATTTTTCAAAATTTGGTTCACTTGTTTGATTCTTATTCGTTCCCAATAAGCATCTCCTAATGAATAATTATCTATAAACCTCATCCTCATAAATTTGCAGTAAAATATCTCAAAGAACCACATACCTTTCACCGTCATCTAGTCACTGAAACACTCATTTTAAATCTTAACATTTGACTTCCCAAGACCAACATCTAAACCATAAATCATTTGTTATATTTCTTCTTTTTCACTTTCTATTACTAAATAAAATTCTAAAATATGATCCTCGAAATCTCCAAATACTCATCACACCGTCTAATTGCATCTATTTCATCTTAAGATACAATACGAGGTCGTATTCATCATTGACTCTAACTGTATTAGTAATCTCACTAATAAAAACACTTCTAATCATAACACGACCTTTTTAGTAAATCTTCAAACACTTTCATCCATAACATGAATTATTTATCACTTGCCTATCTCAACTACCTCAATTATTCCAGTTTTAGGCATTTCTTGATCCTCCATCCAACCTTGTGGATTTTAAATCATTGACTTAAAGATCAACCATCTTAGGGTACTAAATCAAGTCTCAAATAATCCCTCAGACCTATCAAAACATTAACATTCTCCTAGTAATTACCATCCTTTAATAGACTCTCGAAGCTTACATTGTTATAATCTCTAAGTATTCTCGTACTATGTACTTTCAATTCCACTTAATAGTAACACGCGGTTCAATATATCAAATCTTAACTCTTCATGTTTGTCTAGACATCATCCAAAATTCACACTTATGCGTTTATAGTTTCATCTAAAATCACTATCCGTACTTACCATCTCCTAAACCATACAGAGATTTGTCACTTATCAAAGAAATATATTTTCCCCCTCTTATAATCGTCATGAGATTCATACTTAACAATCTAAGTTGTGAATCTAGTTTAACTCAAATGTCCGACCTTACCCCTCAAGGTATTGACTATTCCTCAAAGTGTACTTTATGTAACCAAGGTAGTATATACCCCCTAACGTGCAGTGCCCTTTAACTTCAATACAAGCCTCTTCCTAGACATCTAAGCAATAAATGATATTTCAAAAAGGAAGCCTCATCTTCTCAACAATTCCATGATGTTCATATCTCCTTGACAATTATCAAACGTCATCCAGTTTCATCCTAAAATCTACCAGGAAAACATCTAATACTTTTCTTAACAAAAGTCCTCCACTTAGATCTTTACTTGAAATCCCTTATTAGTTTAATGTTAATCCATTCATACGCATCATCTTCGAGTTAACACCAACACATAGCTTCTTTGTCCTTGGAACCACTTCATAAATTTCATGTCGTCATGATTCGCTTCAACTTTGCCTGACAATCCGTCATCTCGAAGATCTTTTCCACTTCTTGAATCCACTGATTAGCTTTTTCTGAGTTCTCATCACACTTGAACTTTGGAGGATGGTAACGACGAAAATCTTCCAGTCCCCTTGACGCAATAGCACAGATGTCTATTTCCCTCTTCTCCAGATCATGCAGAGTCCTTGCAGCAGTCTGTGTAGCAACAGAAGCAACCATGTTGTTCATAGCCTCAATCACTTGATCATTCCCATTGACATTGACTCTTGCAGCGTAATCCTTTCTTGGATGCATTGTTTCCCCAAAACCAACATCAAGAAGAAATCTCAACACCCCTTATAATAATTCCAAAAATAATTTTCGACTACATTAATACATAATCACTACCCCTGATCTGACAACTCAGACCAATTACCCCGACGCATGATCAGGAAACGACTATCAACCTACAAGTTGACCTACAATCTATAACCAAAACTCCACAGTCCCAAAGAATATTTATAACAACTTGTTCACAATAAAACTAATCCAAACACAACAAAATTTCCAAAATTAAATCTTTCTCACACCAAAGTTTTAAAACCAAATAATCTATATTATTTACTTAAAACTAAATAAAACAAATATCGTCAAAATTTCCCATACATACACTCGACTATTAAAGCACCGAAATTTTTGAGTTACTAAAATACTCTAAACATTTTTTTTCTTTTTAAACTCAATCAAAGAGTAATTAAAAGAGTAACATTTTAAACTCTAACCATTTTTAATTTCAATCTATCTTTTTGCTCGAACTCTTTAACTTAGTTAAAATTTGAACTTTTTCACAATTTTAACAACGCTAATTTTTTTGTAAAATTTCAATTTTAGTTCAACCTCATTTATTTGAAAATAACTCATTACGTAACTCAAACTCATCAATTCATTTTCTACAAAATCCGCAAATAAATCACATCTCAAAAATTCATAATAATAATTATGAACATATAAATCACACCAAACTTGAATCACCACAAACCACACCTCCAATTTAAATTCCACTAAATTACACATAATCACATTAAATTAATTTTTCACAAAATCACACCTCAAATACATCAAATTTCTTTTCCACAAAATCACAAATAATGTCCTAAATGCAAACTAAAAGTTTGGAAGGAGCCCTTACCTTAATGATAGCTCTAACACGCGATTACAGTACCGTGATTATTTTCGGTAAACTTTAACTATTTGATGTCGCGTCGAAAACTAGCTCACTAGCACCGCAGCGTGACAATGAGCAACTTTCTCTTCTGTCACTTCTCGAAATGAAGCTTAGATCTAAGAGAAAAGTAAAGGTTTTTGTTGTTTGTGGGTTTTAAAAACAAAAGAAATTGAGTAACAGAGAAGGAGGAAGAAGAAGACTCGCATGGCTGGTTCTGTTTCCTCGTTCTTTCTTTCTTAAGTTTGTATATATATATATATATAATATACAATAAAATAATAATAATAATAATAATAATAATAAATATCTAGATCTTTTTATAAACAAATCATCATTACGCCTATTATCTCACATCACGTCACAAACCATTTTTTCAGAAAAATATCTACTCTCGCCGCAATTCAATGGGCATATTAATTTTTCTGAAAAATGCTGCATCTCAGAAAAAAAAAATTCTTCAACAAAAGATTCACCGTAATTAAATAAAATTACTCATCGACGAATAATTTTAATCGGGTCACTAAAAGATATTTTTGGCATTTAACTCACAAAATGCCATAAAATTGCCTAAAAAGTCTCATAAATTCAGCACAAAATTTCCCATAATACATAAATTTGAATTTAAAATTAAGGGTCTTACAATTTACATAACCACTCATTCCTAAATGACAAATATAAAGGTATGCTTCCAACACATAGAAAGATGACTGAATATGACAAATACCAATTGAAGACCATGGGAATATATGGCATCACAACGTCACATATATATGGTTATTTTGCTTCACAAGTTGGTGGTTATGAAAATTTGGGTTCTTCAAGAAGAGACGTGTATAATGAACAATTCAAGGAAAAAGGAAACAATTATTCTGATGTTGATGATGCACTTGAGTTTCTTAAGGGTATGATATCAAAGGACAATATGATGCATTGGAGGTACACTGTTAATGTCTGATTTCTGTTATAACTGATGGGGACTTGGCAATGAAGAATGCAATTAGAGGGGTGTTTCCAAATGCTCATCATCGTCTTTGTGCACGGCATTTGATTAGAAATGCAACTAGTAACATTAAAAATTTTAAATTTGTATCAAGGTTTAAGCATTGCATGTTAGGTGATTTTGATGTTAATGTGTTTGAGAGTAAATGGAAAGCGCTTGTTAGTGAATTTGAGTTGGAAAAAACTATTTGGATTTTGGATATGTATCAAAGGAGAAATATGTGGGCTACTGCTCACATTAGAGATAAATTTTTTGCTGGCTTTAGGACTACTTCTAGGTGTGAATGTTTGCATTCAGAACTTGGAAAATATGTTTATGTTATATCCAATTTGCTTAATTTTTTACAACAATTCTTCTGATGGATGAATTACATGAGATTTAGAGAAACTGAGGTTGATTATGCATCATTTTGTGAGGAGATTGTTTTGGAAACTCAACAGAAGTTTTTAGAAAGGTCGATAGCAAATTTTATACAAGAGAAGTATTTAAGTTTTTCCGACCTATTTTGGAAAAGGCCTGTAAGTGCAAGGTGGAAAGTGTAACACCAAATGGATCCAAATTTTAGTATACTATTTTCAAGTACCACAGAGAAGACATGAAATGGATTGTTACATTTGACCAAGATAAATTGCATTTTGGATGTTCATGTAAGAGATTTGAGACATTGAGTATTTGTTGTGAATATTTGATAAGTGTTTTGATATATCTGAATATTGCTGAAATGCCTGAATGTAATGTCACACGGAGGTTGACAAAAGGTGTGAATGATTTAGTAAATGTCAAAAATGTGAACGGTTCATGTCAACGTGATCCAAACATTTATAACGACTTATGTTACATTTGTAGAGCGTTGTAAACGGATGGTTAATGCTTCATTTGTGTAAGAACATAAATTCAACACGTATATAAATATATATAGGCTCAATGAATGGACAATTATAATATGAAAGGAGAAAAAAAAAAAACAACATAATGCACCCTAAGAAAACTAAAAAATTCATTATGGATGTATAAATAATGCTTTCTCCTTTTGTTTTGATAAATACAAACTCAGGTGAAATTTAACCCTCAACAATTGTAATAAAAAATTATTTTTATTTTTAGATTCTAAGTTTTTAGATTTTTTTTATTTAATGGGACAAAATTTGTACACAACACACCCAAAGTATCTCGTCGCACAAATCAATTAATATCATAGGGAAAATTGAGTTTGACACATGTATGAGTTCCTTGTTTATGGTATACATTCTTCTACTTACCATTGCAGGTGTGTTTATTCTTCTAATTTTTGGTAGCAGATTTTCGAAAAAAGAAAATTAAGGATCATTCATTTGACTGTGGAGAAGAAGAGGAAAACAAGTGAAAAATTTTGATTCAACATTTTAGATTTATAATTTTCACTTCTATAGCGTTTTAGAATTTCTTACTAGTATCTATTTTTGGCACTTCTTTTATATTTCTCAACAAATCAATTCTTAAAATGTACCAATAGAAAACAAATATCGTTAGAAAAATTCTTTTAATTTAGCATCCAAAAAACATTGTCCATCATTTTATTTACTTAAAAAAATTAATAAAATTGTATCAACCGAAGTAAATCATAAAAATGAAATAGAAAAAAAGAAAAGAGAAATAGACTACTAATTTTATTAAATTAAAAAATAAAATAATTTGAATCCACCATTTTTTTTAAACCAAATTGTTGTTGCAGGTGTGAGAAGCACAAAAGAAGAAGATGTTGTATAGTTTGATGTCCAGATTGTGAAGCAAATGAGTCTAAAAGAGAGCTTATGTGATGAAGGTTAACACAAAAAGTGAGAGAAAATTAGATTTTTTGAAGGAAAGAGAAGAGAACAAATCCTCTTTTTTTGAATAGAAAGAGAAATAAAATTGAAAATGAATTGTTTGTATAATTTGTGTAGTAAGAAAAATAAATTGAAAAAGTTGAAACCGTGAGAGACATTGAGAGGGATAGTTAAAAAACAAATTGTTTGTATCGTACATCAATATCTTTTTTATATATTCATATCATACATCAGTATCTTATACAAATTTCAGAGGTTTTTTTATTTAATTTTTTTTACGCTGTCTCAAAGATATTATTTTTATCACGAAATCTCAAAGATATTTTATCAATTGTTACGATTTATATTGGATTATAAATTAATGAATAATGAATATAAAAAATATAAGATAATATTTATTATTAATAAATATAAAAAATACAAAATAAATATTTATTATTGGTAATAAAAAATATACGAGACATATATTTATTACTAATAAATTTAACAAAGAAATATGAAAGAAATATTAGTCATTTATATTGGATTATAGATTTGTTAATGATAAATATAAAAATATCATGGGATAAATATAAAAATATTATTAGATAAATACTTTTCATTGATAAATATAAAAAATAC
>JBBPBS010000629.1:4689159-4705074 GCA_037974835.1 Cicer judaicum | reverse complement strand
AAAGGTTTTTTTTTTTTAAATAAATTATTTCAATTTTTATTGAAATAACAAAAGTGATATATATATATATATAATTAATATAATTCATTATAATAGATAAATAAAAAATTTAAATTACGATAAAATTAGGAAGCCAAAGTTCGAAATGCTGATTTCGCAAAAGTTTTTTTTAAAAAACATTTATTTCAATTTTTATTAAAATAACAAAATTAATATATATATATATATATATATATAAAATTATAATTAATAAAAATACATAAATAGAAAATTTAAAATTACAACAATTGACCTGTAACATTTAAACAATGTTTATAAAATCCATTATTTTAGTAAAAACTACATATTTAGTTAGAGATAAATAAGAGTTTACAAAATCTATCATCTAAATGTGTCGTTGTCTAAATTCCATTTTTATATTGGATTCACAATGTTCAACCCGTATGACACATGTGTGTGACGCGACACATGTTTGCGAAATATCTCTTGAAGTGGCTCGTGAGAGTACACATTCATTGGGTCATTTTTTATATGGGTAATTTAGATTTTTTTCTTATATCAACGTTTGTTTTCAGATTGGAACGGCGTTTCATTAAACTTGTATCGATTTTTTTTTACTTTTACTTTTATGTGAAGCATTTTGTTCAATCCATTCTATTGATAAGAGTTAATGTAAAGATCGACAAAAGTAATTGTGGAGCATATTTATTTATTTATTTATTTTTATTTATTTAATATTTTCCTATAAAAATTGACCACTTAAAACATTGTTTAAAATTTATACTATTAAAAAATTGGTGTATTTTTACTTCAATATAAAGAGATTATTTAATTGTTTTTAGATTATAATTCAAATCGTTAATCATATTAGAAATTATGTAATTGAAGAGATAAAATATAATAAAATTAATACAACAAGTTTTATATATAGATAAAAAAATAGTAAAGTGAATATATTTTATTTGATTGAATTGTGTGATGTTCTAAAAACTTGTGTGAATTGTATGACTTGTGAAAATTGTAAAACATGTGAGAATTGAAATTTTAACTTTTTCAATTTGTCAACTATATATGAATCGTGTGAAACTCTAAAAAAAGCTATATAACTTTTATGAATTTTAATTATAATATTTTAGTTAATAATTATAGTTCTCCGACTCCTTATATATTTTTTTGCACCGCCAGTGGTGAAGAGGCATTTGAAAATTATCATAATAAGAAAGGTAATTTAAATTTTCATCATCAAAGCACTTTTACTAGACCTCTCCATTTAAGTAACCTTCAATTTTCTTTGTAGGGTACCCTAAAACATGGCAAGCTGAATGGAGAAGCCATGCAGGTGTTCATATGAAAAACAAATTAAAATTAGAAGAGGTAATTAAGAACTTTGTTTAAAGCAACTAACTATACATATATATATATATATATATATATATATATATATATATATATAAATAAAAGTTGATGTATGCCCTATAATTTGTGGATGAATAAAAAAATTGTGTATTACACGTGTTAATTAAATTTTATGTCAATTAAGCTATAATCGCGAATAACGTTAAAGATACTTTATGTACTACAAGTTTTGTATTATGTGTATATTTTTATTTTATTTTATGTGAGCTGTTGTGAAATTTAACTCGTTTGTTATTTTATTTTTTATTTTTTAATGAAGAATTCATTTGTTATTTTGATTATTGAGAGTTACGAGGAAAGAGAATAATATTTAAAATATGTAACATGATACAATGATTAACACACGTAAAATTAGAATAAAATATCATAAAATCTTAACTTTTAATTTCAGACATTTTTTATATTTATAATTTAAATAACGATAAATGAATAATTAATGTATCTAGATGGTTGTACATCATGAAATTATATATTAGGTTATTTAAAAAATGTCAAATTATTATTTTTTTAATTTAAAAATCTAATAAAGAAAATAAAATTATCAATTTTTAAAATAAATAAATTTCTAAAAATAAAATAACCAAAATTACAATTAAATATAAATTATATTAAAAATCTTAATTATAGTGGATAGGAGAGCGTGATTGCGTCAAATTAATTAAGAAAAAGAGAGAAAAAGAACTACTATGATGAATGTGCTAGGTAATGTAATGATCCACAAAATTAACCCATAATGGTTTTGAATATGACCAGTTAAACGACATAGTTCACATTTTGTTTAATGTCAATTTCAGTTCTGATACGGGTAATATTTGGACGACCTTTTTTAATTCTCTGCATTTCACGATTGTGATACAATGTTTTACCTTCATATGTGGGACAATATCTTTCACTAAGTATAAGTGAAAACTCTTCTTTATAGATGTTGAATACATTAACAACTTTGTACACGTCAGACAGATACACTAAATAGTTTTGACGAACGTAAGAAAATGCAGCTATGACATGTGAACAACACACGTGTGTAGTCTAATTTTCCACAATCACACCATTTTTTTTAAGGTTGATTTCAAAATAATCAACTGGTAACACCTCTCTGGGGTTTACTGTTTCATGCACCATGAAAGAATAACAATTTCAGTTGAATTGCATGACTTAGTGAGTATTAGACTTACCAACTTCATATTTAATCTTGTCCATGCAATCGTCTGTGCATACTCGACTAGAAGCTAATGATGCATGATGTTGTTGTCCCCTTTCTGCATATAAAACTCTCAATCTATAGTATGTTGATTAGACCAAAGCAGTGATTGGGAGATTGTGTGTACTCTTGAGCACTGCGTTGATTGACTCGACAATTTTTATTGTCATGTGTTCCCATCGTCGACCTTGAGAATACACCATAGTTCATTATTATGGGGATATTATCGACCCATCCTAAAGCTTCTGGATTTGCCATCCTTATTTCATTGAGGTAATATTTGAATGATGCCTCACTTAATGCATATCTTGTTATAAATGATGTAAAAATTATCAAGTATTATAATCTAATCTTTAAATGTTTTAAACCAAGTTATGAATACATGGTTTGGTTTTGGAAAAATTCCAAACGATTTATTTCCGTAGAAAATCAATTGGTTGATCCTCGTGCCAATCCACCCAACCTCCACCATAATCTACCTAAGATTTTTTCCAAAAATTCTAAGAATCAATGTCCAACACAACACAACAAAATCAATATTATATACCAACACCTCCTAGCACTCGACCGCCTCCTCATACTTATTCTCAGACACCACATCAATCCTAACACTCGACTGCCTCCTCATACTTATTCCCACACACCATATCAATCTTGTGGGTTCACACTAGGGAAATAATTTAATTTTGACAACCAACAATCACATCAAGAAGACAATCATCGACTATCATTTGCATCAAGCAAATAGGAATTTAATATGCAGATACTCTCTTAAATCAAATATTCAACTGGACTCAAAGGTGAAAGTAGTTCTTGTACATCACTTCCTCCTCGACTCTTCCTCTTAGACATCCTTAAGAGCAAGAAGTTGAAGATCAAGACGTTGTCAAGTTTATGATGTTTTTTATGAATGAATTATATATATATATATATATTCTTAATTTGAAACAAAATTTGATTTTTTTTTAAATATCCCTTAAGGAAGTTGCCTTTTGGAAACTCGAGTTTGCAAAAGTCATTTATAATTAAGAAAAAAAAATAGTTTAGTATATAACTTCAAAAATGGAGTATTTTTATCATTTTTATTTTAAAATTGGGCTAGTTAATAAAACATTAAAAAATTATTAAAATATAAAACATTTAAAATATTTTATTTAATGTAAATAGTTAATAAAATATATGTAAAATATGTGATTAATACATATTTGTAACTTTTAATAGGTCTTTAATTATAATGATAATTCCCATCACTTTTAAACCAAAAAATTAAAATATCCCTCTATTATTCCATTAAATACAAAAAAATCCATTGGATTTTTTTATCTTCAGTAATATCTTTTTCTTTTTTTTTATTTTATATCAAAATACCCCATTCTCAGCTTTATATATAAGATTGTCATACTATTTAGGCCCAATAGAAAGTCGTTGGTCCAGAGTGCGATCAATTGAAGGCAACACTGGAATGGACCTAGTTGGAGGTCGCTGCCCAAGAGGCGACCTTTTATTAGGGTTGAATTTTTTGTTGTTGTCTTTTTATGCATTATTATATGAATTTAATATATTAATAAATAATTATAGTAAATAATGCATTAATAAATAATAGTAATAATAATAATAAATATATTAATAAATAATAATAATAATACATTAATAAATAATAATAATAAATTAATATATAATTATAATAAATAATACATTAATAACTAATAATAATAAATAATAATAATAAATAAAACATTAATAAATAATAATAATAATAATAATAATAATAAGAATAATAATAATAATAAATAAAACATTAATAAATAATAATAATAATAATAATAATAATAAATAAATAATTATTATTAAGATTAAAAATGATTAGAATTAAAATTAAAAATAGTAAATTATTTTATAAATTTCAAAGAAAATACATTAAAAATAGCAATTGGACAATTGTTGATTTAATAAATTAAAATTAATTATAATATTTAAAAAAACAAAATACTATTAAAATAATAATAATAATAATAATAATAATAATAATAATAATAATAATTTGCTACTTACCAAATTGTACAATTTGTGATTAATCAATTTGCTAAAATTAATTTGATACTTACCAAATTTGCTACTTACCAAATTGGACAATTTGTGATTAATCAATTTGTTACCAAATTGTACAATTGATTAATTTTTTCATGGTAAAATTAATGATTAATCACAAATTGCTAAAATTAATTTTCTCATTAAATATGATTTGGTAATTTATAAATTAATTTAATATCAAAAAAATTGATTCGTGTGATTGGTAAATTGAATCTGTATTACCTTGTTTGTTTTGTCACATATATGTATTTTCTTTGAAATTTATAATATAATTTACTATTTTTAATTTTAATTATTTTTAATTATAATCATTATTATTATCATTATTATTATAATAATTATTATTGTTATTTATTAATATATTATTTATTATCATTATTTATTATTATTATTATTATTATTATTTATTAATTTATTATTTATTAATATATTAAATTCATATAATAATGCATAAAACAACCACACAAAAAATTCAACCCTAATAAGAGGTTGCCCCGTGGGCCAGCAACCTCTAACTAGGTCAATGTCAGTGTTGCCTTCAGCTGGTCGAACCATGTGTCAGCGATTCCTAATAGGCCCAAAAAATAGGGCAATCTGATGGAAGTTGTCTTTTGTACCCCCTCAAGTTCTTTCGTACCTTCGCAAGTTGTGTTTTCCGGAAAAATGAGTGGTGTTGATTTTTTTTTTTTTCCCGGAAATTTCAGGATGAATGAAATTTCCAGGAGTACCACCCGAAAATTTGAAATATCTGGTATTAATAGCGCGGATATTTCAAATTTCTTACCAGATATTTTAAATTTTCGGGTGATACTCCCGAAAATTTTAAAAATGAAATTTGTGGTATTAATTTATAACTTCCAGAAATTTGAAATTTCTGAGATGTTCATCAGAAATTTCATTCCTGAAATCCTGATGCGACCATGTATTAGGCTTACAAATTTTTTTCTTCTCATTTATACAATTACAAAATTGTTTATTTAATAAAAAAAAATAATTATAATATTTTAAAAATCAAAATATTATAAATAAATTACATAATAAAATAAAATTATATTATTAATAATAATAGTAATAATAATAACAATAAAGTAAAGTAAATTATATTATTAAAATGTTATATTTTTTTTTAAATATTTTTATTATTATTTTTTATTTACATTAACAATATTTTATTATTATTATTATTATTTAATTATTTTTGTTTATAAGATCGAAATAAAAATAGGAGGGAGTTGTTAAGAAAATAAGTTGTTATTTTATAAAATATTCGCAATAAAAATAGCAGGGAGTTGTTAAGAAAAATATTGTTAAGACAAAATCTCAATTTAATATTTTGATGATAATTAAACAAAAGGTTAATTAAAGACTTTTAATTATGATTCTAAATGTTTTGGTATTTAACATGTGCATTTGAGTGTGTTAAAACAAGATAGGTATCAAACATTACATAGCAGATCTCATTAAAATCAAAAAAGCAAAAGTAGTAAAACGAAGATCGATCTTGACATAGTTCTGGGAAATGAAGAGCGATGTTCGTTTTTGTCATAAACAAGAATAATCAGTGTCTTTGTTAGAGATTGGATCTTGGAAACTTTATTCACCTCATATCTTCATCAAGAATAAGTGTTGACACCTAATTTTGTCCGATTTTTACTTTTTATTAAAAAGAAAATAATAATAAAATAATAAATATATAAATATATGTGAAGAAATATAAAAATAAAAATAAATAATTAGGGATATAAGCTTTTAACAATCACAAGTATTAATGGTCGGCCGCCGGATGAAATTCATCCTCGCTCGCCGCACCATATTACTCACTCTCAATCGTGGGTGGCCTTTGTGTCGCGACATATCCGACAACGTACGAGCAAATAATTTAATAGATTATTTTACCGTCGTGTCCATCTATCTCGTTCACATACCGCCACATTACGTTATTTTTTTTAAAAGAAAAATTAATTTTTTTTCTTTACTTTAAAACAAATATAGAAGATATAATCCATGAATAAATATTATTATTATTATCATCATTATTACTATTATTACATTTTTATTTTTATTTTTTGATACATATATAAATAAAAATAATAATAAAATCGGTCAACACATAAATATTTTCTACCCAAACTACGTGAGTTTTGATTTCCCTATTGCACTTGGGGATACGTAGGAGCAAGGTCTTTCCCTTGTCAAACCAAATTAATAAAACAAATATTTTTTTTCTTTCATTAATGTAAATAATTTAATTTTTTATTATTCTTTTTGGGGTAAAAATAAATAAATAAATAGTTTGTATATAATTAATTATAGGGTAACCGTTTTAACGGACGTTGTAGGGCGATAATACTTCCCTACTCGTAACCGACTCCCGAATCCAAATTTTTGATTCAAAAATATTATTTTAGGTTTTATCCAATTTTTTTTTAATAAAAATAAAATTGGTGGCGGCTCTTTTTTTTTTTTTTTTCGTGGACAAACCGGATGCGACAGCTGACAACTCTATTGGGGACAATTTGAGAGTCAAGCCCAATCTAATTAATTATATATAGTTACTTTATTATTTATTATTTTTATTTATATTACCCCTATTGTTTTATTTTTTTATTTTGTCATATTGTTGATATAATTATATGTATTTTGTCAATTTATTTTTATTGTGATTATTTTTTTATTTTTTTTTATTTTTCTATACACCCTAACACGATTCACACACTTTTGAGTGGGCTCTATACCCGGGCTGAGTTGCAACCTAAGATAAGTTCGAGACTGTGTAATGATAATCTTCTGTATGTACATCTTATTTGGTTGTCATGAAAGTCTCACCTAGAGTTGACATTTTCTATTATATTTCCATTTTAATAGTTTACCTATTAATTGGTTTAATATTTTAGAACTGAGTTGTGTGCTCTAGGAACAAATTTAGAACTATAGAGCTACCCTTAGTAAAGGTTCACATGGAAAAATGGTATAAATCACACGTACATACGAAAATCTTACTCTACGTCATGTTCACTACCCGCTAGTATACCTAAGTTTTTTTTTTCTCTTCCTCATCATCATTTTTTTGTTTGTTTGCATCATAGTCTTTATCATGGTTACTTTTGAAAAATCATTATCTCATCATTTTCAAAACCATAAAAATTAAGGCTTGTTGTGAATAACTTTGACCGCAGGAAATATGGGGTCAAATGGTGGCTCAAATGTTACTCCATTAAGAAAGACCTTGCCATTGAGAGTTCTTAAACCTGATGTGAACAACATTAAGAATCTTGCTCGGAAGTTGAAGAAAGTACAACGTGTAATCTTTATGGGGAAATTCAACAAGATTCTTGATTTACTTGAAGTTAATGTACAAGTGGATGCCCTTACAGCATTGGCCCAATTCTGTGATCCTCATTTTAGGTGTTTCACTTTTAAGGACTTTCAGTTGGCCCCAACGTTGGAGGAGTTCGAACGAATAATGGGATATCCGATGAAGGGGAGTAAACCTTACCAATACATGGAACACTATCCCTCACTGAAAACAATTGTTGAAACGTTTGATATCCCTATAAAGGAAATAGAAGACAATAGAACCAACAAAGATAATTTGATTGGATTTCCAATAAAATATCTTGAGGAGAAAGCAGTAAACTTAGCAAGAGATGGAAAATGGGACACCTTCATGGATGTGCTTGCCTTAATTATATATGGAATTGTTTTATTTCCAACTATTAAGGATTTTGTGGATTTCATGGCGATAGACGTCTTTTTGGCTTACAAGCATAGAGGGGAGAATCCAGTACCGACAGTTTTGGCTGACATTTACTGCACGCTCGACTTCCGTCATGAGAAAGAGGGGGGCCTAATCCATTGTTGCTTGCCAATACTCTACTTTTGGTTTGTCAAACATATTTTTCAAGATATGCATCAATTAAAAACTAAGAGCAAAAAGGAATGGGTGAACGTTCTAGCAAATCTCAACAAAAGAACGATTTAATGGTACTCCCGGAGTCAAGATATAAATGAAGTGATTTGTAGATGCGGTGTTTTCGTAGATGTTCCCCTCATGGGAACCAAAGGGTGTATAAATTATAGTCCCTATGTTGCATTGAGACAATTGGGTTGTCCTATGACAAAACCCCTAATAATGGATGTAACAAAATCTTTTGTTATTAATGGACGAGATGGTTATGATGCTAACTTGTTGAAAAGAATACATAAGTCTTGGGAAGATGTTGTTAGAAGAGGACAAGAATTAGGGCCTAGAAGTTGTGGTATAGGAGAGGAATATCATAATTGGGTGAAAAGGAGGGCATTAGAGGTCAAGTTGCCTTTTCACAGCACCATCATTACTCCCGAAGTAGTAACAACAAAATCTTTTTTCAGTACTGAAGATTTAGAGGTCGACTTAGCTCTGAAAGGACAAGAAATTGAAAAATTACAAAAAGAATTGGAGATGGCTCACCAGGCTTATAGAGATATGGAATATAAGAATACCCAACAATCCCTTATCCTTGAGAAAGTACAAAAAAGAGCAAGAGAGGAAGAAGAAAGCAAGGAGAGAACTCGAATCTGTTTGCGGGGTGCGAATGAAGAGTTAAGACTTAGACGTCAAGAAAGGGATGATGCAGTGATTGAAGGTCTTAGGCTTAAAGAGTTGCTAAAGAAATTTGGGGAAAAGCATGAAATTATCCGTTGGCAAGAAGCAAATCTAAAGCAACAAATAGAGAGGGTAAGAGCGGAATGTGAAAACAAGATCATGGTAGAAAGGCAATGCGAAGAAGAGATCATTGAAGCATATCGAGTTGAACTTGCAAGAAAAGAAGACGAGATGTATACACAAAAAGACACTATCGAGAGACTTGTTCAAGAAGGAATGTTTTGGATGGATCGTTTCTCCAAACTAGTTTATTTGACCAATTCTGCTATCGGAGAAATTCCACCATTATTAAGAGCTGCTGACAGGATGGCTAATCCTCTCTCTACCCCTCAAGAGATCTCCATTTTTATTGAACATTGTAAAAGTTTTATCGAGCAAATGAAAAAATTGATGGCTCATTAAATTTTCAAATTTTGTGTTTAGATTTCTACTTTCGTTTTGTGGCAAAACTTGTATCTTACCTTTTCTCAATAAATTAAATTTGGCCCCACTTTTGATCCCATGGCCCTCTCTTTATTGGTTAAATATTCACAAACAAGCAATAAATATGTCTTTAACATTCATGCACAATTACATTTTCATACATCACATTGCATACTCATGCCATATTCTTTCACAGAAAAAATAACACAACAAACAAAAAATTTGGTGTTACGACACCGTTATCGGACACGATCCCAGTCAAAAATCATGGATAAGCTAGAGCAAACAGAAATAAGAGAAGATGTGAACCAGCTCAAGGGGCAAATGACCAAGATCTTGGAGATTTTACAAGCACTCGGAAATAGAAATGATGGGAATCCTTTGGTAGACGAGGGGGTGCCCCAAAACACTCTTGTTCACCCAACGAGCGTCGTTCCACACCTTTACACCAATTATCAAGAAGGGAAGGCACAACAATTTCCACCTTATGGTCTTCCTCCAGGTTATACCCCACCCATAGACACTCATCTCCCCAACAACAATACACTGGTCGTGGCTACAAATCCACAACATGGTACTGGCGAGTTCCCTCAAGTGCAACCTTCACCCCTTACTTCGGGCTTTCCTGGTTCTTCATCGCAAAGAAAATCTACCGAAGCTAAGCCGGTGATGTTAAACATACACCATGAATCTCGACCGCTCGAGAGCAATCAACCCAAGAAAAATTGAAAGCCTTGGAAGAACGCTTGAGAGTTGTCGAAGGGGGAAACAATTATGGATTTGATGCTTCAGACCTATGCCTTGTTTCTGATGTTATAATACCTCCAAAATTCAAATTGCCTGAATTCGACAAATACAAGGGAACTAACTACATGCCCCAAGAACCATCTTATTATGTATTGTCGAAAAATGGGTTTTTGCGCCCATGACGAAAAACTGCTAATCTAGTTCTTTCAAGACAGTTTGGTAGGAGCTTCCCTGAGTTGGTATATGCACCTTGAGCGAGCTCATATCAGCTCTTGGAAAGATCTGGTGGATGCCTTTTTGAAACAATACAAATATAATCTCGACATGGCTCCTGATAGAATCCAACTGCAAAATATGACAAAACGAGGAAATGAAACATTCAAGTAATATGCCTAACGATGGAGAGAACTAGCTTCCCAGGTTGAACCCCCCCTATCTGAAAAAGAAATGGTGACCATGTTCATAAACACTCTTCAACCTCCATTTTATGACAAAATGATAGGAAGCGTTTCATCAAATTTTTCAGATCTCGTCATCATAGGTGAAAGAGTAGAAATGGGATTGAAAAGCGGAAAGATTGCTTCCGACTATACCGGATTAAATAACACAAAAAAGTCCCAGCTAATCCTTCTTTTGTGCATCGCCCTTACGCCGCTGCAACTTCACAAATCTCAGGTACTCTAAGTCAACACTTACAAGGGAATCAAGATTCATATGAAAGTCAGGGGAAAAACAATCGTGGGAGGAAGTTCGTACATTTTGACCCAAACCCTATGACCTATGCAGAGTTATTACCACATCTGGTTAGCAATTCTATGGTTACACTATGTCTCGAGAAAACTATAGAACCACCCTACCCAAAAGGATATGACTCGAACGCCGTGTGTGATTACCACTCTGGGGCTGTAGGACACTTTACTGAAAACTGCTTAGCTTTAATATTTAAGGTGCAAGATTTGCTTAAGGTTGGATGGTTGAATTTTAAAGAAAAGGAGCCTAGCGTGAAGAATAATCATCTACCAGTCCATGGTGGGCCAATAGTGAATGCAATCGAAGAAAATCACCAATTAATAAAGGAGGTCGAGAAAATTAAGGCCCCGATGGGACTGATTTTCTCTGAGTTATGTAAATTTGGATTAATCCAAGGAAATGCCGATGTGAAAGCAAGATGCAATTTCCACCTCAATGAAGATCATTCCATATAAGAATGCAATGAGTTCAAAAAAGAACTTCAAAAATTGATAAACATAGGAACCATTCAAATAGGTCGTTGGGAAAAGGATGACGGTATGATTGCAACCCAATCAGAAGAAAAACATGGCATAACCATCCCAAAGCCATTGGTCATTCATTTCACTAAGGAGGAAAGTATGAATGCCCCCGGTGATTTGAGGACCTTAATAGTTCAGATACCAAGCCCTTTTTTATATAAAGTCAACAAAGCCGTACCTTGGAACTATAATGTAGAGGCACATCTAGCTAAACAGAAGAACAAAGATGTTTCTAGCCTACAAGGATTTCATTGTTATCCCTATTGATGAATTTTGAGTCCCACCGGAAGCTATTGATGAAAATACTAAATGACGCTGATGTGACTCACGACATCACCGTGGACAAATTTGGAGGCATCATAAATAACATCACAACCAGCAATCACCTAACTTTCACAGATGATGAGCTGCCGACCGAAGGGAGAGGGCATAATAAAGCACTACACATATCAGTAATGTGCTTCGACCATATAATGTCAAGAGTCCTCATTGACAATGGCTCCTCGTTGAATGTCATATCAAAATCAACATTAGCAAAACTACCTTGTGATGGTACATATATGAGACCAAGTCCCAAGGTTGTTAGAGCTTTCGACGGGAGTCGCAGAGAAGTAATGGGGGAAATCGATCTCCCAGTTCAAATAGGCCCGATCACATTTGACATCACGTTTCACGTGATGGATATTGTACCCGCTTATAGTTGCTTATTGGGGAGGCCATGGATCCATTCTGTCGGCGTAGTGCCGTCAACCTTATACCAAAAGCTGAAGTATATGATAAATGACCGATTGGTAATCGTATCAGGAGAAGGAGACTTGTTGGTGAGTAATTTGTCCACCACACCTTATGTTGAGACAACAGAAGACACTCTAGAAACTACCTTCCAAACACTAGAAATCGTGGACACCGCTTATGTCGAGATGATACCTATAGAACCACATATGTCAAACACTACTATTATGGTGGCTAAGTTCATGTTGAGCAGAGGACACCATCCATGGCACGGGTTGGGGAAGGATGAAGAAGGGCTCAAAGAACCGGTGGAACTTCCTGAAAATAGAGATAAGTGGGGTTTAGGTTACAAACCCACCAGGGATGACAAACGGAGATTGGTCAAAGAGAAAAAAGAAAAAAGAATAGCTCGAATTGAAAATCGAGAGCCAAGAATCGAAAGGATTCCCATCTGTGACATCCGACGGAGTTTCCAAAGTGCAAGACCAACAAGTGAAATCCATATTGCGACAGCTGAAGATGACATGTTTGATGGGGAAGCTAATTGGATTCGCCCGTGTGGTGTAGCGGCAGAAATCAGGAATTGGAAAGTAGTCAAGTCGCCTATGATATTTGATGCATTTCCCATGTAATTCTAAAAGCATTATTACTGTTACTAAGACCTTAAGATGTTTCATTATATTTAGGATGGATACAATGTTTTTTTTCCAATACTTTGAATTTCAATAAATGCATTCTCATTTTGTTTTCTTATTGTTCTTTCTTATCACTTTCATATGTTTATATTCATTCGCCATTTTTTTTATTCTTTATTTATTTATTTATTTATTTTCTTCTCCTTCTTTCTCCTTATCCTAGCCTTGAATCCTGCAGATTTGGGAATAGTTCATTCACAGACGACTGTACTAAGATCTCGTTGCATAATCTTAACCATCTTTTTAGTCAAACAGAAAAAGATAATGAAGAAGATTATGAACCCCCTCTAGATTTGTTAAGAGCGGTAGAACGGGAAGCCCAAGGTATCATGCCCTTTGAGGAACCGATAGAAATTGTTAATCTAGGGACGGAAGAAGGAAGGAAAGAAATTAAGGTTGGCACCATCTTAAAGAAAGAAGTATATCACAAACTAATCCAACTCTTACATGAATACAAAGATGTTTTTGCCTATTCATATCAAGATATGCCTGGATTGGATACTAGCATAGTGGAGCATAAATTGCCCTTAAAACCCGATTCTTCTCCGGTGAAACAAAAATTAAGGCGAATGAAGCCCGATATGTCATTAAAAATCAGGGAAGAAATACAAAAACAATTTGACGCAGGATTCCTTGCTGTGGCAAATTATCCCCAATGGATAGCCAATATTGTACCAGTGCCAAAAAAGGATGGCAAAGTACAAATGTGTGTCGATTATATGGACCTTAATAAAGCTAGTCCTAAAGATGATTTCCCGTTACCTCACATCGATATTTTGGTTGATAATAAGGCTCACCATTCACTCTTCTCCTTTATGGATGGTTTCTCTGGGTATAATCAAATTAAGATGGCAGCTGAAGATATGGAAAAAACGACTTTCATCACTCCTTGGGGAACATTTTGTTACAAAGTAATGCCTTTTGGTCTGAAGAACGCTGGGGCAACCTACCAAAGATCTATGGTAACCCTATTCCATGACATTATACATAAAGAGGTCGAAGTTTATGTAGACGACATGATCGCTAAGTCACAAACAGAAGAAGAACATATTATTGATCTAAAGAAACTCTTCAAAAGACTTAGAAAGTTTAAGCTAAAGCTCAACCCCTCCAAATGCACTTTTGGGGTGAGGTCGGGCAAAGTATTGGGATTTGTGGTTAGTTAGAGAGGAATAGAGGTTGATCCCGATAAGATTCGAGCCATTGCAGAAATGCCTCCCCCGAGTACAAAAAAAGAAGTTCGCGATTTTCTTGGGAGACTAAATTATATTTCAAGATTTATATCACAACTAACTGCTACTTGTGAACCGATATTTAAACTTTTACGAAAAAATCAAACAGTTGTGTGGAACCAAGAATTTCAAAATGCATTTGAAAAAATCCGACAATATTTGCAAAATCCTCCAATTCTAGCCCCACCAGTTATGGGCCGACCCTTGATTATGTATCTTACAGTCATCGACGATGCCATGGGATGCGTACTGGGGCAACATGATGAAACAGGAAAAAGGAGCATGCCATTTATTATCTAAGTAAAAAATTTACAGATGTTGAAACAAGATATACAATGTTAGAACGTACTTGTTGTGCCTTAGCCTAGGCGGCTCATCGCTTGAGGCAATACATGCTTTGCCATACAACTTATTTGATATCCAAAATGGATCCAATCAAGTACATTTTTGAAAAGCCCGCTCTCACAGGGCGAATTGCTCGATGGCAGGTGATGTTATCAGAATTTTACATATGCTACTCAGAAAGCCATCAAAGGGAGTGCCTTAGCAGATTATCTAGCTAATCAAACTGTTGATGATTATAAATGAATGCAATGTGAATTCTCAGACGAAATATCATGGTTTTTTCTGAAGAATATGATGATGGAAAATGGACCTTGTTGTTCGACGGGGCCTCAAACATAATGGGGCATGGGATTGGGGTTGTTTTAATATCTCCAAAAAAAAAGTTCATACCTATCACGGCACGATTGTGTTTTGATTGTACCAATAATATGGCAGAATATGAAGCTTGCGTCATGGAAGTTTTGGCGGCTTTGGAATCGAAAGCAAAAGTTCTAGAAGTATATGGAGATTCAGCCCTAGTCATTAATCAACTTAACCAAGAATGGGAAACTCGAGATAAGAAGTTAATACCTTAATTTACCTACATAAAAAAATTGTCTTTAGAATTTGACAAAATCACATTTCACCATGTCCCTCAAGAAGACAATCAATTGGCTGATGCTTTGGCTACTTTATCATCTATGTTCCAAATAAATCGAAACGATGAAATCCCATCAATTAAAATGGAGAGTCGAGATTATCCAACCTACTGCCTTGTCATTCATTCATTCATGAAATTTTGTAAATTTAAATCCGAGAAAACGAACCGCATGTTGAAGCTGGGAAAACGACTCGCACCCGAAGCCGAGAAAACGACCCGCATGTTCAAGCCGGGAAAACGACTCGCACCCAGAAGCCGAGAAAACGACCCGCATGTTGAAGCTGGGAAAACGACTCGCACCCGAAGCTGAGAAAATGACCCGCATGTTGAAGCTGGTAAAATGAATCGCACCCGAAGTCGAGAAAACGACCTGCATGTTGAAGCCGGGAAAACGACTCGCACCTAGAAGCCGAGAAAACGACCCGCATGTTGAAGCCAGGAAAACGACTCGCATCTGAAGTCGAGAAAACGACCCGC
>JBBPBS010000629.1:4670517-4681500 GCA_037974835.1 Cicer judaicum | reverse complement strand
TAAAAAAATTTAAAAAATTACTTTTTTTAAAAAATAAAAAATTTAATTAAATTACTTTATTTAATAAATTTTTTTTTATTTTGTGTTAATAAATTACTTTATTTATCACTTATTGACAAAAAAAATTATTAAAATTTAAATTTAGTGAACAAAAATTTAATTTAATTATTTTATTCATTAAATTAATTCATTTAAAATAAATTATTTAATTATTAATTAATTAAATTTTTTTAAAATTAATTTACTTTATTTAATTTTTTATAATAAAGTTTAATTTTTTTTTTATTTTGTGTTAATAAATTACTTTATTTATCACTTACTGACAAAAAAAAAATTAAATAAAACATATCATTTAACAAGAGAACATCCTTATTTGTTGACACGCTGCAAAGATGCATAAACCGTTCATTTAATTCATTATACTCTTGAGTCACTAACTTATATTCTTGAAATATACCATCATCAATGGCATTCTCAAAAATATCAGTAAACCTTCTATATCTATAAGAAATAGAAACTATGTTAGGGGGTCACCTTGTTTCAACCCCCTATGTAAAGTGAGCTCATCTATAAGACTTCCGTTGACCAAAAGATACATTGAACTCGAAATTACACAAGCCGACATCCATTTATGCCAAGGAGGACATAAAACCATTCTTTCCAACATAAAATCTAAATATTCCCAACAACGTTGCCTCTATTCCTTTAGGTAGGTTGGTGTTTGTGTGAAATTGGTTAACATCACCTATTACATCTTCTTGAATAGCATTCCAACAAGCTTTGAAAAATTCAAAGTTGAAACCATCTGGACCAGAACTCCTGTGACCATCACAACTCCACATTGTTTCTTGGATTTCTTCAGCACAAAAAGGCTTGGCTAAAATGATGATTTCTCTCTTCTGCCCTTCGTTGATTATTATGTATTTATGTTTCTTACATCATTTTTCCTTTTTTTCAACTATAAAATAAAAGCATGAAATATCAGAAGTATATCCATATGATTAATCGTGACATTAGAGGAAAAGTTCACTCCTAATCAACTTTTACCAACCAATTACAACTTGTGAAATCAATAACAACCACAAAATTACAAGCTATGAGAGGATCACACTTTTTTTATAGATAAATTTACAAAGAAACACAAAAATATTCAAAGCGAGTAAATCCTTCTCTCTTGTATCGATTCCTCATATGATAAATTTAGAGAATATTAGATACAAGATACATTTAAATAAGGTAAAAATATAAATTAAGCAATAAATAAATACTAGTACATTTTAAAAGTTGTAATTTTCTTTAAAAAAGCTGTAAACTTTTCTACTAAATAAGACAAAAAAAATTCAAATATTATTACTTCGTACTTAACTAAAAAAAATTAAATTCATAAACAATAAAAAAATATCATAAAATAAAATAAAATATTATAAAAAATAAATTATTTAAAAAAATAAAATAAATTCATAAAAAAATATTATAAAAAAAATATCGTAAAAAATAAATATTTGGCCAATCCACTGGGGGGGTGAGAAGATCATGAGGTTTCCAATTGGTGATTAGGGGGTTGAAAAGATCGTGAAGTAGCATCGTCGGTAACGGTAATGGCCGATGTGTTACATAAAAAGTCGCATTTTTATGTAACACCCGAGCCATTACCATTATTGGTGATGCTACCTCATAAACTTCTCACCCCCAGCTCAATTGGTAGTGGGACTGTATGGAGGCGGTACTTATCCCCCAGGTACACGGCTCGAATCCCACGGAATGCAAAAACTCATTATTTCCACTGGATGGTTAAGGGGATGAGAAGATCCCACGGAATGCAAAAACTCATTATTTCCACTGGATGGTTAAGGGGATGAGAAGATCGTGAGGTAAACCATTGACAAGAGACTTAACCATTTATCACCATGAAAACTTTCGATAGCTTGCTGGGGAGTTTGAGGACGCGGGAAAAAACAATGGGCCAAATGCTCCAAGACCATAATAGACTTTGACATGACATCTGAACCTAAAACTGTATGACATTAGGTATATGAGTCAATTGGGACCATAATAGACTTTGACATCACATCTGAACCTAAAACCGTATGACATTAGGTATATGAGTCACATCTCTTATATGTCCAACATTTACCATATTATTAGTCGATGTATGACTTAATCACTCAAGCTTGAACTCAACAATTTCCCCCATCAAGTGTGAGTCTCGTAACCGGTGCAAATTATAATGTCATATATATAGCCCTGAACTCCCTTTTTCTTTACAATTTCAAGCAATGTGAGATTATTTAATTTAATTTCCTCAATTTCATCCAAAACTCAACGTTAGCAACAAAGATACAAACATTAAGCATAACTTAGAGCAACATACAAAGTTTTACATAAAGAAAAGTCTTCCTAATCCCACCACATCCATACAAAAAGTAGAATTGACTATCTTGATGTAAAATAAATTAGATGATTGTTTTATAGACATTATAATGCTCACATGTTAAGAATTGCATTTGAGTTATATGGATTTGTGCTAACATTTTTTCGTAGTTTAACTCTTCTCCTATAAGTTTATTGTCAAATTCCAAAACACCTGCATATTTTGGTTTGACAAAGATTTGTAATCTTTTTATTGTCTTCCATTTGCCATCAATACTTTATCAAGCACATGTTCTTCAATTCATCATCTACAATTTAGAGTCTTATACAACCTCTAACAATATAATATGATATTCTAAATTAAGCATTACTTTAGAAATAATAAAATTAAAATTGTTTGAAACCACAAATTTTGACTTGAATATTGAGTGTCTTCCTTTTATGATAAATTATATCATCTTGAAACAACTTCTAAGTTGCATCCATACAACATTGGGCTTGTTCATTGTATTCATGATTAAGAATCTAAAAACATGTTCCTCATATGAGATCCACTGATAAATTTTGACTAATGTCTATAATTGCATCAATAAATTCCTTATCATCTAGTAGACCTAAGACATGCTTCTTGATTTTTGTTTTAATAATTTCACAATAATAAAACTCTTTTGTATTGTGAATAATATCCTCAGTAATAAAACTTCCCAGCACCAACTGGAATATAGGTAAGCCACTCAATACTAAAGTCTTCCTTCCTATGTTGCCATATTTTATTTTTCACCAGATAAACAAATCTAGAAGAAAATTTATTATGTGACACCCTAAACCAAAATATTTTAATAATAATATTTTTAAAATACTTTTCAGAGACAATTCACAATAGAGAAAAAATCTATTAAATAAAAGGGTAAAATTATTTTTAAATTTCATTGAAATATCCTAATGATGCTTAAGGTATCACATTTACGCAAGTACACATTGCTCCTCTAATAATATTATATTTCCTTATTGTAACAATAAAATAAAGTTAACTACTGTTTCTGAAAAGTACATCGTTAACATCATAGTCAAATGACATAATTAAAAACAAAACTCTAAAGATCCATTCTAGTGTCATTATCAAGCCAAGTTTATCCAAAACTTAAACTTCAAGATTCATTATCTTGTAATAACTGCAATATTGCATACACATGGTCAAACAAGTCGAAGACAAACAACAAATGAGGTGTATTTTGAAATCATGTTGATATTATAATAAAAGTAAGGAGAATTCACAAGAAATCATAATAAAGCCGTATCATAACGCATCATGTTATATCAAAAATTCAAGGAGATATCACATTGTAATGTCTAAATTAGTCAAAGAAAATCAATTTATCATTAAAACATCAAATCATCTAAGATAAATTATTACACATATGATACACATCTTATGTGATACACGATTCTAAATGTTATATGATCCGAATATGATACATGTCACTAAGACAACTTTGACATAGAAACAAAATTCATGCCAATGAGAAAAATAAACTTGCTACAACGACAACTTCCACATAGAAAAATCACTCACACCAATGGAGAAACTAGACTGATCACAAAAAAAACTTCCACAGTGATGCATATGACAAAATATGATGATGCATTAATAAATTTAAATATTCTCACACAACTTAGTTAGATCGTGTCATATGCTTGTAAAAATTACTTATGCAAAATCATCATCTTATTCAAAAATCACCAAGATCATACACCACATGTTTTTTTTTGAATAAAATAAAACCTTCATATTGAAGTAGCAATGTCGATTTACAAGGAAGGAGATTTGAATTGTAAATATATCTATTTAAAAATTCCTGAAATAAACTCAAGTTTTAACTCAAGAATGATCTTGGTTAATGAAACAGAAAACGGAGAATGTTCTAGGTTTTAT
Source organism: Cicer judaicum (assembly GCA_037974835.1). NCBI lineage: Eukaryota > Viridiplantae > Streptophyta > Magnoliopsida > Fabales > Fabaceae > Cicer > Cicer judaicum. The sequence continues at coordinate 4,677,197 of JBBPBS010000629.1, read as the reverse complement.
TCGAAAACAGATAACATTATTGATTAGCTTAAAAAAACAGAACCTTCTTGTTTTACAGCACCTAGTTCAGATCAACCTTGATCTGTTTCAATCTCTATTACTTTCCACCCAGAAAGTAAATACAACACATATCTAACTTGATAGGATTTATAACAATCTAAACAAACTATAATGAAACTCTTATAGTTTGAGTTTTTACAATAAGATTATTTTTTGATAGAATCTGAGATGTCTCAACTCTTGTTTGAGATTCAATTCTTTACAAAGAAACCAATAGTAATAACACAATATGATGTAAGGAATTAGAACTGCTTCTTCTTTGTGGAAATTGAGAACTTCAAGTATGTGAATGTGAATGTGAATGATTTATGGGAATTAACATCACTTGAATTTCTTAATTAATCATTGATATTGTTCTTCCTATTATAGGCGTTTAGAAGCATTTAATAAGGGTCAAAAAGAGCTGTTGGTAGCGCTCTGTCAGTTTTGACAAAACCAATATTTGAGATTAAAAATAATCCATACTTTGAATGATTTTGAATCTGTTTGACTGTGTCTGTTACAGCCTTGCTTAGGTCGTGGTTCTTCTAGTTTTAAGGATCTTCGAAGCTTCTCACTTAATCATTGATGTTACAGCTTCGATCTGGAGCCTTGAATCTAGCCAAAATAGTTAGGAGAAAGATTATACACCTTTGCAATAGTAAACAAAATATTGCTGGAATTATGCAGAAAAACGGAGATTGATTATCAATCTCGATATGTCAATGTGATCTTTCTGGATATTGATGATCAATCGGGAGTTCCTGTCTGATCTTTCTGGATGTTTTTGTAATATCTTTGCATATATCAAGGTTGATCGAACTTTCTTGACAGTTTGACTATAGAGGTTCCAAACTATTTTCAACTGGTCTGTTTCGAGTCCTTTTATTTTAATGTTTCGAGAACCTTCTTGTACGGGATAAGAGATATTTGTTCCTTGCCATGTACAGATGATATTGATATAAAATTCAGAGGCAAAAGCTTTGTTAAAATAGTTGAGATTGATTGGTCAAGATGCTGTGACGATCAGTCTTGAAACTAGAGATCATTCTCTGTTTTTGTCTAGAATGTTCTTGTTTCAGTTTTGAACTGTTTTCTTTGATTTGCTTGATTCTGTTCTATAATTAAATTCACTCAAAAGCACAAATTAAATTAACATAATATTTTAGAATCATAATTAACATTCTTAATTAACCTTTGTTTATTTTCATCAAAACTTTAAATATAGAGTCTGTCTCAACAGATATCACTTATCATATACAACTATCATAAAAATCAAATCTTTTACTGCACATGTCATGAAAATTATATATACATATTCAAGTAATCATAAAAATCAAAAATTTTATCTGATACATCTTAAAAATTAAAATTTTCATCTTAAAAATTAAAATTTTCATCATACAGAGACGAATCCAAAAATTCCATAGATAAGGGACCAAAATCAAACATTATTTTATTACTTGAATAAAAAAATATCATTTATTTTAACTCCAATAGTTTGAGCTAGTGGTGAAAATATAAGTATTAGACTGGACACCATCCATTCACTATATTAAATTTTTTTTATGATCATATTTTATTAAAGAAAATGAATAAACAAAACTAAAGCTTGATTTTTCTCTTTTTATGTATAAGGAGGTCAAGAGTAAAATGCAATATATATAAAAAAATTCAAAATTCAACAATTAAAGTATGATAAATAAACTAACTGCAAAAAACAATTGTCAAAAATTCTACAAACATTAAAATAACCCCTCAAAGCATTGATGAAAATTAAAATTAATTTTGGCACAACCAACGCCTCCATTACTTGAAGAATTGTAACTTTTCATTGGTATATATTTAATTGAATGGCACTAGATGAAGAGGGAGGGCCATGCCTATTAGGGGTGTTCAAAAAAACCAAAAACTGAATCAAACTGTCGAACCGAACCGAACTGGTTTTGAACTGAACTGATTTAAGAACTGAACTGTTTTTGAACTGATTTTTTAAAACTAGAACTGAACCAAACCGGTTTTTTTTCAAAAAATTTGAACCGAATTTTTTTTAGAAGTAATTAGGGGTAATTATATAAATTTTGGCCTATATGAACAAAAAAATTAAGTTAAACCAGTTCGATTCGGTTCAAAATAATAAACCGGTTCACCACTTTTATAAATCAGTTCGGTTCGGTTCTTTGAACTTAAAACCGGTTCAGTTCGATTTTTCTAAACTGAAAACCAATTCGGTTCAATTTTTAAACGGTTCTAGTTCAAAACTGAACTTTGCCCACCCCTGCCTACCCTCTCTTAAGTGCGACTTTGATCTTTATCATATAAAAATTTAAACTTACATTTATTACACAGTTGCAAGAAATTAAATCACAAAACACTTTATAAATTTTTTCAATATATATGTTAATTGTACAAACACCAATTTGTCATATTAATTCAATTATTATTAACTAGGTCTACCGCCGCGTCTAACAAGCTACAAATAAATTATTAGCAAATATAATTTTCTCATTCATTTCACATTATAATATACTCATTCTCACCGACCTTAATTTCAAAGCTTCCACATGTTAATTCGAGTCAGGACAGACCCAACATGTTATGAGGCCTAAAACAAAATTATCAAATGAGATATTTTCAAAATTAATAAATAAATTATTAATATTTTATTCAAAGTTTATCTTTCACACTTTTTTCAATGCAAAATTATTTATCAAATTATTGTAATCAATTTTATTTAATAATTCTTTTTTAATCGATAATAAAGCGAATTCATTTAATCATTTTTGTAACATCGTTGATCTTATATAAGATTTAATTAATTTAAGTTTTTAACAATAGAACTTGATCATTAAGATACTATTTGAACTAAAAATTTCTTTTAGTTCCAGTTTCACCCAATAGAAATTGTTAATTCTACTAAAATTGAAAAAAAAGACCAATAATGTAGAATATAAATATTTACTTGTATGCCATATAAATTAGAAAAATATATAAACATATTAAAAAAAGACAAATAAATTAAAAACACATGCCTTAATATATTATGGCAAGTGATAAGAGCTAAGTGAAAAGCAATTTTTTTGTCTTATTGACAAAAGAGTTTCACACGAAGATTTCATGATATTTAAAAAAAAAAAAAAAATTTGCTACCTTTGCATTATTCTCTAATTTTAATTGACCAAAATCAACGCAAGTATCAATTCAAATAATGATTATGCCAATAATTGAAAATTAAAAATTTGTTGGAGGTTTGAAAAGTTTATGTGTATAGTTGGTGCAGGATTGAAAATTTTTTACAACATATTACTGCCACTCTCTACCGTATAAAAATTAAAATAAAAAATTATTTTTTGGCGAGTTCTAGAACCAAGGTTTTAAGTGCCTACTTTGGCCGACTCTGATTCGAGTCCACAAGCAAAAATTATTGGTTTCTTTAACTCCTTGTCTCAACATGATAGTTTATGTGAAATTGTCAAAAATAAATTATGAAAACACACTTTAAATAGTTGATTCAAAATTGATAAACATACCTTAAATAAGAAAACTAATCAATCAATAATGTAGTTATTATTCACACGGTCATTTTAACGTTGGTTTGAGTCAAATTAAAGTTAATGTAAAAAAGATATTTATAAAACAACAAATTTAATAAATAGATAAGTTATGAATTTTATAGAAATATTGAGAAGACTAATAATCTAAAAAAAATATTCCAACTTCACTAACTCATCGTAGAAACATTAGAAGATGGACAAAAATTGATGTTTATGGTTTCTCCTACTCTCAAACACGCCTCATCGGTATGCTTACTTTTTTTTATTTTTTATTTTTATTTTTAATGTTTTATTTTTAATTGTTCTAATATAAACTTAATAGAACTTATTACTGCTAATATTACCATTCAACCGTATTCTATATTTTTCACGCCTCATCGTATTCAAGGACTTTATTGTCTTTTTCTATATGTCTTAATTATATTCACCAATAAGGATCCTTCTTTACATAAATTGACAAAAGAAGCTTTTCATAATTTTAAATTATTTTAAACAACTAAAGGTTATTTTAAATAAATTTAACCGAATAACATTTAAATAACAAATAAATATTATTTGTATACTTATTTATAATAAAATAAGTATATAAACTATAAAAACATAAATTTAAATAATTATTTTAAATAAATTTAATTAAAAAAATATTTAAATAACACATAAAAACAATTTGTATATTTATTTCTAATAAAATAAATATACAAACTCCAATAAAAATACAAATTAATATAATTATTCTAACCAAATTTAACTGAAATAATATTTAAATAATAAATAAAAATAATAAGAATACAAATTTAAATAATATTTATTTGTTATGTGATTATTATTTCAATTAAATTTGTCTAGAATAATTATTTAAATTAGTATTTTACGTTTTTTTTTATTTGTCGGCTCACGTGTTTGTAACGTCTATTTGATGTTAAGGACTAAAACTAATGTTTTTAGATATTGCAGGGATGAAATCAAAACAAATATTTTTCAGGGACTAAAACTAAAAAATATTATATTTACAGAGATTAAAAACATATTTAAACGTTTGATCCAAATTTTCTTTGATCCAAGTTTTCTTTTGTCGATTAACGTTTTTTGTAACGTCTATTTGACGATAAAAACCAAAACTAAATTTGGATGATATTACATAGATAAAATTCATACAAAATTTTTTAAAGACTAAAATTAAATAAAAAATGTTATATTTATATGAACTAAAAATATATTTAAATCTTATCTCAAATAATCTTTTGGCTTCGTTACTGTACACATATTTGTAATTTTCAAAATCCAAATAATAATAATAATAATAATAATAAATTAGTAGTCATTATGCTGATTTCTCTTTTGGTTTGATCATTGCCCAAACCATTTCAAGTCTTAAAACTTAAAATCAATGGCGACCTAAATCCTATTTTAGTTTGGTCATCATAATCATTACGTAAACTAATTCAATTCTTAACATTTTAAAAAATGGATGGATGCCAAATCCTTTTTTAGTTTGGTCATCATAAAATTCAAAATAAAAATAAATCGGATGAATACAATAGTGATTGCGGTGAATTTACTTGTGGTTTAGTCACGATGTTAATTTTAAAGTGGATGACTGCTAAATCCTCTTCTAATTTGGTCATCTCAATATTTTCAAAAATAAAATATAAACTAAAAAATATTAGTAATGACTACTTAAAATCCTTTTTTATTCAGTTGTTACACATTTTAAAAACTAATTCATTAAAAAAAAAAAAAATTTACGGCCCAACCAACATTTATACCAAAAACTATGTAGTATGCAGTTTTTCCATCACACTTATCACACTTATCAAGTGCAATAAAAAATATTTTTTATAAAGGTTTTTATTGATTTTCACAATCGACTATAGGTAACATTTTTATAAAGAATGTGGCAGAATACTCTTATTTTTCTTATACATAATTGACTCTCGAATCTAAATTGGTCCGAAAGACTAATTTTATTCGAAGATAAATTTTTTCAATATTTCTCCTAATTTAAAAATAAGGTTAAATAGCATTCATAGTCCCTTAATTTAGTTTTAGTTAATGTTTTAGTCATTTTTTAAAATTTTTTTTCTTTCTGATTTGGTCATTTATTTTAATTTTAAGTGACAAATTGATTTTTTATGTTTTAAAATGTCAACAATGTTATCCTTTTTTGTTTTTACAAAAATTAAAAAACTCATAAAAAATTTCAAACAAAATCTATAAAATTAATAATAATATAATGCAAATTTCATCAAATGCATAACTCAAATATTCAAATAAACTCATATTTTCATCCCCAACAACATCAAATTCAATAAACAAAGAATGAAAATATGAGTTTATTTGAAGATTTAAGCTATGAATTTGATAAAATTTGTATTATATTGAAGATGATAATTAATTTTATGGGTTTTGTTTAATTTTTTTGATGAATTTATATATATATATATATATATATAAAAGAATAACATTGTTGACATTTTAAAACATAAAAGATTAAATTATCACTTAAAATTAAAATAATAGACCAAATCAGAAAAAAAAAATAAAAAAAAATAAATGACTAAAACGTTAACTGAAATTAAGTTAAGGGACCGCCGTTACTATTTAGCCTAATTATAATTGGTTGCGGCTCCATTGATTACGAATAATTGCTAGGATTGTTCAGGGTTGCACTTCTTTTTTATTTTTTATTTTTTATTAACAAATCAATTTTAAAACGTACCAACAAAAATCAAAATCATTAAAAGAAACTTCTTTTAATTTACCATTCAGAAAATCACGTTCATCACTTTATTTATGTACAAAAAAATTAATAAAATTGTATAAAAAGAAAAATAAATCATAAAAATGACATAGAAAAAAATAAGAAGAAATAGTCTACTAATTTTATTAGATCTAAACTCTACACTGAAAACAAATAAAAAAATACAAAAGCATACCTATGAAAAAAAAATCTAAAGTGAGAAGACACGAGGTAAATGAATCTGAAAGTACAAATAGATTAAAGATTGGTGAAAATTAAATATTAAAAATATGAAATAAATGTTTATTACTAATAAATAAAATAAGTATAGAATAAATAATTGTTAT
>JBBPBS010000629.1:4372560-4669930 GCA_037974835.1 Cicer judaicum | reverse complement strand
GAAATAAGAAAAAAAAAAAACATAACAAATTGTATCAAACAGAAAAGAAATGATAAATCAATTAAGCTTCTATGACAATTTTTCTCAAGAAAACTTTAAGAAAGAAAGTAGTGGAATAATTTTTATTATATACCATAATAGAATATGAAAAATATTGACATTAGACATAAAAGAGAAAAAAAAAATAGATATAACTTTTGCATTGATCAAATGAGAGAGATGATTAAAATAGTAGATATAATAAAATTTACATACCCAAATTATAACCATTGAGTTGTATCTAGAGTAATTAACTTGAAAATAACACATAACTAAAGTAACTAACTTGTAATTAATTTTACATCTCTAGCAACGCTGAAATACATTAACTAATTTTTTTTTTGAAATGTCAGAAATAAATCGACTAAAAGATTTTTTAAAGATTTATCTTCGCTTGAAATAAGAACAAAAAAGATGTTAATGTAATCTTGCTTTTTCTTTTTGTTGTTGTAGGTATTGAATCGACTCTACACCTCTATGCAAGATCTTCTCTTGTTTTTTTTTGAACGAAATATCATTCACAACTCCTTGATCATTAGTGAAGACTTCTAAATCAAAATCCAATTATAAACTTTTTTAGAAATAAGAACAACCTTGCTTTTTTGTTGTTGTTGTTAATGGTAAATGTTGAATTTTGATTATACATTTCCATGCAAAATCTTTGCTTGCACTTTTTAATGTCCATTTGGCTAAAAAGAAATAATTTTGTCACAAATGTTGTTGGTGTTCTTGAGAAATCTTCAACAAATGGACTTGTTTCCATCTTTTTCTTACTTGATGAAAGTTGTTGATGTTGAAACAATGTTAATATCTAAGCATTGAATACTTGGATTACGGTAATATCTTTTTGGCAAATATGGTTGCCTTAATACCCATTGTCATATGGATTTTTTTTTTGTTATCATCATTTTTATGATGAGATAATTCTAACTTAAAATTTGAGAGGGAAGGAGAAAAAAAATCAACTTAGCCAAGAATCAGTTAAAAAAGAAAAGATAAATCAATTAATTTTTTATGAATTTTTTTTGTTTGACTATGTAATATATTGATTTTATGTAATGAAATATGTGTTGGGGAGTCTGGGGGAGTTCGACATTCGAAATAGGCTAAACAAAGATTTATAAGAGATGATTATAATATTAGATATAATGATACCTATATCCAAATTAACTAATTTTACATCTTTAATATGAACATCACTATTTATAGTAAATTTTCATAAAATATGATACTTTTTCATATATTACTAAAAAAATTATATTTTACTAAAAATATAAAGTTCTACCCTATAAACTACATTTTAAATTGTCCATATTAGACACAGTCATGAAGTTATGTTAGATGTGCGAAAAATCCAATAACTCCTAGTATAACTCTACTATGCAGCAACCTTCGGTCCCAATATTAACTCCTAGTATAGCCTTACTTTATTTGATGGGGGCTCTAATTTAATTAGATCTAAAGTAGAGACTTTGTTTTTTTGAATAAATTTTAATAAAATATTATATTTAATATTTAATTTAATTTTTATAAAACAATTTAATTTATATATATTATTATTATAAAAAATTTATATTATCAATCAATTACAACTATTAAATTATAAATAATATTTAATTTTTATAATAACTATTTATAAAAGTCAATTATATAACTAATATTGATTTGTCATTATAAAACATTTTATAAATTTAATTTTTTATCTAAATAAAGTAAAGGTCTGTCATTAACTTTTTTATGAGGTCCATATATAACTATAAGACACATCAGACGCTTTACATAACCATTTGATCCAACGCTATTATTGAGCAAGCACTAAATCAAACGGCTGATATTATGCAAAGTTTCAAAGATAATGGACCAACTATACTATCATATAGCATTTAATATGAATAGAAAAACTCGAAGCTACCTATCATATCGATCCACGTGCATTATGAGAAGCAAAAATGTATCAAAACCCTTTTTCTGTTGGATTAATCTAGAACTCTTTTAAGGTGATGCTAAAAATAATAATTTCAATTAATACTGCTAAATATTTTTGCGAGTAAAAGTCAAAAGTTACCTTTGAAAAATACGAAGACATAATTCATTTTAGAAAAATAAAATTTAACTTTAATTTTTATTTTTATAAATAAATAGTAATTTTGTAATATTTTTACAAACATATAGAAAACAAAAATATATTTAAATTTAAAAATATGTTAGTCTAATTATTTTGTTACCTAAATTATTCCTTATGGATACTAAAACATAGATTTTTCGGAAAAAATTAGATACATATTTTAAAAATTTTGAGAAATTAAAAAGTAGTTATAGAACGTTAATATGTGTGTGTGTGTGAGTGTGTGTATATATGAAAATACGTTGATTGATACGAAAGGTGTTTGCAAAAAGCTGAAGAATAATATATGACAATCTCTAAAGTTACAAATTGTAAGTATAACATTTTTATTTATGGTCATTCAATTGCTAATCGATAAAATTCCATATATTTGTACATTCTTCTATTTTTTGTGCAAATCTTTTGTATAAATATACGAATATTTAGAATTGATTTCTTTTTCTTCCTTAATCTCACATTCTCTGACAAATATGTGAATGATTCTTTATCGAATCTTTAAAAAATTAACAATTTATCATTATTGTGTTTCTTAAAAGATTTGCTTCGTACTAAATACTAAAAAATACTGAAGCAACATTCATCTATCTATCACCCATTTATTCACACCTTATTTTTTTTATAAGTAAAATTGAATTAATACAAACCAAAACAAAGAACAAACATTACAAAAACAGACAAAATAAAACTGAGTTTAAACACATTAATCGATTATTGCACCGTCTTTTGTACAAAATAAACAACAACCTACCCTCTCTACCAATAAAGCACCCCAAGTGCCCCACTTTACATATTTCTTCACGCCTTTAATCCTCCTCCCATATTTCTTCTATTTAAATCCCACTCATTGCCACATTCTCAATCACAAAAAACAAAAAACAATTATATTATTAAGTTATTTATTTATTGTGTAGAAAAACAATGGCTTACGTAAAGGTATTTACATGCATGGCTATGATGATATGCATGATGTTGATAAGTTCACCAATGGTAGTGAATGCAATATCATGCTCAGAAGTGATAGAAGAAATAGAACCATGCTTAGAATACTTGCGTGGTGGTTCTTCAGCACCATCAAGAGAGTGTTGTGATGGAGTGAAGAGGCTAAATCATATAGCACACACAACTAGTGCTCGTAGAACTACTTGTGAATGTTTGAAATCTGCTGCTTATTCTATTTCAGACTTGAACACAAACCATGCTGAGGAACTTCCTAGGAGGTGTGGTGTTAAGCTCCACTACAGAATCAGCACCTCCACCGATTGCAACCGGTACGTTTTACCGATCTTTTGACTTTTTCAACGTCGAAATTTTTTCATATTTTTAATTTAATTAATGATATATGAATAATTAACTAGATTTTAAATTTCGTATTTTTTAGTTCAAAATATGAAAAAGAGACTAAAATTGTCAACTTCTAAAATAGGGAGATCATTTTCGTAAATTGATAATAATAAAAAAACTAAAACTATAATTAATCTTAATATTAATCAGTTAAATATGTTTTAGTCATTATACAATTTTTTTTAAAGTTTATATAAATTTTGTCTTCGACATATTCCTTCTATAATAAAATATAAATAAAAATAGTAATTGAAAAATTAATATTCTTAACTAAGTTTTTAACCAAACACCTTTAACATTTCAACTATCATATTTGCATTCATTTTATTTGAGAGGGAATATATAGTTAGAATATGAAACTAATGAGCAGTTATATTTGTTGGCAAAACTTTTTCAGCATCAGGGCTTGAAGACGAAGCCACAGAGGAAGGAAACTTGAAACTATTGATCATAGTACCATTAAATCATATTCAGAGTATAAGAATAAAAATAAATGGGTTTCACCTTTTTTATTTAAAAAAAAAAGCAAATATTAGAGTGTAAAGGGGGCTGGCTGCACTTGTATACCCTCCTCCTCGTGTGTATTGATTTTATTGTATGACTTGGTGTGTATTGGTGATGTTGTATGATTTACATAATACAACTATTGTAATTTGATTTTTCCTTACTAGTTGTGTGATTCACCATGTATGGATTTTAGTACTGGACTTCATAAATAAAAGAGTGATTCATATACATTTTATCTAATTAATAAATAATATTTTTTGTCGACGTAATAAGTATTACACAATATGTAAAAAAGTGTATTACTTATTTTTAAAGATTATTAAATTTGACAAAAAGGTATAGATTATTAGATCAATTTTCTCTTAAATCATTGAAATTCTATTAGAAGGAATTTACAACAAATCTTCAATGTGATTGGTGTTAGATAAATTGTTTTAAATAATCAATTATGCATGGATAATTAGCATAATCAATTAAAATTATGGTAAATTATTATTATATTTGTGATGAATTATGTGTTTTACTTTGTTGTTAATGGACACTGATGGTTGAAAACCAAAACCACAAATAGGTAGTGAAATTCATATCAGTCTCACCATTTTATATGAGATTTATTTTTAAATTCTAAGACCTACATTCGTTTTAACCAATAAAAGAGTGAATATTGAAAAGAGTGTTCCTAGCATTTTTCAATTAAAAAAAAATCTTAATTAGAAATATGTATTTAACTCTTGTTAGTATATATATATAAAGTACTACCAGATTGGCTCAATATGTTTAGAAGTCTAAAATTCCATAATGAGACTTTTTAAAATAAAAAAAATTATACAAGGCTTTAAAAGAAAATATACTCAACGCTTTACAATAATAAATAAAAATAAAATCAAGTTTTACTGAGGTTAGTTAAACTAATGTGCCTTTAAACACTATAAATAACTGTAAGTGCATTGTGTAGCATAACGGGAATAATAAGATAGGTAAATGAAATTGTCAAAAGGATTCATATAAATCAGAGAAGATAGATTAAGGAAGAGGGATCAAAAAGGAGATTGTAAAAGAAAACTAGTATTGTTGAATTCTCAATAGTGATAGATACTAGAAGATTACAATTGACGAGGTCTTAATCTTGTAAATTCAAATCTTCATAGTGAATTGTCTTGCTTTCTTGCCCATGACATAAGTCTCAAATAATTGAGGTTGAACACGTAAACCTTGGAGTTATTCTTGCCTTATCGTTCTTTAATTTTCGTTTTACATTGATTAAAAAACTAGTTTCAAAACTGAACAAATGGAGAATATTCTCCGTTTATGCAAAAACGAAGAACATTATTCGTTTCAATTTCTAGTTTTGCAAATGTTAGTTTTCTGTTTTGTTGGTTACTTCTTGTTGCTGATCCCATTTTTGTTTTAACAATTGACACTGTCTGTGGGAAGAGATCAACAATGGGTGGAACTACAAAGTTTGATACTAAAAAGTTCAATGGATCAAATGATTTTGGTCTGTGGAAGATACAGATGCATGCTATTCTAGTACAACAAGATTTGGTGAATGTGTTGAAGGTTGAATAAGCTCTTCTTGCAACAATGACTACTCATGAAAAGGAAGAACTAATTGAAAAAGCGAAGAGTACTATCATCTTGTGTCTTGGAGACAAAGCTTTGAGGGAAGTTGTAAGAGAACCAACAGCAACAGCCTTATAGCTTAAACCTGGATCTCTCTACATGACTAAATCAGTTTCAAATAGGCTCTTCTTGAAACAACAATTGTTTTCTTTTAAAATGAATGAAGAAAAATCTGTTACAGTACAAATTGTTGATTTTAATAAGATTCTTGATGATTTAGAATTCAAGTTAGACGATGAAGACAAAGCTCTAATCCCGCTTAATGCCTTGCCAAGTTCATATGAACACTTCAAAGATGCTATCATATTTGGGAGAGAACAAACAATTACTCTTTAAGAAGTGCATACATCTATTCGAACAAAGGAAAGCTGTAAAAGTCACAAGATCAAGAATGATAACCATGTTGAAAGTCTGAATGTTACTAGAGGAAGAACTGATGAGAAAATATCAAATGTAAATAAACATAGGTGAAATTCGAAAACTAACACTGAAGGGAAGTATAAATGCTTCCATTGTCACAAGAAGAGAAATTTCAAGAAAGATTGCCATGAAAGAAAGGAATCAAGAAACTCTCAAGATTAAGGAAATATTGCACTTGTTGATGCTGGTTATGATTCTGTAGAGGCCTTGAGGATTTCAAATTCTGAAGGTGAAAAGAACTGGGTATTAGACTCATGATGTACTTTCCACATGTGTCCAAAAAATGATTATTTTGAATCAATAGATCTTCATGATGATGAAGTCGTTTTGCTTGGAAACAATAAATCATGTAACGTACAAGGCAAGGGAATAGTCAGATTCATAATGTTCAATGGCAAAGAGGTATTGCTGAGGGATGTAAGGTACATACCTGAATTAAAAATAAATTTAATTTATGTTGGCATGTTTGACATATTAGGATATTTCACAAACATAAAGAATGATATCATGGTTATTATTAAGAAAGATGATATCATTGTTAAATGCATTAAAATAAATGGCTTGTACATTTTAGATGGTTCTACCATGATTGCACAAGCTTCAATTGCTAGCTCTAGTTTGCATTCCTCTACTAGAATATGACATATGAGGTTATGATATATAAGTGAAAAAGACTTAATTGAGTTATCAAAACATAATTTGCTTAATGGTGATAAAATTGAAAAATTGAAATTTTGTGATCATTGTATTCTAGGAAAGTCTAAGTGGACCAAATTTGTTATTGGCCAACATAACACCTCTAGACCTTTTAAATACTATCATTCTGATTTGTGGTCCTTCAAGGACAAAGACTCATGCTGGTTGTTCTTATTTCTTAATCATCATTGATGATTATTCTAGGAAAGTATGAATCTAGGCCATTAAAAATAAAAGTGAAACTTTTATGAAATTTAAAGAATATCATATGCAAATTGGAACTCAAAAGGAATCTAAGTTGAAATATTTAAGAACTAACAATGGCCTGGAGTATCTTTCAGAGCAGCTTAATAATTATTGCAGAGACTTAGGTATTCAAAGACATAGAACAATTGCAAGCACCCCTCAACAAAATGACATTGCTGAAAGGATGAACATAACAATCTTGGAAATGGTCAGATGTATGATCATGAATGCAGGTTTGCCTAAAACATTATGGGGAAAGGAAGTTACAACAATGTACATAATCAATAGATGCCATTCATCATCTATTGGATTTAAGACACCAATTGAGATGTGGAATGGGAAGCCAACTGACTACTCAAATCTGAAAGTATTTGGCTCCTTAGCATTTGTTCACACAAGGCAAGATAAATTGGATCCTGGAGCAATTAGATGTGTTTTCATTGGATATCCAAAAGGAATAAAAGGTTACAAGCTATGGAGAATTAATCAAGGTGTGCCTAAGTGTATCATATCAATATATGTAGTGTTTCATGAAACAAGAATGACCATGATTGACAAAGAATATTCTCTATATCAGTTATGTAGAAATGAAGAACGTTATCTTTTTCACTTATGCAGAAATGAAGAACATCACCCAGAAAGAAAACTATATTTGGCTAATTACAACTTGGTAAGGGACATAGAAAGAAGGGTTAGCAAGCCTCTAATCATATATGGTCAAGCAGATTTAATTTGTTATGCTTTAAGTGTTGTTGAAGATATTCAAAGAGTTGAACGAATCAATTACAAGGAAGCCATTAACAGTAAAGACAAATAAGCTTGAATGAGAACTATGAATAAAGAAATGTTGTCATTAGAAAAGAACAAAACCTGGACTTTGGTTGACATTCCTAAGAGTGAAAGGCTAATTGGATCAAAATGGGCGTTCAAGAGAAAGGAAGGCATTCAAGGACAAGAAAAGATAAGGTTCAAAGCAAGATTAGTTGCAAAGGAATTTTCTCAGCTTGAAGGAATATATTTCAATGAAGTATATGCATCTGTTGTAAAACATTGTTCAATTAGAATTATGCTTTCGATTGTAACCCAACAAGACTTGAAATTAGAGCAACTTGATGTCAAAACAACATTTTTACATGGTGATCTTGAAGAAATCATTTATATGCAGCAACCTGAAAGATTTGCTAAAGTCAACAACAAGGCTTGTCTTTTAAAAAATCATTGTATGACCTAAAGTAGAGTCCTAGACAATGGTACAAGAAGTTTGATGATTTCATGATAAGAAGTGGTTTCCAAAGATGTAGTTTTGACAACTGTGTGTACATTCTAAAAGGGAAAGGTCAAGAACAAGTTCTCACTTATCAATTACTCTATGTGGATGATATTCTTTTAGCAAACTCAAATAAGAACCAGATCAAAAGGCTCAAAACTGACCTTAGTAATGAACTTGAGACAAAGGAACTTGGAGAGGTCAATAGGATCTTAGGTATGGATATTAACTGAGACATAATGAAGGGGGAATTATTTCTTTCACAAGCTGCGTACTTGAAGAAAGTTGTCACTGTTAGAATGTTAGAAAATATCTTATAATATATTTTATATTATATTAGAGTATTTTGAGTTATTTTCTATGATCAATTTATAATCATAGAGAATCTTAGAATATCTCTTATTATTATTATTATTATAATTTATTCCTAATTTAGAATTTAGTCTATGTTTCTCTATAAATAGAGATCAGTATTGAGTCTATTGTAATCAATTCAACATTAAGCTATTATCAATAATATTCAAACCCTTATTATTTTCTCTCCTCATTTTCTCTAAAATCCCACAACTTCAACATGGTATCTAGAGCCTATTTCGATCCTCCTTGAACGATTCCGCCTCTATTCCGCTACCGAATTCCCAACAATTAGGGAATATAATCATAGTTTCTTTTTTCTAACATTCCATCATTCGGTAAGATTTTTTTCTCGATAAGCCGTGTCCCAATTCCGATTTTTGTAGCTTTTCGTTTATTTTTCAGTAGAAGCACTGATCATCGCGCAATACTGTTCACCGCAAAAAAAAAAATTATTTTCCGTATCCCTTATCCGTTCCGATCACCGACGGGTATATCCTTAGTCTATTTAAACACATAAACTCTCTGGTCGAAACCCTAAAAAACCTTTTTTCTTTCACACATTGAAATCCTAATTTTTGACCTATCAACTTTTGCCCCCAAAAACACACAACACTTATTCTCTTTTGGTAGGATTTAAACTCAACTTTCTTCTTCAAGTTATTTTGTGATTTTAAGCTTAAGGACTAATGGGTAAAGAGAAAGTTCACATCAACATTGTGGTCATTGGCCATGTGGACTCTGGGAAGTCAACCACCACATGTCACTTGATCTACAACATTGTGGTCACTACTAGTGCTGTTTTGATGAGAGATGCAAATGGTAGGTAAAAGTTTTTTGGTTTTGTCAATTTCGAAAATCCAGACAATGTTGTTACTATTGTGGAGGCATTGAATGGGTGTCCTGATTCTGATTTTGAGAATAGTGGGTATCTTGATTCTAGGAATAGTGGTTTCACAACTTGTGGTGTCCTTGGGAAGTGGACCGTGGGATCAGATTTTTGGTGGAGGAAACTCTCCGGCCTTTGTCGTGGCAGCTGTTGGAGCCCTTATGAGTGGGCTCTTAGCTGACAGGTTTGGAAGATTTGCAGTTCAATTGATGGGATTCTTCTTGGTGCACGATTATTTCTCTTCGATGGTTCCAAATATGTCCTTACTCTCCAATTTTGATCGACGAAAATGTGTCATTGTTTAAACAGCCGTTATCTCTCCTATTTTTGACGCATTTTCTTACTTTGATGATCGATCATGGCTTCGTTTCGTTAGAGTTGCGCTGCTTCTTTTTTGGTGTTTGTCATGCAATTTAGTTCTTACTAATAGATTCCAACAGTGGTTTTTATTCCCACCGACGATCATTATGGTGGTGTCTCTTGTTCCACATATGAATTATATTAGTGATGACTTCTTCCGTTGGTGGTTATTCTAACGCTGTCTTTTATTTTCATGACTTACTTTATCTTGACAATTTGTCCCAAATGCATTGGTCTTGCCTTTCTCTCCTTGAAGCACAACTCTCTCTCCTTGAAGCAGATTCAAGTTTAAATATTTTGAGTCTCCACTATTATTGGTTTGAAGCTTCCAAATGCAGTTTTTAGAAGAATGGAGCTTGCTTTGTTCAATTGCCTACCATGAATTTCTCTCAGGCTGATGATCAATCAGACTATCTGGCTAGGCTATATTTATAGCAATTCTCTCCGACTTCACATGCATCCCTGAGTTGCCTCTCCATCATTTTTTTATTATTTTGTGGAGCAAAACATTGTTTTCTTGTAGCAAGCTAAAGCTTAGTAAGCTTTAGCTTGAGGGGGAGTGTTAGAATATTAGAAAATATCTTATAATATCTTTTATATTATATTAGAGTATCTTGAGTTATTTTCTATGATCAATTTATAATCATAGAGAATCTTAGAATATCTCATTATTATTATGATTTATTCCTAATTTAGAATATAGTCTATGTTTCTCTATAAATAGAGATTAGTATTGAGTCTATTGTAATCAATTCAACATTAAGCTATTATCAATAATATTCAAACCCTTATTATTTTCTCTCCTCCTTTTCTCTAAAATCCCACAACTTCAGCAGTCACTATATATAGAATGCATGAAGTAAGACATGTAACTACTCCTTTAGGACAAAATTTTAAATTGTCCATGAAAGACTCACCTAAGACTGATGAGGAAAGACAAAGAATGAGTATCATTCCTTATGCTAGTGGAGTTGACATCTTTCATTATGAAGTACTTAAATGGGTCTCTGACAGCAGGCCTGCACTTTTAAAAAACTCATCATGACAAGGAACCAATCAAGGGATATGTGGACTCAAATTATGCTGGAAACACATACACTAGAAAATCAATTTTTGGTTATGTTTTCACTTTATATGGGGCTGCTGTGAGTTGGAGGGAAATTACACAATCAATGGTAGCTCTCTCTACAATTCCAGCTGAATTCTTGGCTGTTACTGAAGGTGTTGAAGAGGCTATATGGATGAAATGACTGATTGGTGAACTAGGAGTAAATCAGAATTTTGTTTCAATTTATTATGACAGTCAAAGTGACACACACTTATCCAAGCATCAATTATATCACAATAAGTCTAAACACATTGATGTTAAATTTCACTTCATAAGGGATGTAATTGATTCAAAGCACGTTTTAGTAGAAAATATTGCAACTGTGGACAATCCTACGAATAACTTCACTGAATCACTTTCACAAACTAAGTTCAAGGACTGCTTGGACATATTTGGCTTCTACAAAGAGTAAAGCCGTGGTATGGCAGCAAAGTCAATGAATGAATTATTTTAATATTGAATCAAGATGGAGAATTGTGAACATATCCCTCAAATCATATAACTAGAGTTAGTTATGCTTTAGTGTTGGTTATAACTGAATTTGGTCAATTTTGTTATGATAAAGGTAGTTATAGTTAGTTAAGCTAATGTGCCTTTAAACACTATAAATAACTGTAAATGCATTGTGTTGTATAGTTGAAAAAATAAGAGAGATAACTCCAATTGTTAAAAGGATTCATAGAAATAAGAGTAGAGAGATTAAGGGAGAGAGATCAAAAAGGAGAATGAAAGAGAAAACTAGTATTGCTGAATTCTCAAGAGTGATTAGGGTTGTGCATGGTTGTTTTTTTTTATTTTAAAAACCATACTATATCCATTTTAAAACCAATATATTCATTATTTGGTTTAAAACCGGTTATAAAACAAATTGTAAAATTGGTTATGGTTAAATAATCAGTTTCTAATTAAGCAACCAGTTTTGAAAAATTCAATTTTAAAATCGATTTTTTTCTCAAAATCGGTTATACCTTGATTATTTTATAATATTTTTTTAACAAAAAATCATTTATTCATAGTTTAAAAATTGGTTATTTAAAAAAAAAAACGATTTTTTTCGATAAATTTTTAAAAAAAATTTGTCACTAAATATTTTGATAAAAAATTCGATTTAAAAAATTTCTAAGAAAAAAAAAGTTTTTTAATTTTTTTCCGATATTTTTTGAAAAAAAAATCTAAAAAATTTAAGTCTTAAAATTAACAAAATATTTGGGGCCTATGAGCTCACTCCCTTAAGCCCACAAAAAATAATGAAACAATGAGTCGGTGGGATGATGACAAAATCAAAATATTTATAGAGTTTTGGGGATTTAGGATTTTGGAGTTGAGTGGATAAAAATCGGATAAAAACCAAATCCATATATAAAACATAAGTGGGTATCCAACCGATACATAAATAAACCGGATTATAACCATATAATTTTAACCGGATATTTAAAATAAATTTGGATCCGGTTTTGGATTTGCGTCTCATAATCGGATTTTTTGCACAATCCTAACAGTGATAGATATTAGAAGATTACAATTGATGAGACTTTAATCTTGTAAATTCAAATCTTCATAATGAATTGTCTTGCTTTCTTGTTCGTGACGTAGGTCTAAAGTACACGTAAACTTTGGTGTTATTCTTGCCTTATCGTACTTTAACTTTCGTTTTACATTGATTGAAAAACTAGTTTCAAAACTGCACAAATGTTTCTGTTCTAGCCAAGAACGTTATCCGTTTTATGCAAAAACGTAAAACATTCTCCGTTTCAATTCCTTGTTTTACAATTGTTAGTTTTCTATTTTGTTGGTTAACTCATTTTGAAGATCCCGTTATTTTTTAACACAAAGTATGTGTGTAAAAGCACAAGATATTAAATATGGGTGCAACTCTGCATATATGTGGTTTCATTAGAGATATTTTACCACAATTGTTGCAGTGTTGAGACTCGACAACAATAAAACCATGTACGTTTTAAGACATTTATCTTTTGGTTTCTATTCTAATATTCACTTAAGAATAATAAAATTGAAATTACTCAATTCAGTCTTTATTTTGCATTTTCTGCTTCATTTTACATTTTCTGTTGTTTTGAGTTTCTATCATGGTATCATAGAGCTTCATTTTTTTCTCGACCCTCTTTCATCAATGGCTTTCGTGAATCCCTTTCTTGGTGCCTCCAACAATTTTCCTTCTTCCCCTGTCAAATTCTCCAACTTGATTTCAGTTAAACTTGATGAGAAGAACTTCAAGCAATAGAAACAACAAATTGATGGCGTCATTCTCGACCACAAGCTTCAGAAGTTCATCACTGAACCATTAGCTCCATTACGATTCTTGACTGAAACTGATCGAACTGCAAATCGTCTCAATCCTCTACTTTTGGAGTGGGAGCAATAAGATGTGCTTATTTGTACCTGGATTCTTTCAACCATCTCTGATTCGTTCTCACGAAGCTTGTTGATTGTCACTATTCGTGGCAGGTTTGGGAAGAAATTCATCGCCATTTTCACACTCTACTCGCATCAAAGGCACTTCAACTCATATCTAAGTTACGCAATCTCACAAAGGGAGATCACAAAATTGATGAGTTCATCCTTGGTGTTTGCAGCATCAACGAATCCTTAATATCTATTAGAGATCCGATTCCTCATCAAAATCGTCCTTGAAGCCCTACCTGAAGAGTACGATTCTGTAGTTGCTGTTGTCACAAGCAAACAAGAGGCTTCAGGAAGCAGTCGTCGTCAATCTCACTCAGACAGCGTCGCCGACCTCATATGTGAACTCTACAATTGATACTCCATTTCCTCCGAACCGTAATTATCCGTTAGGTACGAGTCATGTGTTTGCAAACCAGAACCACTCCGATTATCTAGGATATAGCTCTTGTAGTGGTCGTAATGGCCGTAGCAGTGGTTGTTTTGGTTGAGGAGGTTGTGGTGGTCGTGTGCAATGCTAAAACTGTTACAAATCTGGTCACGATGCCTCCATATGTTATTTTCGTCGCTGTATGGATATGGTCAATCCATTTACTCTTATTGGGGAACACCTCCTTCCACTCTATTTCTGATGCAACAACGACCCCCTGCTCAACCTCAGTTTGGTTACCCCAGTCATAGACCTGCCAATCCACGTCTCTTTCATCCCCAAATTCTTGTTATTGGTGCTAACTCTGGATTCAACAATCAATGGTGGTATTCCAACTCAGGTGCTTCACATCATGTTGTGCCTGAAGCTTCCAACTTGGGAGATGCAGTTTCACTCCCTGGATCAGATCATGTGCTTCTCATCAATCGTCTACCAACACCAGTTCTCGACAATGTGTCTCCACATTTCCTTCTACACCACACCCATCCAAGCTACAAGGACCTACAAGTGTTTGGATGTGCTTGTTTTCCACTCTTAAGACCCTACAATCCCAATAAACTTGCATTTAGATCCCAAGAGTGTGTCTTCATGGGATACTCTTCATTTTATAAGGGGTATAAGTGCCTTAGTTCTGATGGAAATATATATATCAAAAGAAGTTTTGTTTAATGAAACAAGGTTTCCCTACTATGAATTATTCTCCAAGTCCCTCACTCCACCACAAGAACCATCCACTACATCATGGTTAACTCTCCAAGTAACTCAAGCATTGCCTCCTCATCATACTTCTGCTGTCACTAGCTTTATTCCTCATCACACTGCTGGCACAAGTTGCGTTTTTAATCCAACAAATCCAAGTCTCTCACTCTTTCCTGCCCCTATTGCAGAACCCACTCCAACAATTCATTAATATTATTTTTTATTATTAAATTGATAATATTATTTCTTATTTTAAATTCTATCAATTAGACAATCACTTTGTAATCATTCCATATTCGGTAGCGATTCTATATTTGGTAGTCGTTTCATATTTGGTAACCGCTCAATTAGTTAATCACTCAGTAGTTGTTCCATATTTGTTTAAGAGGTAATAATGGGTGCGTTTGTTTTAGAAAAAAAAAATCTATTATTTGAAACCAAAAGTTATTTTGTAGGGTTTAAAGGATGCTTGTTTCAGATTTTTAAAAAATTATTTTGTTAGAAAAATTATTTTTTGTTAAATATATATATAGATATATACATTGATATTGGTATGTGGAGAACATCAAGTAGTTTGAGTAGAACATTTAAATATTTTAATGTGAATAAGACTTTTAAAAAGGCTTCCAGGCCATGTCAGACTATTAAAAAGGCCATGCTAGGCCGAAAAAAGTCTATGATAGGCAGTAGGCCAGACTTAGGCCGAAAAAATAAATCGTAGACCAGACTCAGGCCTTCAAAGCCTGGCCTGGCCTGACCTATTCCCACCCCTACCAACCTCTTCATTCTACATTCCACCTCATTTACATTAATGGCTCTTGTTTACGTCGATGATATCATTCTTACTGGGAGTTCACTAAATCAAATTCAACATCTTATTAAGAAGTTAAACTCTGAATTTGCACTTAAACAACTAAGAAATTTGGCCTATTTCCTTGGAATTGAGGTGACTCACTTACCTAAGGGCTCTTTACTACTTTCTCAATCTAAATATATACGTGACTTACTGGCCAAGGTACATATAGGGAATGCAAAGGGCATGCCAACCCCAATGTTGTCCAGCAGTAAACTGTCCAAGTTTGGTTCTGTCCAACTGCAAGATCCGACTTATTTTCGCTCTATTGTGGGAGCATTGCAGTATGCAACCCTCACTAGACCAGAAATATCATTGTCTATCAATAAAGTATGTTAGTTTTTGGCTCAACCCTTTGAAGCTCAATGGAAGGAAATTGATGACTCTTCATCATATGCATAATTTTTATTGATTTTAGTCTTATTTATCTTTAATCATTAGTTAATTTGGTGAGTTATTTGATATATTTTGTTGATTTTAGTTATTTGATTTAATGAAATGTTTTTGGTCTTATTTGCTTAATTAAGTAGATATTTTTCATAGTTTTGCGTTGTTACTTTGTTTTAATGCAGTGCTGAATTTTGGGGGAGTTTTAGTTGTCCAATTGGAGTCAAACCAAGTTCTAATGAAAGCTAAGATCCATATCTACAACTGTCATGAAGACACCGAAACCAAATTCAGACTCAAAAGATGCAAAACATGCAAACTACGTTAGACCGGAGATGCTGTGCGCCTGGAGCGCGCCTGGGGCGCATTTCCAGCCTTTCAACACTGTCCAGGCGCGCCTGAAGCGCAAATCCTGCGCGCGGGACGCGCGACACGCATCAGCATTTATAAAAAAGCAAATTTTTACTGTTTAGGGATATTTTTGACTCTTGGGAAATTGGGAGACTTGTGCCCTAGCATAGAAACTCAAAGACGGCCGTTTCTAACGCCATTGGAGCAGTTTTATCAAGAATCATCCATGAATCATTCTTGTAATTCTTCTTTAATCCTTATCTTTTGTATCTCTACCATGAGTAACTAAACCCTATTTGTTAGGGATGAGTGTAACCAGATGAAACCCTTATTATTCTGATTTGAGTTCTAGTTATATGAATGAGTTTATTGAATTGTTTTTCTCATCTCTGTGCTTAATGCTTTTTATTGCTTGATCAACATTAAAATGTTCTATGATTTGTATTTTGAAACGGATGTGGACTTTACGAATTCTTGAGATGAGAAATTCATGAATTTGTAGTCTAGGGATAGATGCAGGTAATGAAACCAATTAAATTAGTTGCAAAGCAATAATTTACAAGAGAATTTCTATACGGCAATGCTTAATTCTAATCTTAAATCTACTAAGGAATTAGGGGTTACTTTAGAATTAAAGGTTCTGTCACTAAGACATTAGGGCAAGAATAATAAAGAGAATTCGGTAATAATTCAATAAAGGAATTCAGTAACTAGGATCAAATTAGA
The DNA here is from genome assembly GCA_037974835.1 of Cicer judaicum. Classification (NCBI taxonomy): domain Eukaryota; kingdom Viridiplantae; phylum Streptophyta; class Magnoliopsida; order Fabales; family Fabaceae; genus Cicer; species Cicer judaicum. The sequence continues at coordinate 4,653,088 of JBBPBS010000629.1, read as the reverse complement.
CACCAAGGTTGGATTCGAAGTGAAACTCATCCCTGACATTTTTCTCATTATAAAAGATCAATTTTATTACTGTTGTTAATTTTAAATATTATTTCAATCAATCTGGAAACTTTTTGTTCAATTTTAGTAATTCAATATAATTCAATAGTAAAACGCAATCCTTGAGTTCGACACTTGGTACTACCGTTTTATTATTACTTGCAACGATTCAGTACACTTGCTGAAACGCTATCAGAAATCAAAAGAATTATGTGATATTTAAGTGGCACATTACATCATGGTCTTCTGCTCCAGCCAACACTTGTGCATCAGCCTCTATCTCTAACTGGCTTATGTGATGCAGATTGGGCAGCAGATCCTGATGATTGTAGGTCAACCTCAGGACCATGTGTGTATCTTGGTCTTAATCTCATCTCATGGTGGTCAAAGAAACAACCTCTAGTAGCAAGATCAACAGCAGATGCTGAGTATAGAAGCTTGGCACAACTTGCAACATAAATTCTTTGGATACAATCATTGTTAAATGAGCTTCATTGCAAGTTCAAAACTCCTCAAATTATGTGTGACAACTTAAGCACATTCTCACTTGCACATAACCCAACTCTCCACAATCGAACCAAACACATCGAACTTGACATTTTCTTTGTAAGGGAAAAAGTGTTGAACAAAAGTCTTGTTGTCTCTCATGTCTCAGCTCAAGACCAATGGTCATATGTATTAACAAAGTCTCTTCTTTGCACCAAGTTTGTAATGCTTCGTAACAAACTAAGAGTGTTTGATAAACACACCTTATTAAAACCACCCTCAAATTCTAAGGGGGAATATCATAAAATATACACTAACAAAACCAAGAGTTAGTTGCAAGTGAATTAGAATTTGTTACAAGTGAGTTAGAGTTGGTTTATGTGTTTGTTAGAGTTAGTTGAAAATGATCTTAACATATATATTGATCACATTATTATAATATTCACTCAAGAAAAATTGAAATTACTCAATTAAGTCTTTATTTTGCATTTTCTACTTCATTTTACATTTTCTACAGTTTCTACATTTTTTATTGTTTTTTATTGTTTTGAGTTTCTATCGTTCCTAACCAATAGGTTTGTTGATTGTGGATGAGTTTATAAAGAATAACGAATAAATTGGTTTACATCAAATAATTATAACAGACTGATGATATATATAAACTAGCTAACATATTTTTCACTATAAAAATACTAGCTAACCTATTAAATATTAAGTGATGGATAAAATTAATTGTTCGAATAATTTATAAATATAAAGTGATAAATTAATGCTCTAAGCTTGTGGTGAGACTGCCTAATTTGATTTTCCCTTAGCTAGTTGGCTGATCATCATGTATAAATTTTAGTACTTGATTTTATAAATAAACGATATGAGAATAGGTGTATCACTTATTTAAAAGATTATTAGATTTCACAAAAAAGAAAGATTATTAGATCAATTTTATCTTAAATCACTAAAAGTTTATTAGAAGGAATTCGCAACAAATCTTCAATAAAATTGGTGTTAGAAAGATTATTAGATTAATTTTCTCTTAAATCACTAAAGTTTATTAATAATGAATTAAAATTATGGTCAATTATTATTAAATATTTTGATGAATTATTTGGTTGACTTTTTTTTAATGAACATTGACTATTGAAACTCTTTTTATTATGTCCTATAAAATAGTTAACATATGTGTCTCTCGACTGTCATAGATCTCTTGACTGTTTTTTATTTCAAATATACTATAACTTGTATCTATAATAAACCCGTTAAATCATTCTATTGATATCAAAATTAAATTGATCGATACTAGAGCTATTATATATCCTTCTCACGGTTTCCCATAAAACACGTGATTTTCTGTTTCAATATGAATCGTATAAGTAATTCAACACCAACCTTAATAAAATTTATTATTTAATCGAGAAGACATGGAGAGTGTTTGTGATAGTTTTTAACATATCATGAGTCATTCTTTTGCATACTACAAGCTTTTTCACAGTTCATTTGTTTTGTAAACTTAAAATTAATTCAATAGTTTGAGAGATTATTTCCTTAATGGTATATAATATTGCAATACTAAAATATCACACATTTTGGTCGATTGAATAAATCTTTAGACATTGTTGTTTTATGATATCATTGTGCAAATAATTTTATCATTTTTAATATGGAATTTTTCACTGTTAGATAATGTTATTATATATTAGTAGTAAGAGTATTTTAAACATTTATATTCTTTTGTATATATACTTATTGTAATTCTATTAACTCAAGTTTGGTTCATTCTATGTTATAAAACCCTAGAGTGGTTGTCTCTCTTTTTCCTCTTTTCATTATTAACATGGTATCAAAGAGCTTTGGTTGATTTTGAGATCTACTGAAGTAAAGAAGAGAGATACTATTTTGATAGGAAATACAACAACACCAAAAGAGAAAAGTGAAGAGTAACCCTATTACCAATTTTGTTAAACCAGTCTAAGAAAAACATCAATAGCGCATTCGTTAATCATTGGATCGGGCTGATTTTTAGACAGCAGGTTCGCAACATTCAGGTCTTCGTCTTCAACGGACGGATCAGGGAAAAAACGTCTGGAGAGGGAGAAATCGTGCTTGCACAACACCATATTATCCTTAATTTATTTTGTCTCAGTGATTTTGTTTGTTGTATTTTCCTGTCATTATTTGTTATGGCTGGTGCTAAGGATGATTCTCTTCATGCTGTTAGTGTCCACCTCAATGGATAAAATTACTCTTATTGGAGTTATGTGATGAAAATTTTTTTGATTAAAAAAGATATGTGGAGTTTTGTTGATGGAACTTTTGTTAAGCCTACATATAAAAAGAATGAAACTCAATATGCAAAAGATCTAAAAACATGGAATGTTAATAATTCAAAAATTATTACTTGGATTAATAATTATGTTGAGTTGTCTATAGGAGTGCAACTAGAAAAATATGATACTGCTAAAGAGATTTGGGATCACCTGAAATGTTTGTATGTTCAGTCTAACTTTGCAAAACGTTATTAGTTGGAAAGTGATATTAGATCCCTTAAGCAGAACAATATGACCATTCAGAAATTCTATTCGACAATGATTAATATGTGGGATCAATTGGCTCTTATGGAATCACCTGAGTTGAAAGTTGTGAAAGCATACGTTGGTCAAAGAGAGGAACAACGTCTGGTTTGGTTTCTGATGGCTCTTCATGATGATTTTGAGGGCCTCTGTGGGGGTATTTTGCATCGTTCCCCCTTCCTAATGTTGAATATGTAGTTAGTGAAATGTTGGCAGAAGAAATCAGACTTAATACTCATTCTGGTGTGTCAGATAAGGGAATTCTCTTAACTCCTCCATCTATTTTTGTTGCTCCTATTCAAAAAGGAAAATCTCAAGGGAGGGTTGGGCTTGGTAATGATGAATGTGTATTTTGTAAAGAAAAAGGTAATTGGAAAACACATTGTCTGAAATTGGGGATTACACATAAGAAGAATTTTAGGGGGTCATCGTCCAATGTTGTTGCTTCTGCTCCTCCTACCATTGGCTTTAGTTCTGGTTCTGTATACTCATCTGAGACTGCGTTTCAAATATCTGATATTGCAGAACATCTTCAAAAACTTCTTGACACTCAATCATATGCCATGTTTGCCACCTCTTCTAAAGGTTTGAACTCCTCTAGTATGGCAGGTATATCTTATTCCATATGGATTCTTGATTCAGGAGCATCTCATCATATGACATACGATGATAAATCTTTTGTGTTTGTGAAACATGAGTCGTTTATGTCGGTTATGACTGTTGATGGCACTTCTATGCCACTAGCAGGCGTTGGTTTTGTCTCCACACCTAACCTGTCTCTTTATAATGTTTATCATATTCCTAATCTTACTTTGAATCTTGCTTCTGTTAGTCAAATATGTGATTTTGGTTATTCGGTTATGTTTTCTTCCACTTGTTGTTGTGTGCAGGATCCGTATTCCGGGAGGCTGACTGGGACAAGCCATAGACCGGGGGGACTTTTTGTTTTGGATGACCTGTGACTCCCAAAGACTACAGCCTTAACAACTACTGTTGACATATTATCTAGTTTTCGCTTGAATTTCTTATCTTCTAGTTTTTATTTATGACATTATCGCCTTAGACATGTTTCTGCTTCTATATTAAAATATTTGGCTTCTATTGGAGCCTTAGGAAAGTTACAAATATGTGATATCTCAGATTGTTGTGGTTGTAAACTTGCTAAATTTCTAGCTTTACCATTTAGTAAAAGTGTTTTCGTTTCATATACGCCTTTTGACTTAGTTCACTATGATATTTGGGGTCGATCACCGGTTCACACCAAAGGTGGATCTAAATATTATGTTTCGTTTATTGATCATTACACTCGTTATTATTGGGTTTATCTTATGAAAAATCGGTCTGAATTTTTTGACATTTGTCATAAGTTTAGTGCAATGGTCAAAACTCAACATAATTTTGTTATAAAATGCTTTCGTTGTGATTTAGGTGGTGAATATACCTCTATTAAATTTTCTGAATTACATGCTTATGGTGGCACCCTCCACCAAAGATCTTGTAGTGATACTCCTCAACAAAATGGAGTTGCTAAAAGAAAACACCGTCATATTATAGAGACTGCTTGTTCCCTTTTATTGTCCGCTTCAGTTCCTAGTGAGTTTTGGGGAGAAACAGTTCTTATTGTTGTTCTTGCTATTAATAGAATTCCATTCTCTATTATATCAGGTTTGTCTCGTTTTGAAAAATTGTATGCTTCTACCCCTGATTACTATTCTTTGAAAGTTTTTGGTTCTACTATTTTTGTTCATCGCCCTCAAGTATAACGCAATAAGTTGTCTTCTTGTTCAGCCATGTGTTTTTTTTCTTGGTTATGGGGATGGTCAAAAAGGTTATCGTTGTTATGATCCTCTTGTAAGAAAACTTTATGTATCTCATAATGTTGTTTTTCTTGAGCACATTCCTTTTTACTCTGTTTCCTCTGATTCTCAGATTACTAAAAGTTATGAACTAACCCATATTGATCTGTTTGGTCCTAATGATAATGCTTCTAGTGATTGTAATGTTGAGAATTGCAAGACAAATACTAATACTCCACATGATGACATCCCTCTTGTCTTCCGGCTGTCCAATCACCTCTTGCGATTGTTGATCCTCCTCAATACCCCTCTCGTCAACGTAAGTCTATTTAGTTACCTGATTTTTTCTATTCCACTTACTCTTCTTCGTTTGTTTGTTTCTTAACCTATATTCACAGTTTGTCTGAGCCCTCTTCCTATAAAGAGGTTGTTCTTGATCATCTTTGGCAGTAGGCTATAGCAGAAGAACTATCTGCATTGCACAAAACCCACACTTGGGAATTAGTACATCTTCCTCTTGGAAAACGTGCTATTGGATCTCGTTGGTTATACAAGATCAAAACTAAGTCTGATGGGTCAGTTGAGCGCTACAAAGCACGTCTTTTTGCTAAGGGTTTCTCTCAACAATATGGTATGGATTATGATGAAACTTTTGCTAGTGTAGCCAAGATGACCACTATTCATACTCTTATTGCAATTTCATCTATTTGTCAATGACATATGTCCCAAATGGATGTTAAAAAATGTTTTTTTAAATGGTGAGCTTCATGAAGAAGTTTATATGGTCCCTCCACAAGGAGTTTCTCATAATCAAGGGAAAATATGTAAGCTAAAAAAAGGCTCTATATGGTCTTTAACAGGCTCCTCGAGCTTGGTTTGAGAAATTCTCTACTGTGATCACTTCTCTTGGTTTCCGCTCTAGTGAACATGATTCTGCATTGTTTATAAGGTCCACCACTTATGGTCACATTATACTTTCTCTTTATGTTGATGATATGATTATTACATGCGATGATGTTAGTGGAATCAATGAGTTGAATTTGCAGTTAGCCAAACAGTTTGAGATGAAGGACTTGGGAACTCTTCGTTATTTCTTGGGGATCGAAGTTGCCTACTCTCATAAAGGCTACCTTCTTTCTCAATCCAAGTACATTGCCAACATTCTTGATGAAGCTTGTCTTTTCTGATACTAGAGCAGCAAATACTCCTCTTAAGTTAAATGTGAAATATGCTCCCTCGAATGGTGTTCCTTTACCAAATTCCACTTTGTATCGTACTTTGGTTGGCAACTTAGTGTATCTTACAATTGCCCAACCTAACATTGCTTATGTTGTTCATGTTGTTAGTCAGTTTCTTGTCTCTCCCACTACCGTACATTGGGCAACAGTTCTTCGGATTCTTCGTTATATTTGAGTAACTCATTTTGAAAGCCTTCTCTTTCCATCGCCATCCTCATTGGAGTTACGAGCTTATTCTGATGCTGATTGGGCTGGTGACACCACATATCATAAATCCACCACAGGGTTTTGTATATTTCTTGGAGACTCTCTTATTTCTTGGAAGAGTAAGAAACAAGACATTGTCAATCGCTCCTCTACAGAAGCTGAGTATCGTGCTATGGCATCCACTATCGCTGAAATAATTTGGTTGCATTGGCTTTTGTCTAATATGGGTATCTCTCTTTCTGAGACAACTCCGATGCACTGCGATAACAAGAGTGCTATTCAAATTCCTCATAACTCGGTGTTTCATGAACGCACCAAACACATTGAGATTGATTGTCATCTTACTCGTCATCATCTTCAACATAGAACCATTACTCTACCGTTTGTCTCTTCTTCTTTACAGATTGCTGATTTTTTCACAAAGATGCATTCCATTAAACGTTTCCGTTTTTTAGTTGACAAACTCTCGATGCTCCATGTTAATGCATCATGAGTTTGAGGGGAGATGTTAGATAATGTTATTATATATTACTAGTAAGGGTATTTAAGAAATTTCTATTATTTTGTATATATACTCATTATAACCCTATTAACTCAAGTTTAGTTCATTCTATATTATGAAACCCTAGAGTGATTGTCTCTCTTTTCATTGTTAACATTCACAACACGAAGAATGATACTATTTTTTTTTTCTATCTATAACCCGAGAATCTATAACTTTTTTTTTTACTTCGCAATATGTTGAGTAAAAAATTGAGAATATCGAAATAAAAAAAGTGTAAAGAAGTTGAAAAACCACATGCGACAACTAATAGGTTTGTGGATTTAGAAAAATACAGGTCAAGTAATCTAAGTTGAAGTCTTTCCATTATTTGGAATGCCTCCACATATAAGTAATCATTTAACGACTCTACTTATGGTCAATCAGTTTGTGCTCAAAATATGTGTTTAAAAGTAACCAACTTCAGTGCTACAATTGTCTCAAGACATACTTGAAATGAAAATGTTGTAGTGTTTCCATGAGGTAGGATAGTCGCATAACTCATTAGCTAGTGTTTGACAACAAGTCGGTGATATCAATATGAGATGGTGAACATGTTCACCCAACAAATCGGTGTATTGATTATGTCATTAATTGAATTGAAACAACCAATGCCTATGTAAAACCTTAGCAAAACAAATGTTGAGGCTAAATCATGAAGGTACTAAAGAACACAAGAAAATGAGATTTGAATTGTGTTTGACCATTTTAAACCTTTTCCTTTTAACGTTAGTTCTTTAGCAAAAGCTTATCTTCACTTATAAAGAAATATTTAAAAAAAAATTAATGATAATACATAAAGAACATTGACATAAAAAATAAAGAGATAAGGAAGAAGAATACAAATATTTTTATACTAGTTCAGAAAGAGATTTCACCCTAGTACTATGGGACTTAATCCATTTAGGTATTCTTAATTTCTCCTCTTCAGGCTCGGAGTATTCTAAAAGCTTCTCAAAGATAATTATTATGTCATTCATCTCTAGGCATTAAGAATTAACAAACCTCTCCAGACTTAGTTTCTTGGAGGCCTCTTTAGACCTTCTTCCAATATAATCTCTGGATTTCTTCAAAAATCATGACTTCACTGACCTCTCGATTTGAGTTCGTACAGTACCCCTCTAGGCTTAACAAGTATTCTTTAGTTTGATTATTCAGACCATTCCACTAAAAATATTCTAGTTTTCTCAATATATCTGAAACCTCCATAAATTAGGAATCAAGTGTTTGAGTGTCTCTACAGACATTCCTTTATAAAAGGAGTTTTTCCACTATTGGACATATTTATAGAAATTCAAATTTGTGTTTGAATTGACACAAAATTGGTCTTAGGACTCTAACACTCAGTTCAGAGGATATTACAATTCAAATCATATATCAATCCAAGTATAATAGTTCACACATAATTGAATATAATGTTTTTTCACTTGGTTGATTTTACTGAGTAATGACTCTCAATGGATATGATTTTCAATATCATATATATTGTTTAAGACTTTTTTTTTTGGAATTTTATTCTTTTTGTATTGAGCTTGCCTCTTTTTATCTTCTCTTTTGAAGAAAACTACTTTGTATGATCAATTAACCACATTTCGTTAATCATTGATATCTTTATTTTTTAGTAGTTTCTTTGTATGATCTTTTAAACTATATCATTTTATATTCATTGTTATGAATATAGTTTTAGATCTATACTTCATACATTGAAAATATTTTACCTATTGATAACTTGAAATCCAATTTGCTAAGTATTAATCAATTGTGCCACAAAGGTAATGAGGTTGTATTCGATTCTTCTAAATGTACAATAATTGATTTTATTAACTAAAAAACTATTTTTGTTGGTCAAATAATTGGAAATACCTATATTGTTGATTTAATAAATGATCTACCTTAAAATGGTGCTAGTTGTCTTGTTAGTAATTTCAAAATGAGGCATTTGAGGCTTTTTGTGATGAAAAAGGAATAGACCACACTTTTTCCTCACCAAGAACTACACAACAAAATGGTAATCCCACTAAAGATTTCCTTATACACCTGTTGATGCAAATCCAAAATGTTACTCTACTGGGTCTCCCATCATAGATTCAATGTGAAGGAAGCTTTCTTTGTGGAGGGATAAAAATCTCTCTAACGTTTCTCTTTTACTTAAATGGTTGTAGCAGTGTTTGGAGGATATGAGGCTATTTGGTCCGGGTTGTCGTCTCACCAGTTTGATAGTTTAGCTAACCTTTGTTCTTTTGTAGGTATATTTAGTAACTTTAAGAAAATTTCAATCTAGTGGCATTGTTGGATTTGAGTTTCAAAAACTATTTAAAAATCACAATTTATGCCACCAATGATATTACTGGGTTGAGTCGCGGACTAGGTCACTCTCTTTAAGACATTTCATGGCACTGCCCAAATTATTCAAGGCAGACTATCAACCACGAAGTCCCCAAGATAAAACAGCCCATATCACTACTAGAAAATTGCATTTTAGCTGCCATTATTAGCGTCGGCCCCCGACTCCAACGCTACTTAGCGTCAGCAAACCGTCGATTCATATTGAATCCATATTGGTGAGCCCTTCTCTCACACTTTGTCACCGATTCTCATCCCTTTGAATGCCATGAGTATCGACGCCAAACCCGTTCCCATCTCGAACCTGTGAGTATCAAAATCGTCCCCCTCTCGAACCTGTGACCCTCTCGAATCTGTGAGCCTCTCAAAATTGTCACCGTCACTCTCAGAGTCGCAGCTCAGTGTCGTCGTCTCGCTCTCATCTATGAATGACTTCAAGGTTCTTATTTGTTATTTATTTTCTGTTTAGATAACATTGTTATGTAGTATTTGCTGAAGACAGTTGTTGAAATTTTGTTTTAAATTAATTATGACGAGTTAAATTCGAGCAATGGTTGGTCAATGCTGTGATGTGTTACAACAAACTAACTGTGTTGATTTTGTTAAATTTATTTGATTAAAATCAAAATTGGAATTTTTTACTCTAAAGGTTATACAAGTTTGATGTGAATAAGTTAAGGAAGTATCCTAATGTCCAAGTATCCTAATGTCCAGTTTGATGTGACTGTGTTGATTTGGAGCAATGTAGTTATCCTAATGTCCAAGTTTGATGTTTTGTTCTTCCTGTGAATAAAGTATTTATGTACAAAAAATGCTGATTTATGTCAATGAGAAAGAAATATTTGAGTTCTGATACTTTTAGGATTCAAATGACTTGTGTTTCTTGAGAACCCAAGGAATAGTATATATATAGTTCCTAAGGGCCTTTGCAAACCAATTGACCAATGAATGTATTTTGATGTGATGTAATAGGGCCTAATGAGGGACAATGGATCACATGGCATTGTTTTATAGAGGTCATTTTCAAGGGTTAGAAACTTAAATTGGATAACATGCACATACCCTACCTTTTGAGATTAACTCACTTGAAATTTAGACAATGCATTAGTCAAAGCAACATGATGTTTGTTCTTGCAGTTTCCAATGGTAGACATGCATTAGACATCTCATAGGTTTCTTCATATTGACAATGCAACTGATCTACATATGCCAACAACTTATATTATTTGATTTATGTGCAATTTTTAAACATTGAGAAGGACCTGACTGATATATAGCTTAGAAATAGTGTTAGGAGACAAGAAGAGAACCAATATTGAACACATGATTAAGATCCACATTTATATTTTTGTATACCATAAATTTGCGGTCCATGCCTATCTAATTTGTTAACATAAGGTGGAAGTTGTATTATCTATTATGATGTTAACATAAGGTGATATTTGTTAACATAAGGTGGTGATATTGATGAGTGTTTCATGGAAAATTAATTTGACTCATTTATGTATGATTTTGAGGAAATGAAATTTGATATGTTTGAGTGGTGGGTTGTGATGATTTGTGGTTGTCGTGTTTGACGTGTTCATAACTAATATTTATAAATTTTGAGATGTGTTTGTGTGGATTTTGTGGATAAATGAATTGATGTGATTTGGTGTGAATTGTGGATTGAACTTGAGAATATGTTTGAGTACGTTCTGTGTGGAATTTGAAAATCATTAGAGTTAAGCGAGTATTAAAAATGGGGAATCTTTTAATATCTATGTTTACTTAGTGTTTGTCGTGAAAATTATTAGAGTCAAACGAGTATTAAAAATGGGGAATCTTTTAATATTTCTGTTTACTTAATGTTTGCCGTGAACATCGTTAGAGTTAAATGAGTATTAAGAATGGGGAATCTCTTAATATCTACGTTTACTTAATGATTGTCGTGAAAATTGTTAGAGTTAAATGAGTATTAAAAATGGGGAATCTTTTAATATCTGCATTTACTTAACGATTGTCGTGGATAGAGTCAGAGTATCCTTATGCATTTCATAGTACATGGTGACCGGATGGGCCATGGTGACAACAGTGGTGACCGGATAGGCCACGAGATGATTCCATGTGATATGTTGGTTCATCTTATCCTTGCGGGGATTGTCGCGTCGTGTAAGGTCTGCGATAGACTGCACATTTTTGGTAAATCGTGCTGACCCGTTATAGGTGGCACCTCGGTAAATAGTACTTCGTCCTGTGATAGGCGATACATTTATGATTTACGCTTTTTAGTAAATCATGCTGACCCGTGATAGGTGGCACCTCAGTAATTTAGTACTTTGGCCTGTGATAGGCGGTACGATTATGATTTACGGCCCTTCAAGGAGGGTTTTGGTTTGGAATTCCGAGTCCATGCATTTTGGCATATACGCATTGCATTAGGGTGCTTGGCACACAAGTCGTGTTTGATTCAAGATTATGATTGAGTGTTTGAACTTGAGATGTCATGGTAATTGCGTTGTAATTGCTAAGTGTTATGTTTTGAAATATTGTGTAAGTGTGATTGATTGCAAAACTATTTCAAAACTCAAGATTGTCGTGGTAATTGCGTTGTAATTGCTAAGTGTTATGTTTTGAAATTGTGTGTAACTGTGATTGATTGCAAAACTATTTCGAAACTCAAGATTGTCGTGGTAATTGCATTGTAATTTCAAAGTGTTATGTTTTGAAATTGTGTATAAGTGTGATTGATTGCAAAACTATTTCGAAACTCAAGATGTCGTGGTGATTGCGTTGTAATTGCTAAAGTGTTATGTTTTGGAATTATGCGTAAATGTGATTGAGCTATTGTGGAAATCTGAGCTTTGCCCTTTACAACTATTGTGGAAATCTGAGCTTTGCCCTCAGATGAGAGCCAGGATAATCCTACCGGTTCGTACCCTTTGGATGGGGATGTAGACGAAAACACCTGACTGGAGCTATGTTAGGTGGATCTTGCGGGACGCGTGGAGATCACTCAAGATGATAGTTTTTGGTAGAATGATCAGATTAGGTTGACGTATAGGTACTAGATGTCTTTCTTTTGGATTGCGTTTATTTGAAATTGGAAGACTGTACCTATACTAATATTGTCAGCATGACATTTTATTTTCGATGGGTTCCATGTACCACTTTTTGATGTGTAAATACTTTGGATTCATATTTCAAAAACTATTCCGCTGCTTGTAAATTATATTGACTTAAATATTATCCAAAGGTATTTTCTTTATTTATTTCCTTGTTTTATGAATTTGTTTTGAAAAAAAAAAATACGCTCTCGCTGTTAAAAATCGGGGTGTTACACCTTCTTTAAAACATTTCTTCTCAAGATTTAACGCAAACAACAACAATGGGTTTTCGTTTATCTGGTATCATCAAAAGGACATCATCTTCTCCCAAGAGAGCAACTTCAAAAGATGTGGACGTGCCAAAGGGATATCTTGTAGTGTATATTGGAGAGAAACAAAAGCAATTTGTAGTCCCTGTGTCATACTTGAACTAACCATTGTTTCAAGACTTGCTGAGTCAAGTTGAAGAAGAGTTTGGATTTCATCATCCTATGGGTGGCCTTACTATTCCTTGCACTGAAGATGTATTTCAACATATAACTTCTCGCTTGACTTTAATGAGCTATGAATCTAACACCAAAAGAGACTGAAATAGTTTAGTAGAGATATTTTTGTAAACTAGGCATCTTATCAAATTGTAAACATGGAAAAAAAATGATCATTAGACTGACAAATTTATACAACATATATAGATTTTAATGACAATGAATTAGTGGAGTTAATTTCTTGGTAATTCATTAATCTTCTTGGTAGTATTAGTGGATTTTTCTTGTTATATAGTTGTTGATTTCAATGATTTGAATTGCTGGATTTTGTGCTATATTCATCTTTTATATCAATAAAATTGTTTCGGTTGTTAAAAATAAGAGATAAATAATGAGGTAACTTGTATGGGTCACTTTGTTCAATCAATTGTTTAGCTGTTGTCCAAGGAAGTATTGATTATTCTATGTTTGTATGTATATTTTCTTCAAGTAGGAAAGGAAAATGGTTTAAACTTGGATAATAGTTGCCTGTGTCAGTTTTGCAGTAGTTTAAACTTCAAGTAGGAAAGGCAAATGGTCTAGAGCTTTATCTATAAATTGTAGTCGCCTGTGTTAGTTTTACAGTGGATTATCTTGGATATTCATTTTGCATAAATTGAAAGGCAAATGGTTTAAATTGTGAATTTCAGTGGCAGCAGACACATGTTAATTATATGTTGTTCAAGAATTGCATACTCCAATGAAAGATGGTGGTCCTTTCTGGTAGCTTTAAAAGAACTCACATTTTGTGGCTAGACTAGATGATATCTACAAAAATTCAAAGCTTTGTTTCTCCCTGATAAAAATTCTGAGGTAATTATGATTTTTTTGTAGCTGTCTATTTGTTTACTCATTCTTTCATAAGTAATTTTGAGGTAATTCTGAGTGTTCCTTAGTGATTGCTATTGTAGATGATACGTTTGCCTTTGATTCTAATAGTCCCCTACAACTCCAATGCATCATTTGCCTTTGAATTATAGTAATTGTCTGACATTAATAAATAGTGTTCATGTAGTGGGAAATGAAAGAATATTTAAAACATCAATGAAGTTTTAAAATTTAGAGAGAAACGAAACTAGTGTTAAGAAAGATAACACATGCAATCTAAATTTCACAACAGAGAACAATCACAACAGTGGATATATTAAAACTATAATATCATTATATAGGCATTGTTGTACCTAATGCATAAAAATTAATTCAAAGATGTATGAAAATCATTAGTGTTTTTTTTTTTTTTTTTTATGTTCTGCTATGATAAATCATACAGCAAAGGTAAATTACAAGAATCTATGGTTTGCTATGATAAATCACAGTTGAGTTCGATCTCAGTGAAAATTACTTATATGGCATAATGTGTTATCGTTGCATTCACCTTTGGTAATTTAACACTATTGTATATAGTTTTCAAAGACAATTGAATTAAACAAGATCCAAGAGGAGACCTATGTTTAGATTGATGATGGCTGGTTTGTCCTTGTGATGAAGTAGAGAAGCCTCTAATTCAACACAATCAATTTCACTAGATAATAAAGAGCCAACCTTCACACATTGTATTCTATACATTCTTGCTATTTTGAATATTGAATATTGAATAATGTTAATCTTGTGAGGTATATAGAATTCCATGTGGAAATTGTTTTCTCCTGTATATAAATTAATTAATACATTTTCCAAATCTGTATATATATATATATATATTAAACAGAAACTGACCGTACTAAAATTCCATGAAGATTGCCCTAGCCAGTAGTATAATGTGATTAAGATTTTATATTTTTATGTTGTAACATGTGTTTGATGTAACATGTATTTATTTTGAATAATACTGTTGTATTATTTTGAAAAATATGTAAATAGAAATAGAAGAAAGAAAAAAAATTAAAGGATGTCTTTGTCTGTTAATTGTAATATTTGAATAAATATATGTTAATATGAATTTTTATTTTTATTAATATGTTAATTTTTAGGTAATGTTGATATATTTTAATTTTAAGTTATTAATTATAAAAATGTTAAGTATTATTATATTTAATGTAGTGTCTTAGTTTGAAGGAAGAGTGGATCAAAAAGTCAATAAAATATATTTGTCACCAACTGAGCATTTGTTCTTTTGAGCTGTTTACGGGAACCATGTTGGAATTTATTTTATATGGCTGACATATATTGGATAAAATTGTTAGGTTCACTTTTTTGAAAATTTTGTTAGTTTACTTGTTTCTTTTAAAATCAATGTATAGCTTGTTAATTTTGAATTTATTTTGAATTCATGAATTTATTTATTTCTATAATTTTCCAAGCTTATGTAGTGATTGACAAGTTAAGTTTTGGTCTTATAGTAAATGGATCGTACTTGGATGTACAATAGGGTACATGAAAATAGACACGGATTGAAAAAAGAGTATGTTAGTGGTGTTAAAGATTTTGTGAAGAGGGCATTGAAACAACCGATTTGTATATCTGAGGGAGGGATAAGGTGTCCATGTATAAAATGCAAGTGTATGAAGATATCTACAGCAACTACTATTAGACTTCACTTGTAATGGGATGGATTTCAATCAGATTATTGGATTTGGACTGAACAGGAGAACTGAAGCCATTGGTTGAAACAATGGGTGGTTCGACTAGTAGTAGGATTGTGCATCATGACGACCAATTTAATACAATGGATGAAATGGTGTTTGATGCTTTTAGGCCTTATCGAGATGTCCTTGATGTGAACACTAACATGGGAAATGAGATATTTGCTGAGGATGACTTGCCTAACGAAGATGAAAAACGGTTTTATGACAAGTTGATATCCACCAACAAGCCCATCTACGAGGGGGCTACCCAATCAATATTATCAATATGTGTTCAAATTCTGGCAATTAGGTCTAATTGGCATGTTCGACAAAAAGGTATAGATTTTGTTACAAAATGCTTAAAAGTGTATGTCCAGTGCCAACATGCTTGCCCGATAACTATTATCAAGCAACACGATTGGTGTCAAAGTTAGGGTTGAAGGTTGATAAGATTGACTGTTGTAAGAAAGGATGTATGTTATATTACAAGGATGATAACAAGTTATCTGAGTGCAAAATTTGTCATTCTCCTAGGTTCATTCCACGTAGGACTGGTATGGGAAAATACAAAGATGTTCCAGCAAAAAGAATGTTTTATTTGCCTATCATTCCTAGATTATAAAGATTGTATGCATCAACAGAGTCTGCAGCTGTAATGAGATGGCATCACAAGAATTAAAAGAGTTCAAACGTTTTTCGCCATCCGTTTGACGGAAAAGCGTGGAAACATTTTGACGATGTATATCCTGACTTTGCTAGTGACCCCAGAAATGTAAGGTTGGGTCTATGTTCAGATGGATTTACTCCCTATATTCAAGCGTCTACTTCTCCATACTCTTGTTGGCCAGTTATACTCACTCCATACAATCTTCCCCCTAAAATGTGCATGACCAAACCATACTTATTTTTGACTTGTCTCATACCTGGACCTTCTAATCCCAAACAAAATATAGATGTCTACTTGCAACCATTGATTGATGATTTGCAACGATTGTGGTCCAACGACATTTTGACCTATGATATATCCACAAAACAAAATTTCATCATGAAAGCATGCTTGATCTGGACAATTAATGATTTTCCCGCTGATGGTATGTTATCTGGATGGGGAACACAAGGTAAGTTGGCATGTCCTCATTGTATGGAAGACACAAAAGCTTTCAATTTGAAATATGGCGGTAAGAATTCTTGGTTTGATTGTCATCGTCGATTCTTGCCAGCTAATCACTCTTTTAGAAGAAGTAAAAGAAGTTTTACAAAAAATAGGGATGAGAATGATGGTCAACCTTACATTTACACAGGGCAAGAGGTTTTGGAGGTGGTGAATAATTTTCCAAAAGTGACTGAAATTGGTTGGAAAAAGAAATTTAACATGTATGGAGTGGGTCATAATTGGAAAAGATGAAGTATTTTTTAGGATCTTCAATATTGGAAGGATAACTTGTTAAGGCACAACCTCGATTTGATGCACATAGAGAAAAATGTCTTTGATAATATATTTAACAATGTTATGAATATTAAAGGTAAAACAAAGGGTAATGAAAAGGCGAGAAAAAACTTGTCTTTATTATGCTTTCGCAGGGACTTGGAGATGCAAGTCTTACCTAACGGAAAGATGGGTAAACTAAAGGCAAATTACACTTTGACATCATTTGATGCTACGTTGGTTTGTAAATGGCTTAAGGAATTGAGAATGCCTTATGGCTATGCTTCAAACCTCACTAGGTGTGCCGATGTTGAGAAGGGTACAATACATGGGATGAAGAGCCATGACTGTCATGTTTTCATGGAATGTTTACTCCCAATTGCATTTCATTCCTTGCCAGAATTTGTTTGGAAACCATTAACTGAGCTAAGTCGATTCTTCAAGGATCTTTTGTTGCAATACATTGAGGTTCGACGACTTAGTTAAGTTGAATGATAACATTCCAATTATCATATGCAAGTTAGAAAGGATTTTTCCACCAGGTTTCTTCGACTCAAGGAAGCATCTTCCAATCTATCTTGCCAATGAAGCAATGTTAGGTGGTCCAGTACATTACCGGTGGATGTATCCATTTGAAAGGTAACTTTTGTGGTTAAGTTTTTAACAGATTACATGTTTATTATAAGTTACTTTATAGACATTTAATGATTAAATGTGCAGATGTATGAGAGTCTCAAAGCGGGCAGTGACAAACAAAGCTAGGGTTTAAGGCTCCATATGCACCGACTATATACAACGCGAGACAACTTATTTTTGTTCTCATTATTTCAAGTCATTCAATTTGTTGCCAACCACAAATTTAAGTAATAATCATCATTTAGAATGTGATGATCTCCAACCTTCACTATCCATCTTGTTGAAACGAGGTCGACCTAGTAGGAAGTCTAGAATACATTATCTAACAGATAACGAATGGAAATCTGCTCAAGTACACGTCTTGATTAATTGTGATGAAATCAAACCATATCTTGAGTAAGTGTTCATCATAATGCATGGAAAATTATATTGATGCAAACCATAATACGTATTTACTTATGAACTATGTGATTGTTAACAGCATATTCTTGGAGAATCACTCAATCAATGAAGAAGACAAATGAAGTGACCAACAAAGACATAATAGCACTATCTCGTGGTCCTTCATCAATGGCAATATCTTGGAACATTTACTTTGTTAATGGGTACACGTTTCACACTAAGGCCTTCAACATTAATAAAAAGACAATCAATAGTGGGGTGCATGTAAGGGGTCTCACTGAAGGAGGAGAAGATGATTACTATGGCACGATCAACTATATCATAGAACTAGATTATTTTGGTCTGAAAGACAAGGTTGCATTATTTTATTGTGAATGGTTTGACCCAACAAAAAGTAGGGGTACAAAGATTCATCCACAATATCAAATTGTTGATATTAAGATGGATAAACGTTATCGTCTTTATGATCCTTTCATCCTGGTACAAAAAGAAAGAAAAGTATATTATGTCCTATATCTAGAAATGTGTAGAGATAAGCGTGGATGGTGTGTGGCAATTACCACAAAACCAAGGGGTCACGTGGAGATTGACAACACAGAGGATGAAATGCCTTATCAGTCTGATGGGATGTCACATGTTCTACCAATTGCAGAAATAGAATCAATATCTTGTTTACGTAACAAATCACAAGTAGATGTGTTCGAAGAGATTTTCGATTAAAGATTGTAGTGAAGGGATAAAGGAAAATGATCGAACATATTACAATAGTATTTTGTATTGCACAATATTATAGTTTATTTTCTGTAGTTTGTATTGCATTATTTATTTTGTACTTAAGCAACTTGCTGATTTTGATAAATTGTTTACTTTGTGTATTTTGTATTTTGATAAATTGTATTATGTATTTTGTATTGCACTGTTCATTTGGTATTTAAGTGACATATTTTATTTACTCTTTTTTACTTTATGACAACAGATGACTAAGGTCTGTTTGAACAAAATGTCGCTAAAAGACTATCATATATGCTTACAAAGGTGAGGAAAAAAAGGACTCAACCTAGTTGGATAGGTGAGGAAGCTTCGACTAGTATTCAAGCATATTGGGAAGGTACATCATTCAAGAACATCTCCAACCAAAATAAGACCAATTGAGCTTCAGCAAGAGGCGGGGCTGGCCACACCTCAGGCTGCAAGGCTCATATTGAAGTTGCGATTGAGCTCGTATGTATTAAATTTACATTTACCTAAAATTAATAAAATTTAATGTTATGATATCTAATTGTGAGTTGTGATCCAATAATCTTGATTTTATTTGTAGAGCAATAACCTTGAAAGAGATTTACTTCTAGATGAGTTATTTTTGACAACCCACAAGAGGAAAAATGACACTTGAGTTGATAGACGTGCATAATCTAACTATGTATGTTCTTTATTTATGTAAGTTCTTTATGAAAATTCTTTATATTACAAATCAACCAAAAAATAATATGATATCATTTATACCAACAATCCTAGAAGAGCAATCTATTTATTATACACGTATTGGTGTAAGTTAGTATATCTATATCTTGATTTGTTTGTTTAATTTATTTTAGAAATTTGATCATATATTACATGATTAATTTATTCCATTTATCAGGGAACATTTAAAAAACAAAATTGGACGAAGTACAAACACAACTTGGCGAAACAAGTGAAGAAACTGCTAAAGAGGTAGATGGAGGGACAATACTTAAGTTGTGGACTGAATCTGCAGGGGGTCGTAGTCGTGGTCCAGATTATGGTACGAGAGACTTGTCTATTAACGTCCGACATGGGTGTGTATCGCTTACACAACATTCCCAGAATCCTTCTAATTCTATGACTGTGATGTCTTTAGAAGCGGAGAGGGTAGCTAGAATTAGAGCATAACAAATTGCTTATGATGTAGTGGCCCAAGCTTAAATGGCTACCAAGGTCGCCGAAGAGGCTAGCGAGCATTCAAATAAGTTAGAGAACGATTTTGATGCATTAAAGCAATTTTTTGGAGATAAAATTGACGCTTTGCACCGTCAATCAGCTGGTGGATCATCTACTGCGAGTCATCCGCCTTTGCATCCTCATTACGATCATAATTTGGACGACGTGTCGCTGGACGAACCTTAATGTCATAGTTATGCTTACTTTTTGTAGTAATTGGTTGACAATTATGTATTTAGTAACTTTGTTAAAGTTGTTATCCGATACTATCTTGTTATTTTGTAGTTTCAAAACACATGATACTTTGTTAAGTGATTTAATACTCTGGTGCTTTTGTTTTGTTGACAATGCAATGATTTTTGATGTTTCTTAGCTTTCAATTATATTATAAAAAAAATAAAATTAAGCAGGGATTTAAAATTTAAAAATAAAAAACTAAATAAATTTGAACTTAGTGTCGGCCAGTCCGACACTAAATTATAAAGACTTTTATTTTGATTTTAGCGTCAGTCAGCCGACACTACATATTTTGTTGACGTTAGCATCGGCCATCTAACACAACTGTTTTCCCCCGAGCTGACGTGGCAACTAACCTTTTTAGCGTCAAATGTTTTAATTTTATAGATAGCGTCGGCCTGGCCGACAATAATATAGTGTCGGATGGTGTTTGGCCGACGCTAGTCATTAGCTTCAACCATTTTAGCCTAGGCCCGACACCGACGCTAAATCGCCATTAGTGTCGGCTTTTGGCCGACGCTAAATCTAGTTTTTCTTGTAGTGGATCACTGTATCGGAGTTCTACTGCACTATAGAAATCCGTTCTAGAATTGTACCCTCAATATGACTCTTAAAACCACTCTAAATATGACAATTAAAGTCATTTGCAATATGGTACTATGACCACTCATATTTGCATCATTACAACCGCTCAAAAAACAAATGGACTACGACATTACAACCGCTCAATAAAACAAAGGGACTACGGCATAACGACCGCTCTAAAAAACCAGAGGGACTGTGGCAAAACAACCGCTCTAAAAAACTAAAAGGGACTGCAGCATAATGACCGCTCTAAAAATCGAAAGGGACTGCGACATAATGACCACTCTAAAAACCGGAAGGGACAGAAAGAAAGTGGAGTAGTGGGTCGAAATTAGGCAAGTAGAATATAAGAGGGAGAAAAGAGAAAGTTGGAAAAAACATCCAAATTTAGTATGTATAGATTTGAAACTACTCAAAATATTAGAGTTTTCCAATGTGAGATTTCAAAAAAAAATTATTTCCAATATGAGACTTGAATTTTAGAAAACATATTTCTTTCTACTTGAAATTACTCAAAAGATTTCTTTCCAATGTGGGACTTCAACAAATTATTAAATTCACACAATAAAATACGTATGTTCCAACATGCATGATATCATCTCAACTAGAAACCATGCTTTTTTGGACTCAAAAAGCTTTTGTGACACAATCCAATTCAAGCTTAATGGTGGATTAAAGATTTCTTTTTCTCTCAACAAGTGGATTGGTCTCATTCCACTCTGTGACAGATTTATGAATAATTGCTGAATTCGGTCAGCAATCACCTTCATGCTTGTAGTGGAATTTGACTTGACCTAGGCAACTATTTCAACGGGATTTAAAATAATTAAAAAAGTAACTTGGCACATCACAAATCACAATAGTTTAAAAAAAAACATCGAGTTTAACTACTCCTGCTCATCATATTAGATAACAATTCCTTTTGAAACAAAATGTAAATAAGATTAGAAAAATAAAAGTAAAAATAATCCCAACACGATGTGAATATCAGGGTGGGAATCCTTAAAAATAAAAAGACGTTCGAAAATGATTGTAGCAATAGATATATAATAAAAGTATTCAAAATAAAGCATGTTCTAACACTATGAGGGTATTAATCATTACCTGCAACTTGCAGCTCATCTGCGTTCATCACAAATGCCAAATATGAACAAAAAATGGAGAGTTTCGAAACTATGTAACAATATAAGATAAGCAAGAAGAACACACAAGTAGTCAAATTGACACAAACATGAGAAATCTTCAAGAACATAATATCAAAGGTTAATCCAAATCAATCACAATAAAACAGTCACAAGGATGCAATGTTATGCATGTCCTATACTTATACTTCTTCCTCATTTGGCTATGAGGTTTGATACTATCCCACCACACCAGTGGGCAGACAATTCATGAATGATCATGTCATCATAGATCCCATCAACTTAACTCGAGACCATATACGCGACGATTGAGGTACTCATGTGTTGCACGGTATCTCTCGACCTTAGGGAATAACCCACTAATCCACTTAGAAATTCTCTAAAAAAGATACTCCCAAGGTCTACCAGTCTTACCTTATGGTTCAAATATAACCCTACACGATCAAACTCATTCAATTGTACTTCCCCAAAATCACTAGGCTTGTCAGGCCTGACCTATATAATGACAAAATAATCTTCACTTCAAATATCCCCAACATCTAGTTCATACTTATTCAATAATCACAACTCGACAACTATCAATATGAATTCCACAATAATCACCATTATATATATCAATCAAGTCTCAACGTCTCATGCAAACATAATCATATTGAAGAATCAAACAATTAACACATATTTTCACAAAAATTAAATATCATACAATCTTTACGCATCATTGTTACCATCCATATATTTTTAATTAATTATTATTACTCAATAGGACTCGACTGTACGTGGTAAGCCCCTCATGAATCTCTATAAATTTTGACATTTTCGTTCATTCCACATTATATGTCCAAGATGAATATATATTGGCCAAATTCTATCCTACATTTTGCCCTTGAACATGAAAAAAAAAATACAATTAATACTCATTTAAATTCAAGTATATCCAATTTGGATATTGATAAATATAGTAGAATAATAATTTAAATAATTAAGTATTTTATACCAAAGAAAATTATGGGTTTGTAGAAAAAAAAATATATAAAAGAAAATAAGGGATTAAAATCATATGAAGAAAACTAATATTAGAGATAAGAGTTATATAATTTGTTAATAGGTGAGTTTCACATTGTAAACTATTACTGTATATTTTTGTGTGAAATGATCATTATTCTAATTATTTTATTTTATTTTATTTGTTGTTACAGAAGGGTAAAATAAGAAATTGCTAGGAAACTGGCATGCTGGAAATTGCTACTGACATGATATTGTTGATGTGAATATATAATTGATATTATGAATATGTTGCTACTGATGTTGATAATAGTACTGATGTAATTGAATTTGTTGTTATGAATACATATTGTGAATATGTTTCAATTAAAAAAATTGCAATTGTGTCAATATATGCTTGATGAATATGATTTTGAAAAAAGAATTGAAATCTCATTTAAAGACAATGCTTTTTAAAAAAAATGTAATTAATGATCTTTTTATACAAACCAACATTTTAAATGGCTTTTTAGAATAGATTTACATCGCTTTTTAAAATGTACCTATTACAACGCTTTTATGAAAAAAGCGGTAAAACTAGCATAAAAATGCACCTATTACAGCGCTTCTGTAAGAAAAACACTGTAAAACTAGTCTAAGAGAAGCACTTTATATTGCGTTTTAGAACAAATTTACATCACTTTTTAAAATGTACCTATTACAACGCTTTTATGAAAAAAAAGCGGTAAAACTAGCATAAAAAAGCACCTATTACAGCGCTTCTGTAAGAAAAACACTGTAAAACTAGTCTAAGAGAAGCACTTTATATTGCTTTTTAGAACAGATTTACAGCGCTTTTTATAATGTATCTATTACAACGTTTTTATTTATTTATTTATTTTTATATAGAAAGCTTTGTAAAACTACTATAAGGATGCAACTATTATAGCGATTTTTTAGGAAAAGCATTGTAAAACTTGTATAAGAAGTGCGCTATATATGCACCTATTACAAAGTTTTTTTTTAAAAAAAAAAAACGCCGTAAAACTAGTATAAGAAGCGCACTATATATGCACCTATTACAACGTTTTTCTAAGAAAAACACCATAAAACTAACTTAAGAGAAGTGTTGAGCGCTACATATTTATACTTATTACAACATTTTTTTTATTTTTAATAACATTGTTGTTTCTTTTAAAAACACTAGATACTACAACGCTTAAAAGCGCTGTAAATAACTTAAAAAAAGCGCTGTAAATAACTTAAAAAAAGCGTTGTAAATAACTTAAAAAAAGCGCTGTAAAATGCTATTTTTTGCGTAGTGTAGTTTTTGTTTCCACTTAACTTAGTTAAATGTATTATTTTTTATAGTATACATGTTTAATTCAATTTAGAAATCTTATAATAAAATTACATATTAAATAATTTTATAAAATTTTATATGGATGAAATATATGATACAATGACTTTTTTATTGTTTATATTTAAAACAAAAGGAGGTAAGATAGAATCATTATAACAATGAAATTAATTACTAAATGTATAATAGGTAAGAGTAAGCATTGTCATTCACGAGTAGACATAGCAACTAGTCAGGTGTGAAATTTAGGCATTATCTCCGTCTACAACGGGATTCAAATTTTTCCTCCTCCACGCCTCTGTTTTATAGCAGTTGTGAAATTTAGAAATCATCTCTACCCACAACGGGGTTCAGATTTTTCCGTCTGCACCTGTATCCATACATATATATAAAATTATAAATTTAAAAATCATATATATATATATATATATTATAATTAATAAAATAAAATAATTATTATGAGACAATAATAAAATAAAAAAATATTTTTCATAGAGATAATATCATAATTTTTAATATTTAAAAAATATTTGGTATATTCAATATATTATAAAATTTAAAAATTACAATAATATTACTTGTAAGACAAATGTAGAGTGAATATCACCACTCTTAAAGCTGTTTCTGCTCTAGATTTTTAATTTCGAAAAAAAATCTGCACCTGTATCCGATCAAAGCAAATTTCACTTACTAAAATTAAGATGAATTAAAATAGATACGTACATATACATGCTATATTGTCACGCCTATTCACGAGCTCTGCCTTTCCGACCATAGACAAAAATATTTGGTAAAAAAAAAATTAAACATCACCATCAAGCCACCTCATATATTATACGTACGACGAATAAGTATTTATTAATTAACCTTTACTAATGTCTTTTTAAATTTGTCTTTTCAATTTAAATAAGGAAGCATTAATAATATTGCAACACAAAATGTTTAATAATCCCGAAACGTTTGTTCTTTTCATTTCTTCTTATGCATTTGTTCTATCATACACTAGTTTTATAATTATAAATTCCTACACTAGCTAGTCCACAAATAATAATGTATCATTAAACCCTGCATTCAAATTCCAATTAGCCATACATGCATAATCAGTGTTCCTTGCATTCAAATTCCAAGCCATACATGGATAATTTGATGAAGGGTATTGGAACTTTTATTATTTTTTATGATAAAAATTTTAATAGTTTGATTTAGTGATAAAAATTAACAAGATAATTATATGATTTTGTTGATTGTCGGTTTAATATAATATTGTCATTAGAGTAATTTAAAGTCTCACTACGCCAAAAATATATTTTATAGTGCGTCTTTTATAGCGCTTATTAAATACAAGCGCTGTTGTATGATATTTTAAAAACAACGGAGGATACAACAATGTTTTTTTGACAAGCGCTGTAAAACACTTGCGCTTTCACATAATTAAAGGACCTATTAGAGCGCTTTTTGGAAAAGTGCTGTAAAAGGCTTTTAAAAAATAAATAAGGAGATCTTTTACAGCGCTTTTGAACAAGCGCTTTAAAAGGCTTCTAAAAAAGCGTTGTAATAGGCTTTTAAAAAAATAAAATAAAGAGGTCTTTTACAGGGCTCTTTAAAAAAGCTTTGTAACATCCTTTTAAAAAATAAAATAAGGAGATCTTTTACAGCGCTCTTTAAAAAAACGTTGTAATAGGCTTTTAAAAAATAAAATAAGGAGGTCGTTTACAACACTCTTTAAAAAAGCGCTGTAATAGGCTTTTAAAAAATAAAATAAGGAGGTCTTTTACAGCGCTCTTTAAAAAAGCGTTGTAATAGGCTTTTAAAAAATAAAATAAGGAGGTCTTCAGTGCCCTTTAAAAAAGCGCTGTAATAGGATTTTATATATAATAATAAATCGCTTCAGTTTCCTCTTCATTAGATAAACTTCACTACACTTTAGTGTCATTCTCCTCTTCATTATCCTTTTCATTGTGAACCCTACTGTCCTTATGAACCATATCGTTAACCATCTCCATTGCAAACCATCTTCATATTTGTTACTATCACTACGAACATTATTACGTACTCTTCTCATTGCGAACCCTACTCTGTCCTACGAACCGTTCGTATTTCTGCGCATTCTCGCTGTTCTTTCTTAAATGAAATCGTAACCCTACGTATTTCTTCGCATTCTTCATGTATTGTATTCATTTATTTCTTATATATATATATATATATATATATATATATATATATAATGTGTTTGTTAATGCTAATAATCACATTTATTTGATATATGCCTTTAAAATTTCATTAACAATCAATGCACAAATATTTATTGACTTATATATTTTATTTTATAGTGCCCTTGTCAAACTAACAACATAGACTGCGGATACTATATATTGCGATTCATGAAGGAGATTGTTGATATAATCCCAGAAAGAGATCTAACTGAAATAAAAGAATGCACCTATTACAGCGTTTTTTTTAAAAAGCGCTGTAAAACTAGTACAACAAGCAACGCGTTTTTAGAAGGGATTTACAACGCTTTTTTATTTTAAAGAGCGCTGTTGTTTCTATTTATAGCGCTAGATACCACAATGCTTAATTTTTTGAAAAAGCGCTCTAAATGGCTTAAAAAAAGCGCTGTAAAATGTCATTTTTGACGTAAAGACTTTTTATCTTTAAATACAGTAATATTCTCCCACACTAAATCTTTTTCATAAAAAAAAATTTGATATGAATTTAATAAGAGAATAATTTTTTAAATTTGTGTTCCTTGCTTCTCAATTTAATAAGAGAAGAATTATTAAAAGAGTCGCATGAGACTTGTTTATTAATATTATTGATTGGTTCCTCATGTAGCATACAATTTGGACTAAACAATATTATAGCCTGTAAATTATGGTTGGTACATGTAACCGTGTAATTGTAAAATCGATGGAGGCAAAATAACTTATTTATTTAATTGCAGTTTTAATTTTAATTTTAATTTTTATTAATTGACGAAATTGATTTTTCTATTTAAAAAATCGATAATTTTCATCCATCATTTTTATTTTTGAATGTATTAATTATTAATGTATCACTGATTAAATTAAAAATATAAAAAAAAAATTAAATTTAAAAGTTAAATTTTTATAATGTTTTATTCTAATTTTATATATCTTAATCATTCTACGCCAACGTACAATATATCACATTATTTAAATTATGTCACATTGTCTTTTTTGTTGTTATTAAATAATCAAAGAAAAATACTAAAATTATTGATTTTTTAATATAAGGAGACCAATTTTATAAATAAATAAAAATAAAGAGACTAAATATACAATCAAACCTAAATTATTTATTTATAAATAACTTTATACAAAATTAACTAACGCAACATGAAACTAAGCTCATAACCAACAAACTATTGTAGCTGATTTTTTTTCCCATCAAATCATGACTTATGTTAAGCTCTCTCCTATGGCTGTGTTCTTTCTTGCCATATTTGGTATGTATTTCAATCAATTTTATTACTATTATCGTACATCTCCATTTATAATTTAGAGCCGATAAGAAATTAATTCTAATCCACTCCTAATAAATGGACAATAGTCTATTAAATTATTAAGCACCATTGCCCTAAATCACACTTATATAAAGATAATATCATATTTAATTTGTAAAAAAAATTTTGTTCTAATTTTACTCTATTTAAATTGTAGTTACAATTTTATCCTTATTTAATTACCGAATCAAATAATTAAATTTATTACTTAAATTTTAAATTCAAATATTATATAATCCTAATTTAAATTTTCAATCAAGTTTGATCCAATCCTTAAATATATCTTAACAAATAAAATTTAAACTGATCCTAATTCTAATTCCCTAACTAAATTTATTTTTGTAATATTGGTATGTATATGTTGTTCGAACTTTAATTCGTTTAATCATTTGCAGTAATGTTGTTGATGACGAAGGGAAAAGCACAATTGTGTATTGGTGAAATTTGTAGAGTAGGTGGTACACCATGTGATGTAGGTTGTAAATGTGCTTCAGATGTTTCTTTACCTTATCCTGGTGGTGTCTGTGTCGGTGTTACATACTTTTGAATCTATATTTTAAATAAACCTTTAAATAAATAGTTTGTATCCAACTAATGAGTTGGATTTCATTTAAAAAAGTATGTAAATGGGAGTGCACCTTAAATATATATTGTTACATAGAAAATAATGTTATGAGTCACTTATTACTTGTTGTGTAATATTCTTTCCATATAGACAATGCTATGCAATAAGAATCGGTACCATTACAAAGCATAAGTAGCTTCACTATAAATTATATATAGCCTAATTAACATGGTCGGCTATGGCCCCGTATAACAAGATTACGGCATATTTTGAATTGAAATATTAGTGTAGTATAATTTTTAGAATTTTAATATTTAAATAAAATATATAATATTTTATTGCATACACTACGCTAAAAATGACATTTAACAGCGCCCCTTTTACCGCGCTTGCTAAACACAAGCGCTGTTGTAAATATATTTTAAAAATTACGGAGCTTTTTACAGCGCTTTTTTTGACAAGCGCTGTAAAACAAGCGTTGTTGTAGGATCATATAACGTATGCGCATAACGTTATAAGGCTTTTACAACGCTTTCCACAAAAGCTGTAAAATGAAGCGCTTTCGTGTATTATTTTACAGCGCTTTTTCACAAGCGCTGTAAAATACATGCGCTTTCAAATAATTGAACTACCTATTACATCGCTTTTTTCACAAGCGCTGTAAAATACATGCGCTTTCATTGAATTTAACTACCTATTACAGCGCTTTTTTCACAAGCACTGTAAAATACATGCACTTTCATCGAATTTATCTACCTATTACAGCGCTTTTAGTACAAGCGCTGTAAAATACATCTTTCAAATAATTATATACGTTGGGAACCCTCATATCCTCTACATCTTTCAAATAATTATATACGTTTGGAATCCTCATATCCTCTACGTACTGTGCGACCATCTACGTTGTCTCAAGTATTTTTTAATTTGGTTTTGTCAAAAAATCTTTAGTTTTTTAATAATTGAAAACTAAAAATTGTTATATATATATATTAAATCTCTTCTACATCTTTCAAATAATTATATACGTTGGGAACCCTCGTATCCTCTACGTACTGTGCGGCCATCTACGTTGTCTCAAGTATTTTTTTAATTTGTTTTTGTCAAAAAATCTTTAGTTTTTTAATAATTGAAAACTAAAAATTGTTATATATATTAAATCTTTTTCACAAGCGCTGTAAAATACATGCACATTCAAATAATTGAACTACCTATTACAACGCTTTTTTCACAAACGCTGTAAAATACATGCGCTTTCATTGAATTTAACTACCTATTACAGCGCTTTTTTCACAAGTACTGTAAAATACATGTGCTTTCATTGAATTTAACTACCTATTACAGCGCTTTTAGTACAAGCGCTGTAAAATGCATCTTTCAAATAATTATATACGTTGGGAACCCTCAAATCCTCTACATCTTTCAAATAATTATATACGTTGGGAACCCTCATATCCTCTACGTACTGTGCGGCCATCTACGTTGTCTCAAGTATTTTTTAATTTGTTTTTGTCAAAAAATCTTTAGTTTTTTAATAATTGAAAACTAAAAATTGTTATATATATATTAAATCTCTTCTACTAGTCAAAAACTAAAACCACGTGATCTGTTCTGTTTTGAAATTGTTAGTTGATATTGGTTTCTTTTTGAAACTTTTTGATATGTTTTGAAAGCTTATTATTTTTGTAACTGCATTTATAATGGTTGTATAATATGGATAGGAAATGGATGTCAGCCAATCGATTGTCAAAAGAGTATGAAATTGGAGTGAAGGAGTTTGTTGAGTTTGCAGTGAAGAATGCAAAAGATCCAAATAGAGTAGTTTGTCCTTGTTTAAAATGTTGTTTTGGAAAACGTGTTAGAGAAGATGAATTAGAAGGACATCTAGTATGTAATGGAATTGATCAAAGCTACACATGTTGGATAACACATGGTGAGAAAAAAAAGGAAACATTAATTTTGAGAATAGTTCGACATATGCTTCAACTGACTTCGATACAGATACATATGAGCCGGACCGAGTTGATGAGATCGCAAAAGCAGTTGAAGAAGATCTTCGAGATTGTCCTAAAATGTTTGAAAGTTTGTTGAGTGATGCAGAGAAAGAATTATATAATGGTTGTACTAAATTCACAAGACTGTCGGCGATATTAAAGTTGTAAAACTTAAAAGCGAGTAATGGTTGGTCTAATAAAAGCTTTACAGAATTATTAACACTCATAAAAGATATGTTGCCAGATGATAATGAACTTCCCAGTCGAACCTACGAGGCTAAACGAATTTTGTGTTCTATTGGCATGAGTTACGAAAGGATTCATGCGTATCCTAATGATTGCATTTTATTTCGAAATGAATATGAACTACTTAAGGCATGTCCGAAATGTAATGTCTATCGATATAAGAAGAAAGAATCTACTCCAGCAAAAGTCGTGTGTATTTTCCTATAATACCAAGATTTAGGCGCATGTATCGCAGTGAAGAAGATTCAAAACATTTGACATGGCATACAGATGAAAGAATTAAAGATGGAATGTTTCGACACCCTGCAGATTCCCCATAATGGGCAAAAATTGATCACGAGTATCCTGATTTCGGGATAGAGTCAAGAAATCTAAGACTTGCACTTTCTATTGATGGAATGAATCCACATGGTCTTCAAAGCATCTCACACAGCACGTGGCCTGTGATTTTGGTAATATATAACCAAACTCCATGGTTATGTATGAAGCGTAAGTTTATGATGTTGTCTCTATTAATTTCTGGACCCAAACAATCGGGGAATGATATCGACATATACTTGACTCCTCTAATCGAAGATTTAAAACGTATGTGGGAGACAGGTGTGGAAGTTTATGATGGGTATAAGAAAGAATGTTTCAATTTGAGGGCTATGTTGTTCGGCACAATTAATGATTTTCCAACATATGGTAATTTATCAGGATATAACATTAAAGGTTAGTGTGCATGTCCTATATGTGAAGAGAGTACAAATTGGATGCGGTTGAAACATTGTAAGATGAATGTGTTTCTTGGACATTGTAGATCTTTACCTTATAGTCATCAGTATCGTGGGTGGAGAAATGCATTCAACAGAAAATCAGAGGTAGGTAAAGCTCCTTTAGCACCGACTGGATATCAAATACTTGAAAAAGTACAAGGTTTAACCAATAAATTTGGAAAACCTTTTGCAGGAGAGCTCGTCAAAACTGGGTGGAAGAAAAAGTCAATTTTCTTTGAATTGCCTTATTGGAAGTCATTGTATATAAGACATTTCCTCGATGTGATGCATATTGAAAAAAATGTATTTGATAGTGTTATTGGTACGTTACTCATTGTTCCAGGAAAGTCTAAAGATGGCATCAACGCAAGATTGGACTTGGTCGATATGGGAATAAGAAATGAATTGGCTCCAGTAAAGAAAGGAAATCGCACATATCTACCTCCAGCTGCTCATACTCTATCTAGAAAGGAAAAAATTGTTTTATGTAAATTTCTACACGAAGTTAAAGTTCCAGAAGGATACTCTTCAAACATTAAAAATTTGGTTTGTATTAAAGACCTCAAGTTAAAAGGTTTGAAGACCCATGATTGTCATATTCTAATGGAGAATTTTCTACCAATAGGTATATGTTCCATTTTACCTGAAAAAGTTCGACTAGCCTTAACTAGATTATGTTTCTTCTTCAGGGAAATTTGTAGTAAAGTGATCAACCCTCAGAGATTACCGACATTGTAGAGGGCAATTGTTGTTACTTTGTGTGAGCTTGAAATGTATTTCCCACCCTCGTTTTTTGATATAATGGTTCACCTTACTGTTCATTTGGTTAAGGAGACACAACTCTGTGGGCCAGCTTGTATGAGATGGATGTATCCGATAGAACGATATATGAAAATATTAAAAGGGTACGTAAAAAGTAGAAGTCGACTAGAAGGTTGTATTGCTGAATGATACATTATTGAAGAGGCTGCTGAATATTGTACTGAATATCTGTCTAATGTTGAATCCATAGGGCTTCCCATGTCTCGTCATTCGGGAAGAATATCAGGAGAAGGGATAATTGGAAGGAGACTACTGACTATATCAAGGACAGAATGGGAGCAGGCACAATTGTATGTTATGCACAATGATGATGAGGTTCAACCGTATGTTACAATACACATGGATCAGTTATCTCATTTGAACATGAATAGGAATCAAAATTGGATAACTCAAGAGCACAATCGAAGTTTTATAATATGGTTAAAAAATCACATAAAGTCAAAATTTGATATAGACCCTAGATCAATTTCATAGAGATTGAGGTGCCTAGCAAATGGTTCGAGCTTACATGTCTTTTCTTACACTGGTTATGTTATTAACGGCTACATATTTTATACCAAAGAACAAGATGATCAGACCACTATGCAAAATAGTGGACTCACTCTCGTAGCTGAAGCGATGCATGTCTCAAGTGCAAAAGAAAAAAACCCAATATATGCAAATCTATCATATTTTGGGGTTATCGAGCGCATATGGGAGTTAGAATACACAATGTTTCGTGTTCCCATATTTGGTTGCAAGTGGGTCGATAATAATAATGGCGTTCAGATTGATGAGTCAGGATTCTTGCTTGTCGATTTTAATAGGGTGGGATACAAAGACGAGCCTTTTATTTTAGCGTCGCAAGCTTAACAAGTGTTTTATGTCACTGATCATTCTGATGATAAATGGTATGTTGTCCTATCGACCAATAAAATAAGTGATGATAACAATAATGATGAAGATGTTGGTAATGATCTTTTATTTGCAACATCACAACAACCACATGAAATTGATTCAACTGATGATGGTTTATATCTTAGAGATGATCATGATGAGGGAATTCAGATTAATCCATCGTTTCATATTGTAAATGGACAAACAAATGTGAAACCCACCAGGAAAAGAAGAAGGGCATCTTAATGTACATGTTTAATTGTTTTATATAAGCCATGCATGTAATCTGAATTATTGTGATAAATATGCATGTAATTTGAATTGAGTGTTTTATACTAAGTTCATGTAACAATGAGTGTTTTATATTTAGCTTGATTTACATGAACTGAACTGAATATAAATTAGTAATTTACATGAACTAAACTAATCTGAACAGAGAGATTCCCTTTTGCTCAGTGCATAGATTATTCAGAAGTTCTCATTTCTAATAATTTATCATCTCCTAAAGTATTGTGATAACATGTTTTTAATCCAATAAATAATGATAACAATGTTTTTAATGTCATCCAATATTGAACCAAAATTAACCAAATGTTGGTATAATGAACTAATCGATTTCCTAATCGATTCTTTTAATGCATATATCAGAAACTGATACTCAGTTTATATCAGAATCGATTGACTAATCGATTATACTTGTTTTGTTCAAACAACAAGATCAAAACAATGGATTACTCAGTCGACTCCCTTTCATTGACATAATCGATTTGGCAATGGGCTAAATTCTCCCTGTAACTTAGACATTTACTCCAATCGACTTGACTTGTTCCAGTAACTCAGATATTTAGTTCAAATCGATGTGCAAATCGATTATGCAATATGTTTCTGATAAATGATGAACTAAGTCATTCATACAATCGATTAATTAATCGATTAGTGCAAAACCAATAGCTTAAGAAAAATATATGAAATCGATTGTCCAATCGATTTCTTTAATCACAGAACACAGACCTGATTAAAAACATTTTAGTAATCGGTTTGACAATCGATTGACTCAGTACAAGCTTTGTTCTGTGAGTTATAAAATCGATTACCCAATCAATTTGCAAAGCACTGTAAAAGGCTTTAAAAAAACATTCATATAACATAATAAAACAAGGAGGTCTATTACATCGCTTCTTAAAATAAGCACTGTAAAAGACTCTTTTAAAAATAAAATAAAGAGACCTTTTACAACGCTTATTTGAACAAGCGCTGTAAAAGGCTTTAAAAAAACATTATATAACATACTAAAATAATGAGGTCTTTTACAGCGCTTATTGGGAAAAGCGCTGTAAAAGAGCCTTTTAAAAAAATTAAATAAGGACGCCTTTTAGAGCGTTTTTCAAACAAGCGCTGTAAAAGGGTTATAAAAAAGCGTTGTAAAAGGGTTTTATATATAATAGTAACCCCTTTAGTTTCCTCTTCATTACGTAAACTTCACTATCATCTCAAGCTTCATCGTTCTTCTCTTCTTTTGCAAACCCTATAATCCCGTCCATTACAAACCTTATTTCCACGATCATCTCCTTCATTTCGAACCTTATTTCCATCCGAGATCATCTCTCCCATTGCACACAATATATTTTTATTGAAATACGTAACCCTCATTACGTATTTCTTCAAACCGTATTTCTGTGAACCATATTTCTATGAACTTCCTGCGTTCCCTCTTTTGTTCACATTTCATCTTTCTTCGAACCATTATTCAAGTATTGATGTTATTAATTTTTTGTAATCATTAAAATGCATGTTGAGCTTGTTTAAGATATACTGATACATGTTGAGCTTGTTTATAATAATGCATGATGCATGTTGAGCTTGTTGATGTTATACTAAACTGCATGTTGAACTTGTTGTAGTTAAATGGATACAAACAAAGATTTAGAATGTCAAAATGAAGAAGTTGGCACCACTAAGACTTATGAAAATGAAGTCAAATGTGGTGCAACTATAATGCAAAAAGTCATTAAAGCAAGGAGCAATGGCATCAAGTTTGAGGTTATACAATACTATACTCTATTTGCTGTGTATTTTTTATCTTTTTTAATAGCATGTACTTACTATATGAGTTTATTAGGTTGGCTGGAATGAGAGTGGTCAGCCAATTGACCCCAACAGCTCAATGTTTGTAAGTTACATTGGGGCTGTTGTTCGACAAAATATCCCAATTACGATTGATGATTGGAGAGATAAGGCATTGAAGGATGACAAAGATATACTATGGAATGACATTCAATCAACTTTTTTGATCCACTCTTTTGTCATTTATAATTTTTTTCATTGAAATACTTTACTTATAATTTTTTTCATTGCAGACTGCTTTTGTTCTTGATGAGGGGAGAAAGAGTTATGTCTTGAGTGTTGCTGGGAAAATCCACCGGGGATTTAGATCCCACATCTCTAATTTCTATCTAAATGATAGAGAAGGAAATACAAATGCTGAAACTCCAAAAATATATAAACATTATATATCAAATGATGAATGGAGTGCATTTGTATCCAAACGTTCTGACCTCGCGTTTGTTGTAAGTGATTAATTTATTAGCATTTTTGTTTTATTATTCATATTCGTAGCGTATTTTAAATTTTTACACAATTGCTATTTTTTAATATAGAATATTAGTAAGGAAAAATCGCGAACGGACAAGCAATCCAACACACCCATACAAAATTCACGTATGGGATATGCACGCCTTGATAAACAACTTGTAAGTAATTAAACATCACTTTTATATAATGAAGTAATTTGTATTATAAACTATAGTGTGTAACTAATTTCTATTATTTTGTTTATGATCTTAACGAATAGCGAAAAGACACCTAAGCCGATCAACCCTTGGGTCGTCATATCTTATGGAAGGAAGCGCATGTTAATAAAGACAGAGTGGTTGATAATGAAAATGTCAAAAAAGTAGTAGAACTTTGTGTAAGTATATTATCACTTTAATATTTTTTTAATATTGTATTTATCACTTGAATACATTTTAATATTGTATTTTAAAAATGCTATTGAACTTATCTTTTTAATGTTACATGTATTTTAGGAGATTATCGAACAAAGTTCTGAAAATTAGGAGGGCAACAAGGATACTTGCAGGGACATTCTTGGTAAAGTGTTCCGATCGAGTTAGGGGGAAAGGATTTGGCGTAACTCCAAAAAGCTTTTTTACTCGAGAGAAGCGCCAAAAACCTTCCAACGAGGAAGTATTAGAGAAGCTCAGAATACTTACAGAGCAAGTGGCACAATTGGTGAATACGAACAAAGACAAGCAACTCCCGGATCAGCTCCAACATGAAATACAAATAGAGAGTGAAACCGCGAGTTGCAACGTCGGTCTGAAAAGTATTCCCGAGGTAATTAATTATTTACTTGCTTATGTAATTACTTATGTATTAAACAAACTTATGTATTAACCGTACTTATGTTTTAATTAACTATTGATTTAGGGTGTCACTCCATGTGCCCTATACTTGTCCTCGCCTACTCATCGCACGGTGGGAAAAGGAAAATTGTACAATACTTCTGGAGAAGTATTGCACAATACTCCGATCCCTGTAGGCCATGTCAAAGTATCGCCTGTTGTTGCTTTCGAACCAACTACACCGTTGTCGATACCGGACAACGATCGAGATATGCAGTTATTGGGCGACGCTATTGGTAGTTATGTGGCATGGCCCACAAACCTTGTTGCCCTCAATAAAAAAATTCCCAGAAACGAATCAGTTACATCTCCCGAAAAGGTTTGTCACATTTATTGCATAAGGTTTGTTAATTTTTTTCAGATTCAATAAACTAACATTTAACCTCATTTTTGTAGATCCAATTAAATAAACCACCCGTACAGCCAAAAAGAGGCAGCAAACCTAAAAAATTGGAGGTTAATAGAGCTGCCAAATCACAAAAGCCGGAGGGTAATAAAGCTGCCAAACTTGCAGCAAGAAAAAAACTGGATCGGGGAAAATCGGTCGCTGCTGCTGCTGCTCCTAAAATAAGCCAGCCATGCCTTGGTAAATACGGGGCGTGTCATGACATACAAGTAAAAAGGAACCTAGGCAGCAGCGATGATTCGCGCATCGTACCCATGAATAAAATATATTCGGAGATGAGTATGATGAATTTCTCGGAAAGGAGCACATATAAGGAGCTTAGTGCTACTGTAAAGAGCTTGTACATAAGGTAAAAAATACTTTTAATTGCATTTATTGGTAATTAATTAAATGTATTGGTAATTAATCTAGTTTAAATTTTTCATTGAAGGTTTTTGTATGAGAAGGTCGTGTGCACGAGGAAATTGTCAAATAAATACTCATTCTTGTCTCCACATAAGATGTCGATGTGGAAACTCAATCCAGACAATGCAAAGAAATACATTGTAGATATGTGTTTAGGAAATATAGAAAAGGATAAATTGTTCTTTGCACCATAAAATTCAGGGTACGTAATTTTATCTTTTATAATTGATGAGAATTTAATTTATTAGTTGTGTATAAACAAAATTGCTTAACCAAATTTATGTTGTTGTAGGGCACATTGGGTGTTATTTGCAATCACACTACAAGAAAGACACCATCTTGTGGCCAACTTTATAAATTTTTTTGTGGCCGAATAAAACCCTCACAAATTAGTGACCGAAAAAGCCCTCACAAATGCCAAAATTGAAATTGGTTTTTATTTATGGCAGAAAAAGCCCTCACATATTTGTAAATATTTAACTAGATTTTGTGGCTGCCTAAGCCCTCACAAAATCACAATGTTGGGATTTTGTGAGGGCTTAGACAGCTACAAAATCCAGTTAAATATTTAAGGATTTTGTGAGGGCTTTTACAGCCACAAAAAATCAATTTTGTGAGGGCCAAATCCGTCACAAAGGACTGACGTGACCAGTGCGTTTGTGGCTGCACACAAAGGAATGTGCACGTGGTATTTGCGGCTGCAAAGGCCGCCACAAAGGAGGCCCAATACAGTTGGCATTTCTGGCTGCTCAGGACGTCACAAGTGGACATATCCGTTGGCGTTTGTGGCCGCCCAGGCCGCCACAAAAGTCAAGTATCCGTTGGCACTGTGGCTGCTTTGGCCACCACAAAGGTTCAAGGTAACACTATATATATTTCTCCACTCCTCCTTCATTTTTTCACATACAACTTCTCTCTAAAATCTCCTTCTAACTATTCTCTCCACCTTCTCTCTACACAAAATATTTCATAAGCTTGATTTAAATTTGGGAAGTATAAATTATATTATATATGTAGTTTTATAATTTTATTTTTTAATTTGATATAAGTAATTAATGTTATTGATTTTTATTTTTACAGTGCTTGTTAATTATTTCGAAGACTTGCAAGCATCGTACGTGAGTGAAAGCTTGAAGTGAGATGCTACTTGGCAACAAGTTAGTATTTTATATATTTTAAATTTAGATTAGTAAATATATATGTTATTTTTAAAATATAGATTAGTAATATATATATTTAGATTAGTTTTATAAATTTATTTTAAAAAAAATAGGTATGATGTTGTTTACATAATATATCATAAATTAAAGTTTCAAACACGGTTAAAATATATTGGTTTAAATATAATTATTATTTAAAAAATCATTATTAAAATTGATGATATTATTATTTTTTGTTATAAATAAGTCTTGATTATTAGTCTTGATTATTAAAAAAACATCATTTAAAATTTTGTATAGGTTTGTATAATGATATAGTCTTGATTAATAATTTATTATATTGTTTGCAAATTAATTAATATATAATCCCCTAATTGACATATATGTCAAAGTTATTGATTTTAAAAAAACATTATTAAAATTGATGATATTAATTATTATTTTTTGTTATAAGTATTGATACATACATACAATTATTGTATTGATAATAATATATTATATTGTGTGCAAATGCATGCTCCCCTAATTGACATATAAATATGTCAAAATTTATATATAATGCTTTTGAAAAATAAAGCAATTAATATATAAAACATCGATATATATATATATATATATATATATATATATATATATATATATATATATATATATATATATATATATATATATATATGGATTAGATCGTAGTTGGATGTACGATAGGAATTTTCGTGGAAGAAAGGGTCTTAAACAACGTTTTGCTAACAAGGTTGAAGACTTTCTCCATTTTGCGAGAGTGCAAAAAATTGTCGAAGATGAAGGGGGAATGAGATGTCCATGTTGTTTATGTCGATGTAGACTGTTTAAAAGTGAAGATGAAATAAGAGTGCATTTGTATGCAGACGGATTTATGCTTAACTATTGAATTTTGACTAATCATGGAGAAGAGTCTCCGACGGCGCCTAATACTAGTACATCTTTGGAGAATTATAACATAGGTCCTTCAAGTAGTACTAACATGTTAGGTATAGATTACTATAACTATCAACACTTTGAGGCGATGAATGATATGATCTCGGATGCTGTTAGGGTTAATTTGTCATTTAATGAAGATCAATATGATGATATTGATGGACTTCCCAATGAAGAAGCTCAGAGATTTTATGGTCTTTTGAAAGAGACAAATAAACCATTGTTTGAAGGTTCTTCAAACTCTAAGTTATCAATGTGTATTAGACTGTTAGGTCTAAAGTCTCAATTTCATGTTCGTAATTTAGCTTTGGTTTTGATGACTAACATGATGCTAGACGCAACACCTGTTAGAGATGGTTTGTCGCAAACTTATTACGATGCGAAACGGTTAATGTCAAAGTTAGGATTAGGTGTCAAGAGGATTGATTGTTGTGTTAAAGGTTGCATGTTGTATTATGACAATGAATTTGGTATGAATGATGCAAACTTAGTTGAATGCAAGTTTTGTCAAGAACCAATGTATCACCAAAGGAATAACTCTAGGGTAAGTAGGGGAAAATCAATTCCAAGGAAAGCAATGTTTTACCTCCCTATTGTATCAAGATTGCAAAGATTATTTGCATCAATACAAACTGCAGGAAAGATGACGTGGCATTATGAGAATAGAAGAAATTCAGGAGTAGCGACATCCGTCTAATGGTCAGGCATGGAAACACTTTGATCAAATACATCTTGATTTTGCGTCAAATCCACGCAATGTAAGACTTGGGTTATCCTCAGATGGATTTACGCCTTACATACAAGCATCGTCTACTCCTTATTCTTGTTGGCCGGTTATTGTTACTCCTTACAATATTCCTCCTGATATGTGTATGTCTAAACCTTATATGTTCTTAGCTGCTGTGATACCAGGTCCTTCTAATCCTACAAATGGTATTGATATTTATTTACAACCGTTGATTGACGATTTGAAGAGGTTGTGGAATGGTGTCTTGACATATGATATTGCTCGGAGAGAAAATTTTATGATGAGAGTTGCATTGATGTGGACCATTAATGATTTCCCCGCTTGTGGAATGTTTTCAGGATGGGGCACCCATGGTAAACTAGCTTGTCCTATTTGTATGGAAGATACAAAAGCATTTACTTTAAAATTTGGCGGGAAGGCATCGTGGTTTGACTCGCATCGTAGGTTTTTACCTGCTGATCATGCATTTAGAAGGAACAAAGCTGCATTTATGAAGGGCTATGCAAAAAGTCTAGGACCCCTGCTTAAATTGACATCAGAACAAGTTTGGAATAAAGTAAAAGATATGCCAAAGGTACATGCTATTAATGGTGTGGCTTGTAAACCACAAGGTTACGGACAATGGCACAATTGGACAAAAAGATGTATTTTTTGGGATCTACCGTATTGAAAAGATAATCTTTTGAGACATAATCTCGATGTTATGCATATTGAGAAAAATTTCTTTGACAACATCTTTAATACTGTGATGAATGTGAAAGGGAAAACAAAAGATAATTTCAAAGCTAGAAAAGACATAGGTATATATTGCAGACGACCAGATTTGTTGTTGGTGGAACAAAACGACAAGACCCTAAAACCTCGTGCGAATTACACTTTATCTACTGATGAAGCCAAATATGTTTATCGTTGGATCAAAGAGCTGAAGACGCCTAACGGTTATTGTTCTAATTTGGCAAGATGTGCTGATGTGGAAAATGGGAGGATGCATGGGATGAAAGGTCATGATTGTCATATATTTTTAGAGTGTTTACTTCCTATTGCCTTTAGTGCTTTACCGACACATGTATTGAACCCACTTATTGAAGTGAGTCAATATTTCAAGAATTTGTGTTCTTCAACACTCATTGATAAAGA
Organism: Cicer judaicum; assembly: GCA_037974835.1. Lineage (NCBI taxonomy): Eukaryota > Viridiplantae > Streptophyta > Magnoliopsida > Fabales > Fabaceae > Cicer > Cicer judaicum. Next base: position 4,611,911 of record JBBPBS010000629.1, on the reverse strand, counting down.
TCTGATCAAGATGGAAAATGACATTCCGATCATTCTATGTAAGTTGGAGAAAGTATTTCCTCTTGTGTTTTTTGATTCCATGGAGCATCTCTCAGTGCATCTTGCAAATGAAGCTAGGCTTGGTGGACCAGTTCAGTATAGATGGATGTATCCATTTGAAAGGTGATATATATATATATATACATCTCTTTAATTTCAATATACTTCAACTTATATATACATGGAGCTTATTGTACATCTCTTTGTATATTATAGGTTCATGGGTTATTCAAAACGGTCGGTGAAAAACAAAGCTAGAGTTGAGGGCTCAATTTGTTCATCTTACCTACACCGTGAAACAACACATTGTTGTTCTCATTATTTCAACAATGAAACGTTGTCACCAGTTAACGGAAGAAACGCTACTGATAGTGTTATACGTCATCCACATGCTTTATCAGTTTTTTACTTGTCTGGTCATCATGTGGGAAGAGATTTTCCGATGTTCTGGCCAAGCGACAAAGTATTTAATGCGGCACATGTTCACGTTTTGATTAACTGCACTGAAGTTAAACCATACATTGAGTACATTTCAAATTCCTCTTCTTATTAAATAATTATATTTAATTATATAATTAAATTGATATTCACCATATATATGGTCATCGATCAGGGCATTTTTAACTACGGGACAATCATTTGATGATATACATTCAAATTTCCCATTATGGTTTCAACAACAAGTGAATTTGGAAGAACAAACTCCTATCAACATCCACTTAAGGCACTTATCTATGGGCCCGAGTAGAAGTTTCAAAGAATGGCACACCTATTACATCAATGGATACAAATTTCACACTGAATCTTGGACTGAAGGAAAAGAAACAATTAATAGTGGGGTTTATATGAAAAGTGTCTCTAATAGTGGTGTAGTAGAATATTTCTATGGCATAATTGAGCATATTTACGAAATTGACTACACGTTCCTAGATTATGCGAAAAAAGTGGTGTTGTTTTACTGTAAGTGGTTTGATCCATCTAGCAGAGGAACTAAAATCAATTTGATATCCAATACTGTAGACATTCAAATGAGCAAAAGATACCCACGGTTTGATCCATTTGCCCTGGCCCATAATGTAAGACAAGTGTATTATGTTCCTTATCCATCAACTGTCAGAAGCAAACAAGGTTGGTGTGCTGCAATCAAAACAAGACCAACGAGTGGAATAGAAGAAGTTGAAGCAGGTCAAAATGAAGAAGTTGCATTTCAAATGGATGAAATGTCAAATTTGGATCATGTGATTGGAGATGAGACTATTAGTCAACTTTGTCATGAGTCACACATTGGAGAAGAAGTTGATGAACCAGAAATAGATGAATTAGAGAACGATGAAGGAAATATTGAATTAATTCACTCATCAAATGACGATGACCAAGACGAAGACAATTAATTAATTAGGCATTACATATATATATATATATATATATATATTTGTGTGTGTATATATATATGTATAATATTATATATTGTAATGTGAAATGAACGACAACTTATATATATATATATATTTATATTTTATATATATTTCTTTATTTATGTGAGTGTTAAAATTTATTTATGTATATTTCATTATTAATTAATTAATCTTATGTTAATTGTACACACACATATATTATATTATATTATATATATGTATGGATATGGATATATATATATATATATATAGACATGGCTTCAGTGTCGGGAGTAGGAGGATCAGGAGGTTCGGATGGATCAGGAGGAGCAGGAACGGTGGCAATACGAGGAATATCCAAAACATCACGTCGTAAGAAAAAAGTTGATAAACCACGTGTTGTTAATGACCCATCTCTCATGCCGATGACGACCATTGGTACTAGTGGTAGAGCTATTCCCAAATGTGTTGATTGCTACAACCGCATTGTCATCATTCCAAAAGGAGATGGGTATGTAAACTATGATTGATTAAATTAATTATGATTGTTAAATATTTTATTATTGCATATGTTACATTATTTTATTAATTAATTTTTATATTTAATTTGCATGTAAATTTTGAAGATATCTTCCTTTTAAATCATCTGCAAAGGCAATTGCTGAAGTCATACAAGAGAAATACAAAAAACCATGGTTGTCTTGGGTGAGATAAAAGAGGATAAGACACCTCAATTTAGTGAAGTTGATTAGTTTTTACATTGTTTCAAAGTAAGTGATTACATTAATTTGTTTAAGTACTAATTAATTATATATACATTCGATTGCTTAATTGAATTATATTTTTAATATTTTTTAAATTTAAACAAACAACAGACTAAATGTACATGGAAAATAGAGCATGATGACGCAATTATGGCTGCATTTGACCATCTCTTTTCAAAGCGTCTCTCATCTATGTTGTCTTACGCACGTAATAAGGGCGGGGAAAAACGACCTAATTGGATTGGTGAAAATGTTTGGACTGCTTTGTGGAGGAAGTGGAACACATATGCTTATAAGCAGAAGAGAGAAAAAGCAAAGATTAATAGAGCATCTAAGAGGGGTACCAGTACTCATAAGGGAGGTTCCATGTCTGCTGGAGAAATTAAATATTATATGGTAATTAATTATTATTTATAATATATATCTATTAATTTTTATTCAATTAATCATCACATTTCACCAACTTATAAACTTGACATTAATTTAATATATATTTTAGGAAAAGCAACTTGGAAGGGAGGTCACTCAGGCTGAGATACATCGTTATCTTCATGTTAATCCTCAAACAAATGAGTATACTGATGAATTATCAAAAACGATTCAAGTAATTATTATATATTGATTATTATATATTAATTACACCTTTAAATTATTATATATTAATTATTAACTATTTTAATTTTTAATTTTTTAATTTTTAATATAGGAACAACTTCAACAAGTCTTGAAAGAATGGGATGATCATCAAGCTACTCTTCCTCCTGCTATGCGAGCTGGTCCAGTGCATCGGAAACAATATGAGACCGCAAGTTTTATGAACATCAGTGGTGGCAAGTACAAAGGGCATGTGCTGGGTGTCGGTACTTTATCATCAACCTTTGTGAAAGGTCCAACCGACTATATTCAGACTGAGATGTCTTCTTCTTATGCTAGTACAGATCGATCTCATCGTCAGCCGATAGATAATCTTGACAATGGGCAATGGGCAAGTGAGCAAGAAGAAAGGACACATCAGCTGATACAAGCCGCAATTGATAAATTGAATGAGGAATGGAAATAGAGGTTTCAAGAGCAGCAGCAGCAGTTTCAGCAGCAACAGTAATTTCAACAACAACAATTTTCATTTTCTCCTGTCTTTCATCAACAGTTCCCGCCTCGGCCTCAATACTTGCATCAACAACCACTTTTCCAGCTGCAACAAAATTACTCTCAATAGTCCCAGCAGCAGCAACCGCCTCTAAATTTCCAACAGCAACACCAAGATCCTTCGAACTCTACCTTCCAGCAACAGCAGCAGTCAATGTTTCAGCAACAACAATACTTTCATAATTATCAGTATGCTCCATTATCTTCACATCAACTTCCTCAACCTCAACCAAATCACCAAACTGCATACCGACCAACTATGCCAACAGCTGGGTTGATCAGACCAGATATAAATCAACCTCAACCAGCTAGGGCTCCTCCTTCGACTAGTGGTGGTGCCATTGAAGATGAAATTCAATTTCAAAACATGATGTCTCATCCAACACAAATTAATAATACTTTTGAGGGACTTCTTTCGTCGGGTATGAATGCAGGAAATAATGATGGTGGGAGTGGAGCTTATCAGAGGAATTGTTATGAGGATTGATGTGATTTGAAGAACTTCATAATTTATTTTTGGGTTGTATGACATTATTGTGTGTTTAATTTCCACTTTGTAAGACATTATTTGTTAATTTTGGGTTTGTAAGGCATTAATTGTTAATTTTGGAATGCATTTTTTATTTATTTTGTCGTAATTGCAGCCAGCTTTAATTATTATTAATATTATATTTTTATATATAATATTTATTTTAATTTTAATATTTAATTTTAATTTTATTTAAATTTTAATTTAATTTTAATTTATTTATAATTTAAATTAATGCTTAATTATAATTATAATTATTAATTTAAATATTTAAATATATTTTAATATTAATAATTTAAATATTTTGTTATTAATTTAAATATTTTATTTTAAATTTTTAATTATATTAACATTAGTTTATTATATATTAAATTTAATTTATAATTACATTATATTTTAAATTAAATTTAAATTTAAATTTAATTATAATTTAAATTTAAATTTTAATATTATATTTATATTAATTTATTATATATAATATTATAATAAACTATTAATTTGGAATTTAAAAATTAATTTCTTAAATACGTAATATTTTGTGGCGGCCTAAGCCCTCACAAAATATATAATTTTTTAATCAGCATGGCATTTGTGGCGGCCTAAGCCCTCACAAAGGAGGGAATTTGTGACGGCCTGGGCCCTCACAAAGGTCCAATCAGAAAAAATCTGCCTGTCCTTTGTGGCGGTTTATGCCCTCACAAAGACAGACTTTTGTGGCTGCAAAAGTCCTCACAAATGCCATGCTTTTGTGGCTGCAAAATCCCTCACAAATGCCAACCTATTTCAGACACTTTGTGGCTGCAAAAGCCCTCACAAAACTTTGTGACCAGCTTCTTTGTGGCTGCCAAAAGCCCTCACAAAATCCAACTTTGTGGCTGCTTATACCCCTTTGTGAGGGCTTTTGGCCCTCACAAAAACATTGATTTCTTGTAGTGTCAATGCGGTCTTTGAAGTTATATACTATTTGGATCCCGTGCATGGAAATTACAACAATCACTCCGAAATAAAGACTATGTTCGACACGTAAGTAATATTCATTTATTTCTTACATATATATATAAATAATGTGTTTATTCATGCTATAATAATCACATTTATTCATTCGATAGTGCCTTAAAAGTTTTTCGAGCTCAAAGAGGTGCTATAGTGTCGAAGAAAAAGTCTAATAACATTACATGGATCCTAATAAAGTGCCCTCGTCAAACAAACAACATCGACTATGGGTACTACGTATTGAGTTTCATGAAGGAGATTGTTGACAAGAATAAAACTATTGTCCCAGAAATGGTACGGTATTTTCATTATATGATTTTCATATATAAATTATCTATATATTTGATACTAACTTAATATAATATGTTCAATTTTTATATTGCAGTACTTTGACAATTCCAGTCCATCATATTCTGAGGAAGATCTAATGGAATTAAAGGAAGACTGGTGTCAGTATGTGCTTGAAATGAAAGTTATTTGATTTTCTGGGAAATAGCATGCTACTGGGCAAGGGATCTGAATATTATATGGTAGCTTGTGCATATTCTGTATATTCTGTTAGTTATTATATGTATATGATCATAGGACAATATATGAACATGCATATGAATTTGTAGTTAATTAGGTTGTAAATTAGGTCCAATGTATATGTAGTTAATTAGGTTGTAAATTACAGTGTTACAAGGTTATATATATGTATCTGATTGTTGAACTGCTTATTGTAAATTACAGTGATACAGGGTTATATATATGTATCTGGTTGTGTTGTGTGAACTGGTTGTGTAGTGTGAACTGATTCTGGTTGTGTTGTGAGAAATGGATCAAAATAATTTTGGATAAAAAGATAAAAGACAGCGCTTTTTAAAAAAAATGCCATAAAAAGCTAAAAAACGCTTTTAAAACAAAAAACACATTTTACAACGCTTTTCTGAAAAAGCGCTGTAAAAGGCACACCAAATATATGAATTATAGGTCTGCATTTTACAGCGCTTTTTTAAAAAAGCGTTGTAAAAGGCACACCAAATATATGAATTATGGGTCAATCGATTGACAAACCGATTACTAAAATAAATTATGGGTCTGCATTTTACAGCGCTTTTTAAAAAAAGCGCTGTAAAAGGCACACCAAATATATGAATTATGGGTCAATCGATTGACAAACCGATTACTAAAATGAATTATGGGTCTACATTTTACAGTGCTTTTTAAAAAAAGCGCTGTAAAAGACACGCCAAATATATGAATTATGGGTCAATCGATTGGCAAACCGATTACTAAAATGAATTATTGGTCTGCATTTTACAACGCTTTTTAAAAAAAGCGATGTAAAAGGCACACCTAGTATATGAATTTTATATGCGCATTTTACAGCACTTTTTTAAAAAAGCGCTGTAAAATTTGCATAACAAGCGTGCGTTATATTTACATGATTTATAGCGCTTTTTTAAAAGAGTTGTTGTATCTTTTACAACGCTCGATTCCATAGTGTTTTTTTTTTTTAAAAAGCGCTGTAAATGGATTAAAAAAAGCGTTGTAAAAGGCTATTTTTGGCGTAGTGATATAAGAATTTCAAGTCAGTAAATTTAAAAAAGTAAAATAATATGAGAGAGTTAATAGATCAAATTTTGGTTTAGATTTTTAATGATTAAAAATTAGCTGAAATTTAGGTTGAAATTTTTATTTAATAATTATAAGAGGTGTTTTTCTAATTTTGTTTATAAATTATCCCTCTGATTTTTTTTTATAATAAACATATAAATTATAATCAGGTCTCCAAAAAATATAATTTTAACAAATAAAAACAATTAATAAAATAAATTTTAGTCCATATACACATATCAATCTATGTCATATAATAAAGATTTACAAATACTAATATATGTAATATGATGGCTCTTCATCATGTGCATATTTTTCATTGTTGATATTAGTTCTTGGATTTAATAAAATATTTATCTTCTTATTTCCTTGATTAAGTAGATATTTTTCATAGTTTTGCATTGTTTATTTGTTTTAGTGCAAAATTGAATTTTGGTGAGAAATCAACATGACCGATGTGGAGTATTTTAGCTATATCTAGAGTTATAAATGTCCAATTGGAGTCAAACTAAGTGAAAGTGAAAACTAAGATCCATAGCTACAACATTCATGAAGATATCAAAAGCCAATCCAAACTCAAAAGAGGAGAAAAATACAATATATATCAGACAAAAGAGATTTTGCGCCTAAAGAGTAAAACCCGCGCCTAGGGTGCCTTTTGACAATATTTTCGCATCCTCGTCCTGTCTAGGTGCGCCTGAAGCACGCCTGTGGTGCGCGGCGGGCATTTGAACATTAAAACACATTTTTTTCTTCATTTTTAGGTATCTTTTTAAATATTGTGAATTCTGGATACTTGTGCCCTAGGAGAGAAACTCAGATACTACAATTTCTAACACCATTGTTATGTGCTAGTGGTTTGTCTCTTCTTTGTTTGAGATAACTATTCACTATAGAGAATTGAAGATTGTAATGATGATATTCTACTACAATTATATGAAGTGTGTGATACTTGTCTTATATCTGCTATATTACACATAATTGAGGGAGAAATCTTGAGAGATACATTTTTAAAATATAACCCTCAGATTGGGCCTCTTAGGTGTTACTTTTGCGGAGGAATACATAGCAATGAAACTTGTTTTGATTACTATGTACCACCACTTGAATATGAAGATATGTTGGTCATAGAAGCAGAAGACGACAAATGTTATACGAAAAAGATCAACTGAGAACAAATTCTACCTCCTAAAATTATATCCAAATAATCATATGACAAAGACTTTCACATTAACGATTTTTTAGTTGAATTTGTGACACCCTAAATCCCAAAATAATATATATATATATATATATATATAATAATTTATATCATATTCCTATAAAATTTGCAGCGGATACATAAAATTATATTTTCAAGAAAATAAAAACTTTTGTAACTAATTTAGGATAACACGTTTCTCAAAGTACACATGCAACAATTCAAATTTTATTACTCAAATAAAACAATTTAATCTCAATAAACTTGATTTAAGTAAAATTACTTGATTTAATTCTAAAAACTTATTAGTACTTCTAAGGTTTTTATACAAAAGTTTGATTCAAATTAAATAAGTAAAATACAAATTAAAACCCTTATTCCCGGTATCACTTATTAGAGCGGGGTTCCTCCCAAACTTGAACTTCAAGACTCATTAACCTGTAATAACTGCGATTTCGTAAACGCAGGGCCCAACCAGTCAAACACAAACAACGAAGGAGATGAGTTTTGAAATCATGTTAATAGTATAATATGAGTAAGAAGAACATGCAAACAATCATAATAGAACCGTATCATAATCACTTTACGATATATCAAAATATTTAATTAAATAGTATCATACTATAATATCAAAGTCACTTAAATAAAATACTTATCTCATTATAATATGCACAAAATCATCTAATCATTATTACCTTTGAAACACATCAATCACAACAAAACAATCACAAGGAAATGCAATGCTATGCATGAGCTTAGACTCTACTTCACAATGTGGTACCATTCTAACTCTGAAGTACTTGGTTAGGAGGCCATGATACTATGCCACCATCCCGGTGGACGGACAATTCAAATTGGCCCTGTCCTCATAGATCCCCTCAACTCAAACCGATACACATATACGCGACAGTCGAGGTAAACGTGTGTTGCATGGTAGCTCCCGACATTTGGAGTGCTACCTCCAAGTCACCTAGGAATTCCCCACCGGAATACCTCCAAGGTCTAACAATCTTGCCTTAAGGCTCGACAGCAGACCGCCATGATCAAGCTCATTCAGTTGTACTTCCCCACAATCACTAGGCTTGTTAGGCATTACCTATATGATGACAAAATAATCTTCACTTCACAATTCACAATATTTATTTTCTCCCCCCGTTAGCTTAGACTACTCCATTATGAGCACCATATTTAAGAATCATCACTATCTCATCAAGTATGGGGTACTTCAATATTTTCATCACAATTTTATAATATCATTAATCATAAATAATCATGATCATCATATAAACTCATCACAATTTTATAACATCACTATCATCAATCAAAAATCATCATTATCATCACGTAAGCATATATCAAACCATGCATCCTTATTTTATTATCACATCACATAATTTCATCTAAGCAAACATGTACACATAATTTCATTCAACATCCAACATAACAATAATAACAAATATCAACTACCACACAAGTATCAAAAATTAAATCAATCAACACCTTATAAAAATTTCTATTTCACATTTTAATCTCATAATCATATTTCAAATTAATCAATTTATCTCTCAAAGGGCTACTGCCGTACTTAGCAAGCCCTAGATGAATCGTTGGGAAATACGGTTTTTTCGTTCATCTCACAATATATTATACTCATGAATTCAAACTCTCTCTCACTCCTTACGGTATTTTGACGCTTTCACACACAAATACGATTCCATGAGCAAACAACCTTTGTTCATTGACTCTTTGTCCTTCAGTCGTTCTAACTCGACAGTTTATGGGTAAATGTTAAAAATAAATCATGAGAAGATATTCTAAAACCTAATTTTGAAAATCGGTCAAAGAAAATTACCATAAATCAGAAAACCAATCAGTGAATAATATAGTCACTTTTTGCACGGTCGTTTTGGCGTTGATTTCACTCAAATCGGACTTACGGTGAAGGAGAACGATGCAAAATAACGAATTCTACAAATGAAGAAGTCGAGTATTTTAGAGAGAAATTGGGGTTGTTAAAAATCTGGAAAATTATGTTTAATTGACGAGTTAAATGAATGAAATAACATACTCAAATTTGGGCGAAATTGCAGAAAGTTTTCTGGAACATCACTGGTGTCAAATGATAGGGTTATTGTTGTGTTTCCTCTTTGGCTTTACGACTGCCCTTCCAACTCCCTTCCCTTCTTTTGTTTGTTTTATTTTATTAACAATTAGAGTTCATAGAGTCAAACCCATTGGTCTCTTTATTTATATTTTACTATTATTATTTTTATTTTGTTAAAATAAATCTAATAATTATTTAATCTCCTTTTTAATATTCCTCCAAACACCATTTAGTTTTCCAAACGTTACTAATATTTTATAAATTAGAGTAATTAAAATAATCAATATAAAAAAAATATTATTAATAATCAAAACTCTCACATTCAAAATAATCTCTACAATTATACTTATTTCTCAAAATACTCACATTATAATAATACCATCATATTAGAAAATGGTCAAAATTATAAAATAAATAAATATAACATCAATATTTTATATTAATTACTAAATTATAATAAATATATATAAAATCACAATACCATAACAAGTATTTAAAAATAAACGAAATCAAACACAATATCAATTCTATATCAAGATAATTATTTATAAAAAAATAATTAAAAATAGAAAATAGTTATAAATAATTGAAATATAACTATCTGCATACTTAACATAAATCAAGCTTACGTAAAAGTATTATATTAATTGGGTACATGTATATACACGTAAAACCGCATAAAATCTTTTTCTTTAAAATATATATTACACTAAAATACTATTTTTTTTTAAATATATCAAATAACAAAATATAATATGTATTATTTATATCGCTCATCTAATATAACATGTATCAAACTAGCACATCATAGAAAGCATCCCTACAACGAAAATTACTCACAAAATTTATCAACATATATTCTAAAATAATTTTAACATCAAATTAATTATTTAAAACCCTATTTAATTAATAAAATATTTTATTATCAAATTTATGGTGTTACAGAATTCGCGAAGAATAACATGGTTTCAATTGAAAAATTTGAAAGTTAACGTGAGAGGTTATTTGAGCAAGTGGTTGAGTTTGAGAAGATGGAGGAGATGTTGAAGATGACTTCATTGTTGTAATAGAAGAAGATAAGTAATAGGAGAACACAAACAAAGAAAATAAAAAAGAAGAGATTGATGAAGATCGAGTTTCAATCTTTGCCTTGTTCATCAATGTCCAATTGAAAATGACATGGAAACAACATCATTCGTTTCTCAAGTTCATGAAATTTCTACCAAACAAAATGAAGCAGGATGATGTGTTATTCCTGTCATATATGCCACCTTGACAATAATTGAGGCACCAAAGTAATGACTTGAAAGAAACACTTCGTGGGAGGCAACCCATAGGTAAAGGTAACTTTTATTTTTGCAATGTTATTTTTGTTATTTGAATTTGTTTCTTTTTAATTGTATGTAAACATGCACTACAATGAAGAGTTGTTAACAAAAGATTCCCTCTAATGAGAGTTGGAGGGAGTAAAGGGAAAAAATGAATGTGAATCTTACTTCTGAAGGTGAATTTGTTTATACAATAGTTCATCTGAAGAGGAATAACCGTTGATGTAATTAGGTGGTTATAGTTTATTCGATGTGAAGTGCGGATCACCATCTGATGTTGATCAATTTTTTGTGTATGATTGATGAAGTCGTGTTTGAATTTGAGGGAATCTAACAATAGGCATTTGTTTCTTTTTAATTCTTTTGTCAATGTTTGAAAATCTCCATAATGGAAATGTGAAGAAAAAAAAGTTGTAGAATAATTTGAAAATGTGTACCTAACTCAATGTAGTAAAACCTATTATTCCAAAATGTCTTACCCTTACCTAAGCCCCATTACAACCCGAAAGTCCTCCAAAAGTGTATGTTTTTGTTGCATTATAATTGCTAACTAGAATTTTTTAAGCCTATGGTAGTGTGATGCATGTTATAGAATTTGAGTGATAAGCTCATAACACTTGCTAAACACTTGAGGTTTTCTTTTGGTGAGATTGTGTGAATAGATAGTTGAACTTAGATGAGTGAAATCTAAGGTAAACAAATTGTGTTGTTTTTATTTTTGTTTTTTTGTAAGCAACCATGGAGCATAATGAATGTTTTGTAGTAGCTAAGACTTTGAGAATTGAGTTTGATTTGATTTGAGAAATTGAGTTTAAGTTTGTTATTAATTGTACCAAATTTGAAATTAATTGTTGCTTGCAGATAAGTAACATATTAAATATGGGGTTGTGATGACTATTCATCATATACATATTTTTCATTGTTTTTAGTCTTATGTATCTTTAATCATTAGTTAATTTAAAAAGTTATTTGATATATATTTTTTATTTTGGTTTTTGGATTTAATGAAATGTTTATGTTCTTATTTCCTTGATTAAGTATAGATTTTTCGTAGTTTTGAGTTATTTATTTGTTTTAGTGCAATGCTGAATTTTGGTGAGAAATCAACATGACCTATGTGGAGTATTTTAACAATATTTAGAGTTGTAGATGTCCAACTGGGGTCAAACTAAGTACAAATTAAAGCTAAGATCTATAGCTACAATGCTCATGAAGACACCCAAACAATTTTCATAATCCAAAGAGGAACAAATTGAACTAAATTCCAGACAAAATATGTTGTGCGCTTGAAGCGTGCCCGATGTGCATTTCCACAATATTTTCACATCCTGATTCTGTCCAAGTGCACATGAAGCGCGCCTGTGGCGCGCAACGCACATCAAAACATATTAAAACAAGTTTTTATTCTTTTTTAGATATTTTTTGACTATTGGGAAGTTTGGAGACTTATGTCCTAGTAGAGAAACTCAAAGACGTCGATTTCTAACACAATTGGAGCAGTTTTATCAAGAATCATTCATGAACCTTTCCTGTAATTCATATATAATCTCTATATTTTCTATCTTTGTCATGAGTAACTAAACTCTATTTTTTAGGGATGAGTGTAACAAGATGAAACCCTTATTTTTCTAGGGATAAATGCAGGTCACGAAACCAATTAAAGAAATTATTTTTTTATTCAAAAAGTTCAACGACGTCAAAAATTTGATAGCGTTTCAACAAGTGTACTGCAGTGTTGCAAGTAATAATAAAATGTTAGTACTGAGTTTCGAACTCAAGTATTGCGTTTTACCATTCAATTGTATTTAATTAATAAAATTGAATAAAAAGTTTCTGAATTGATTGAAATAATATTTGAAATTACCAAAATTAATAAAATTGATCATTTATCATAAGAAAAATTTCACGAATGAGTTTCACTTGGAATCCAATCTTGGTGTCTAATTTGATCTCAATTATTAAATTCCTTTATTGAATTATTACCGAATTCTCTTTATTATTCTTGCCCTAATCTCTTAGTGACAAGACCTTTAATTCGAAAGTAACCTCTAATTCCTTAGTGAACTTAATATTATAATTAAGCTTTACAGTACAAAAATTCTCTTTTTAAACCACTGTCTTTGCAACAAATTTAATTGGTTTCAAGATCTGCATTTATCCTTAGACTACAATATCATTAATTTCTCATCTCAAGCATTCGTAAAGTTCACTTCCATTTCAAAATACAAATTGTAGAATATTTTAAAGTTGATCAAGCAATAAAAAGCATTAAAGACATAGATGAGAAACATAATTCAATAAACTGATTCATATAACTAGAAATCAAATCAGAAAAATAAGGGTTTTATCTTGTTACACTCATCCCTAACAAATAGGGTTTAGTTACTCATGACAAATATAGAAAAGATAGAGATTAGAGAAGAATTACGAGAAAGATTAATGATTGACTCTTTATAAAATTGTTTCAATGGTGTTAGAAACGACTGCCTTTGAGATTCTCTGCTATGAAACATGTCTGCAAACTTCCCGATTTTCAAAAAGATACATAGAAAGTGAGAAAAAACACGTTTTATACATTCAACAGCATGTACGCGTCCCAGGTGCGGGATTTACGCTACAGGCGCACCTGGATAGTGTCAGGAATGTCAAAATACGCCCTAGGGGCGAGTATTGCACTTCAGACGCAATACCTCTTATGTTTGACGTATACTATATTTTTTCTCCTCTATTGAGTCCGAATTAGGTTCCGGCGTTTTCTTGAAAGTTGTTGCCATGGCTCGTAGCTTTCAGTTACACTTGGTTTGACTTCAATCAAACATCTACAATTCCAGATATGATTGAAGTACTCCACATAGGTCATGTGGATTTTTCACCAAAATTCAGCACTGCACTAAAATAAAGAAACAACGCAAAACTACGAAAAATCTCTACTTAATCAAGGAAATAAGAACATAAACATTTCATTAAATTCAAGAACTAAAATCAACAAAATATATCAAACAACTCCTTAAATTAACTAATGATAAAAGATAAATAAGACTAAAAACAATGAAAAATATGTATATGATGAAGAGTCATTATGATACAATCTACATGATGCATGTCATTTGATTAGGTTAATTCGTGTAACAAGAAAATATGCACAGATAATATGTCACGTTCACATACTAGACTGAATACAACGATAATCAACAACTACAATTCAACTTATAAAATACATCGATTATATATTCTAAAGTTACAACAATATACACAATAATATCCATATTAATTAGCATATTTATTAACATATGTCATGTCTAGTCAAAATTTATCATCGATTAACATATATTAAACCATAATTTTCTTATAGACTTATATAATTTAATTTTCACAACTTTGTCACAATTAATAATTATTCATTTTTCAAAATTTTTATTATAAATATTGTTTTTTTTAATAAAATGTAACTATTTTCATACATTTAATCAACATTAGTTTCCTCCAAATTATATGTAAGATCACAATTCTACATTTGACTTTGAGAATACCATTATATATTCATCCCCGCAAACATAGAGAAGATAAAGAAAAATGTCTAATAAAATTAGAAGAGTATCTTTAGAAGTTAGGTTACAAATATATATAAAATTTGAAATCATTATGCATGGTTAAAGTATGACCCTGATTTATTTCTAACAACTTAGGATCTATTTTATTTAAAGAGTATTAGAATTCAAAAATACTTATATTAAGCCTCCAAAATGATTTTATTTTTTTCATGTTTTTTATGTATCGATTTTATTTGTAATTTAAATTAAATACTATGAGTTTTTGACTTTTTTAATGTTACTTTTAAACTTTTTATGTTATTTACAATTTAAATAAATGATGACTCTTTTTAATTATTTAGTATTTCTTTTTATTATAAATTTAATTTTTAAAATCAGAACAAATTCTCTAAAATATTTTGAGACGGCTAATAATTCCCATCTCTTTTAAATAGCTTCCATAACCTAAGAGGGGTTCTAACTCTTTCATCTTAGGATGACTAAAACAAAAGTATAATAAGTCAAAGAATAAACAAAGGGAAATACATTATTTAAAAATGACATAAACATTAATTAAACACCATACAAAAAAGAAGCCAAAATTAATCATCGAAGTCATAGGGTATAATTTTAATCATTAAATAGAAGAAGACTTAATCACTAGACAAAAGGACATATGCTTAACCGTTTAACAAAGGTAGAAGCTATAAACAATATATAAATGGTCAATCATCAATGTAACTAATGATAAAAGATAAATAATTCCCATCATACATGACGAAACTCCAATTAAATAGAACACAAATAATTTTTGTGGGTTCCAATCAATATGTCCGCGTTATATATGATATATTTTAATGTGAATATTTTATAATTGGTGAAACAACATGCCTTGTTTTGTTTCTATGATGTATTTATTTCACCCTAAGAGTGCTTTAGTCAAAGATACAACACCAATATGGTTCTGTTATGGAGAAATAAAAATAGAATGAAAGTTGAAGGTAGGTGATCGAGGCTGGAACTATACAATCAAACTTAGGGTATAAAGTTTCTTAATAATATATTTATACTCTCCCCCTTTACATAATGAGCCAATCCTAAAATGACAATGAAAGAGAAAAAGCTCAAAGAATAAAGAATATTATTTGTCCTTGTAATCTGCACATGTCATCCACATTAAGGACCATGTGTTTAATCTTATTTTCTTGTGGCTTTTTTCATCATCACATCTCTAGCTCAACGATGCAAGGGTCTACAATTCTACTAGAGTTTGAACATCATGCAATAGTGCCATAGTACCTAAGAGCACTGAAGTTGTTGCATCCTACAAAATATGTAAAATCTAAAAAAGAAATTTACAAAGTTTTGTTTGACTCTAGTTAATGCTAAAACTTAATATTATGAAATAAGCTAATCAAACTACAAAAATCAACTAATTGTCAAATGATAACCCAATGTTAAAATACTAGATAACTCTTCTTTCTAAGAGTCATCAATCATAGATTTGTCAGAGCCACTGTAACGTGCTGTATCAGATCTTGCCTCATTTAGAGGAAAATCAAATGAGTAAGCGTGGCTCTTAAAACACCACCTAAAGAACCAAAACCCACTTGGACAAACAAGTGTGATCAAGAAAGATGAATAACGTTTCAATGCCGAAAGATGAATAAAGCGTTTTAAATGCCGAAAGATGAATAACGTTTCAATCCTCCACTCAGCCATCTATCGTAGAGGCTTTGGGGAAACTTTTTTTGGAATGGACTTGGTGTAGAATACTCCTTATTGGGTCTCAGCCCAATAAACCGGTACATGGCTCCAAGTACGTGCGCATCAATCGAACACAACCTCATCAATCATACACAACCGATTGATCAACATCAGATGGTGATCCACACTTCACATCGAATAAACTATAACCACCTAATTACATCAATGGTTATTCCTCTTCAGATGAACTATTGTATAAACGAATTCACCTTCATAAATAAGATTCACATTCATTTTTTCCCTTTACTCCCTCCAACTCTCATTAGAGGGAATCTAACAATAGGCATTGTAATAAATAATCCCTCTTAGAGGAAATCTAACAAAAGGCATTGTAATAAATAAAAACGTTTTAAATCGGTTGGACAGCCGATGTGACAGTAGCAGGATCTCTTCCCAACATCCTATTTCATAATGTAAATGCTCACAAAATCGATAAGAAGCAGACACTAAATGCAAGCAAACACTACATTGCAAAACTAAAGTTATTCTCAAAACATATATTATATGGTAGTTAAAAAGGTTCCACAATATATTTTCTTGCAATCTTGGAATTAGAGGTGTGAATAATATCCGGTTTCTGACAATTTACAGAGTCTACACCCAAACTCATTTAAAAAATATCTAAATATTTGGATTTGGTTATCCAATAGTTAAAAATAGGTTATTAACCAACATTCATATTAGAGTAAATAATTTTTTTATATAAAATACTATTTTTTATTATTTTAATTTGTTTTTATCTATTACTAATTGATTTTGTTATTGTTTAAAAATAATTATTTTCTTTTTAAATTGTAGATAATAATTTAAATATTATAATTTATTTATTACTAATTTAACAGTCGGAGTTCCGCTGCTGACAACTACACCATCCGCCAGAACTTTGTCGACTATCATACCGGTCACCGGAGCTCCAACAACTACCATCTTTCACCACCACAATATTATTATATGAATTACTAAATAAATTATTATATTTAAAAAAAATTATTTTAAAAATAAATTGTATCTATTAAAATGAAAATATTTAATTTTTAGAATAATTTTAAAATGATATATCTTTTAAATAATAAAATAAAACTAACCAATTAATTGGACCGTTGTGTATTTTTCAAACTGACTTTTAAGAATGGTTTTTAAATCCAAACAAAATATATATATATATATATATATTTGCAGTAATTGAATAACATGTCAGAAAATATAAAAAATCATAGAAATCACAAAAATAATTGAATAAAAAGAAGCAAAGGAATGGAAAACAAATATTTTATAAATCAGAAATATTAGCATCGAATAAACCGACGCTAAAGGGTGATTAAAGTTTTAAAAAAAGTAGATCTTCGGTATTATATTTTGCGTCGCCTTGGCCAACATTAAGTGGACGTTAGATAATTTTAGTGTCGGTGCTCGACGCTAAATATAGCAGCTTTTCTAGTAGTAGCATGAATGCCAAGTCATATTGAAATCTAAGAATAACAAAATCATCTGAGAAAAGATACCACTAATATATTATACATCCTCAAAGCAGAAAATTAAATTGTAAGTAACAAACAAGCTAGTTTAAACAAAACGACAAATAAAACAAAACAATTAACTCCTTAAAAACCAAGAGGGCTGTTTGGAAGAGTTTATACAGCCTGTCATGACATAAACACTACACGAAAAAATCAATCAAGACATATTCAAAAATTGATATATAGAGTTATTTAAATAAATTTCAAGCATAACTTCTGCATATGTTCTTAATTCATTATTTACACACTAGCTTATTAAATAATTAACTCTACCTCAATCACTATATATAACTATATATAAGATCCTTTTGATATTTTTGTTTCTATCTTTTTATAAGATTGTTTTTCAATTTTTCAATGACATTAATTATTGTTTGGTTAGTTTGCAGTTTTAATACTTCTATTTGTATTGATTCACGATATTGGTCTTCCTATTTTAAATGTTGACAATTTTAGTCTCTCCGTCTGATTTTTTAACTAAAAAATAACGATGTCAAATACTTTAAATAACGTGAGATATGATACGATGATGTAGAATGATTAACACTCATGAAATTGGAATAAAATGCTATTAAAACTTACATTTCAACTTTGAATTTTTTTCTTTATATTTATAATTTAATTAATAACATATGAATAATTAATGCATTTAGATGATTCTATATCATATCATAGAATTGTATGTCACATCATTTAAAATATGTCAAATTGTTAATTTTTTAGTTTAAAAATCTGAGAGACAGACTAAAATTGTCAACTTTTAAAATAGAAAAATCAATTCGAAAAATTGATAATAATAATAATAATAATAATAATAATAATAATTGACCAAAACGGCAATTAAACCATTTTTTTTTAGTAACTTTAACGAAATATGTACTTTTCTCTTCTTCTGGAATTTGTAATAAATACTATGATAAAAACATAAAATGATTCTAAAAAAATCATTCAAATTGTAATTAAATTTAATACTACAATTAAATTTTTTTTTTAATTTATGTGATATAATCAACAAATCTTACATATAGAAACAAAGATAGTATTTATCAAACTATATTCAAACCACAATTATACTCATTGAACATTAAACTTTATTAATGTAGAGATATCATTGTGAGTAATTTTCTATAATTTTCGGCTTCTACAATTATTGATAATTTACTATGTAAGTGATATAACAATAATTGTTCACACCTTATGTAAGACCCTTAATTTTAAATTCTAATTTATGTATTTTGGGGGAATTTTGTGCAGAATTTCTGAGACTTTTTAGTCAATTTTATGGCATTTTGAGTTAAATGTCAAAAATATCTTTTTAGAGAACCGATTAAAATTATTCATTGATGAATAATTTTATTTAATTACGGTGAATCTTTTGTCCAAGAATTTTTTTTCTGAGATGCAGCATTTTTCTGAAAAATTTATCTGCCGATTGAATTACGGGGAGAGTAGATATTTTTTAAAAAAATAATAATTTGTGATGTGAGGTGACAAGCGTAATGATGATTTTGTAAATATCTAAATATTTGTTTAAATATTTATTATTATATATATATGAAAGGGAAAGGGAACATTTCTGTTTCACGTGCCTTCCATCTTTCTTCTTCTCTCTCTCTGTCCGAAGAAAACATAAAAACCAAAGTGTTGGTTTTAAAAAGAAAACAAACATAAATCTCAATTTATATACTAGATATAAACTTCAATTCGAGAAGTGACAGAAGGGAAAGTTGTTCATTGCCACGCTACAATGCTAGTGATCTAGTTTTCGACGCGACGTCACGAACTTAAATTTTACCAGAATTAATTATGGTACCATAATCGCGTTTTAGAGCTATCGTTAAGGTAAGGGCTCCTTCCAAACATTTAGTTTGCATTTAGGACATTATTTGTGATTTTGTGGAAAAGAAATTTGATGTATTTGACGTGTGATTTTGTGAAAAATTAATTATGTGATTATGTGTAATTTAGTGAAATTTAAATTTGAGGTGTGGTTTGTGGTGATTCAAGTTTGGTGTGATTTGTATATTCATAATTATTATTATGATTTTTTTAGATGTGATTTGTTTGTGGATTTTGTAGCAAACGAATTGATGAAATTTGGTGGTTTATGTGTAAAAATGTGGAATTTTGAAATTTGGTGAGTTATGTTTGAATTGTTGAAATTTAATTGAGGTGCTATATGCGTGTTGTGGAATTGAATTGATTGAATTTTGTGTGAATTGGAGGTAATTAAATTTGATGCATTTGAGTTACATAATGAGTTATTTACAAATAAATGAGTTTGAACTGAAGTTGAAATTTTACGAAAAATTTAGAGTTGTTAAAGTTGTGAAAAAGTTCAAATTTTAACTAAGTTAAAGAGTTTGAGCAAAAAGACAGATTGAAATTAAAAATGGTTAGAGTTTAAAATGTTACTCTTTTAATTACTCTTTGATTGAATTTAAAAAGAAAAAAAAGTTTATAGTATATTATTAACTCAAATATTTTGGTGCTTTAATAGTCGAGTATCTGAATGTTAAATTTGGACAATTTTTGTTTTAAGTAAATAATATAGATTATTTAATTTTAAGAGTTTGGTGTGTGAGAAAGATTTAACTTTAGGAATTTTATTGCGTGTGGATTAGTTTTATTGTGAACAAATTGTTATAAATATTCATGTTTATGTAGTTTGCTCCTTGAGTCTCGAAAAGGAAACGAGACCGTTGGCACCGAGTTAGCGGTGGGGAGAACTCTGATATATTAATATTGTTCTGGTGATTTATGGTTGAAAATTTTGGAGATTGAATATGGGGGATTAATGTTTGAAAATTATAGTGACTCATGTTTGGTTAAATTGATGTGTTCATAATTAATATTATGAATTTTTAAGAAAAAATTTATGTGTTAATTGGTGGAAAGACAATTTAATTCAATTTATATGTGGATTAGTGGAAAATGAATTTAAGTTAATGTGTATTGATTGAATTTGGATGTGATTTATGTGTGTTTGTGGAAATTGAAATTGGTGTGAATAAATATGTTTGAGTATGCTCTGCGTTGTATATGAAAAATCATTAGTGTTAAATGAGTATTAAAAATTGGGCATATTTTAATAGCTGCATTTACTTAATGATTATGGTGAAAAGAGTCAGAGTATGCTCATGCAATTCATAGTACATGGGTCCATGGTGATGGGCCACAGGATGATGCCATGTGAATTGTTGGTTCATCTTATCCTTGTGGGGATTGTCGCGTCGTGCTGATATGTGAGAGATTGCACTCTAGAATGTGTTGATTTGTGAGCGATTGCACTCTAGAAAATTGTGCTGGTCTGTGAGCGACTGCACTCTTGTATGTCGTGCTGGTCTGTGAGAGACTACACGCTAGTAAATCGTGCTTATCCGTGAGAGATTGCACCTCGGTAATTAGTACTGGTCTGTGAGAGGTTGTACAATTATGATTTACGCCCCTCGAGGAGGGTTTTGGTTTGGAATTCCCGAATCATGCATTTTGGCATATACGCATTGCATTAGGGTGCTTGGCATGCGAGTCATGTTTGTTATACTTTGACGATTGTATGTACATTTTTGGTTGTTGTTGTGATTTGTCGTAATTGCTTTGAGGTGTGAAGTTGGGTTGATTAAGTTTTGATGTATTTATGTGTTCATAATTGATTTAATGAATATTCAATGAGTGATTGAGGTGTGAATTTGTGGAGATTAATTTGGTGTTAATTATGTGTTCATAATTGATAATATTAATGTTTGAAGTGTTGATTGATTCAGAGCCATTTTAGAATTGAAAATCGGCATTTTCTCAATTGTATTCGGCTACAACAAGGCAGTTTGTCAAAACATCATTTTTCAACATTGTTTACGCATTTTTGGACATATGAAAACCCTTTCGAGGAGTATGCTAAGACGAAAGGTTCTTTTGAGCATTTGAAAATATAAGAATTTTGCTATGTGATATTTGTTAATTTCGGTTGGTGACCTTTACAAGATGAGAAACAAGATCATCCTACCGGTTAGTACCCTGGAGATAGGAAAGTAGTTAGTCATACCTGACTGAAGCTGTGTTAGGAGGATCTTGCGGGGCGCGTGGAGATCACCCGGGTTGTGTAGTTTTTGTAGCATGATTAGATTAGGTGGTTATATAAGGAAAAGATGTCTTTCTTTTGTGATTGTATTTATTTCATTTTGGAAGATTGTATCCATGCTTAAACTATTTGATGTCTTTTCTTTTGATGGGTCCATCCACTTTTTGATGTGACGTTGGGAAACTATTTATCCAAAAGTATTTTCTTTGTTTTATTTCTTTGTTTAAAAAAAAAAATACACTCGCGCTGTTAAAAATCGGTGTGTTACATTGTGGTATTAGAGCTTTTGGTTTGGATTTCTTTTGGGTTTGGGGTTGTGGAGCTTTTGGTTTAGGTTGTAGGTCAACCTATAGGTTGGGAGTCGTTATCTGATCATGCGTCGGGGTAATTGGTCTGAGTTGTCAGATCAGAGATAGTTATTATGTGTTGATATAGTCGAAAATTAGTTTTGGAATTATTCGAAGTGGTGTTAACACTTCTTCTTGACATTTTTTGGGTAACACTACCTCTAAGAAGGAACGATGTTACAGCAATGAACAATGCTTCTGTTGATCCACAGACAGCTGTCAGGACTCTGCGAGATCTGGAGAAGAGGGAAAAGAGAGATTTGTTCTGCTATATCAAGGGGATTGGAAGATTTTCGTCGTTACCATCCTCCAAAGTTCAAGGGTGATGAGAACTCAGAAAATGTTGATCAGTGGATTCAAGAAGTGGAAAAGATCTTTGAAAAGACAAATTGTCAGGTAGGGTTGAAGCGAATCATGATGTCATGGGATTTATGAAGTGGTTCCAAGGACACTGTGGCTATGTTGTTGATGGTAACTCGAAGATGATGGGTATGGATGGATTAAAGTTAGATAAATAGGCGATTTCATGTAAAGATCTAAGTGAAGAGATTTTTAAGAAAGAGTATTAGATGTTCGCCTAGTAGATTTTAGGATGAGACTGGATGAAGTTTGATAATTGCCAAAGAAGTGTGAACACCATGGAATTATTGAGAAGACAGAGATTCTATTTGAAATATCATTTGGTGCTTAGGTGTCAATGAAAGGGACTTGAAATAAAGTCAAGGGGAACCGCACATTAGGGGTGAATACTACCTTGGGTAGGAAAATGACGCTTTGATGAATAGTCAATACCTTGAGGGGTAGGGTCGAGTATTCGAGTTAAACTAGATTCACAACTTAGATTGTTAAGTATGAATCTCATGACGATTATAAGAGAAAGAATATATATTTGTTTGATAAGTGACAAATATCGGTGTGGTTTAGGAGATGGTAAGTATGCATAATGATTTTAGATGAAACTGTAGACGTGTAAGTGTGAATTTTGGGTGATGTCTGATGGGTTAAGCCTTGATGTATTGAACCATATGTCACTATTAAGTGGAATTGGAAGTATAGAGTACGATAATACTTAGAGATTGTAGCAAAGTAAGCTTATTAAAGGATGGTAAACATTTCGAGAATATGTATATTTTGATAGGATAGAGGGATTGATCAAGATTTGATTTGGGACCCTAAGACGGTTGATCTTTAAGTCGATGGTTTAAAATCCACAAGGTTATGGATGAGAGTGTTTGAAGATTTACTAAAAATATTGTGTTATGAATAGAAGAGTTTTAGTTAGTGAGATTATTAATACAATTAGAGTCACTGATGAATACGACCTCGTATAGTATCTTGAGATGAAATGGATGGAATTAGACGGTGTGATGATAATTTGGAGATTTCGAGGATCAAACTTTAGAATTTTATTTAATGATAGAAAATGAAAAAGAAGAAATGTAACAAATGATTTATGGTTTAGATGTTAGTCTTGGGAAATCAAGCGTTGAAATTTAAAATGAGTGTTTCAGTGACTAGATGACGATGAAATGTGGGTCTTTGAGATATTTTACTGCAAATTTACGATGATGAGGTTTACAGATAATTATTCCTTATGAGATGTTTATTGGGAACGAATAAGAATCCAACAAGTGAACCAAATTTTGGAAAATGTGCCAAGAAAACTTGTTGGAAAGCACATAGAGATGTAGCGTATGACAATTAAAGATTCATGAAAGGAATTATCCCACTTATAATTCAGACATTATTATTATAAAGGGAAAAACTGAGCATGAAATGGAAAAGTTTGGTAGGTACAAGTAATGCTTGATTTATTGAAATCACAATAATGAAGATATATCAAGGTTCGAGGTAGAAATTTAAGGTTTGTATAAATGGAAAAGTGATGGAGTGAATACAATATGTTTGACCTGTCATAATGAAAATATAATCATCAAGCTGCAAATAAAGGACGTGACGAAAATGAGGAGTATCTGAATGAATGTTGGAAGTAGATGTAGGAAATTATTTTCAGGTTTGTCTAGACTTGCGACGTATGTATGAAATGGATTAGTGAAGCGCGAATTTGAGTCGTTAAGGCATGAGACAAATGTAGGTCTTAATCAAGAATGAAATTCAAGTTGGATTTTGTTGGACACGTGACTCTTGAACGAAGCACTAAACCTGAAGGAAGTTTGTGTATCATCAGCAGTATAGTTTTGGCATGTCGTCGAAAAAAAAAATTGAGGAAGCTTAGATCACCAAGCAAATGTGGGGATGGAATTATTAGAGTTATAATTAGAACAACATACGGATAAGAACACAGTGGTTTGGCGTCATTGTGCGACTAAAGAGAAATCGAGGATTTGTGGACCATGGAGATATTTATGAGTTCTCGGCGGTAATAATTGGATGATTCGTACCAAGTGGATGTATATGAGGCTATGTGACATAGCTATGGGCGATAGGATCAAAGTTATAGGAAAATAAGGAAAAACTCAGTGGAGCTTGAGAAGATTGTTTGACCGCTTGTGCATTAGAATAACCTTAAGTGCATGTCGCAAAGAGCGTTATTACAATTCAGTTAAGAAAGTTTAAGCCACCATCATGGTTGTCGGCTACTTATTGGCAAATTGAGGAACTAATCATTCTTAATCTCTTGTTGATAGTAACAAAATCATGTTGAATGGAACGAACGAGTCTTACCGGCTATGGTAATGTATAGAGTTATTAAGCACCCTATGAAAAGGGGTAAGCAACACTTTCTTCTAGTGGGCGGGGCAAAACAAGTTGTGACCAGTAAGTTAAATTTGAGTACAAACTTAGTGTGGATTTTTACTCATATTTTATGTTTCGAGGACGAAACTTCTTTTTGGAGGGTAGTAATGTAAGACCCTTAATTTTTAATTCTAATTTATGTATTTTGGGGGAATTTTGTGCTGAATTTCTGAGACTTCTTTTGCCAATTTTATGGCATTTTGTGAGTTAAATGCCAAAAATATCTTTTTAGAGATCCGATTAAAATTATTCATTGATGAATAATTTTATTTAATTACGGTGAATCTTTTGTCGAAGAAATTTTTTTCTAAGATGCAGCATTTTTCAGAAAAATTCATCTGCCGATTGAATTATGGCGAGAGTAGATATTTTTTTTGAAAAAAAAATTTGTGATGTGATGTGAGGTGACAAGCGTAATGATGATTTTGTAAATATCTAGATATTTGTTTAGATATTTATTATTATAATTATTATTATTATTATTATTATTATTATTATTATTATTATTATTATTATATATGTAAGGCAAAACAAAAGGGAAAGGGAACATTTCTGTTTCACGTGCCTTCCATCTTTCTTCTTCTCTCTCTCTGTCTGAAGAAAACATAAAAACCAAAGTGTTGGTTTTAAAAAGAAAACAAACATAAACCTCAATTTATATACTAGATATAAACTTCAATTCGAGAAGTGACAGAAGGGAAAGTTGCTCATTGCCACGCTTCGGTGCTAGTGAACTAGTTTTCGACGTGACGTCACGAACTTAAATTACGGTACCGTAATCGCGTGTTAGAGCTATCGTTAACGTAAGGGCTCCTTCCAAACATTTAGTTTGCATTTTGGACATTACTTGTGATTTTGTGGAAAAGAAATTTGATGTATTTGAGGTGTGATTTTGTGAAAAATTAATTTAATGTGATTATGTGTAATTTAGTGGAATTTCAATTTGAGGTGTGATTTATGTGTTCATAATTATTATTATTATTATTATTATTATTATCATTTTTTGATAATTATTATTATTATTATTATTATCATTTGTTTGTGGATTTTGTAGAAAATGAATTGATGAAATTTGGTGGTTTATGTGTAAAAATGTGGAATTTTGAAATTTGGTGAGTTATGTTTGAATTGTTGAAATTTAATTGAGGTGCTATATGTGTGTTGTGGAATTGAATTGATTGAATTTTGTGTGAATTGGAGGTAATTAAATTTGATGTGTTTGAGTTACGTAATGAGTTATTTACAAATAAATGAGTTTGAACTGAAATTGAAATTTTACGAAAAATTTATAGTTGTTAAAGTTGTGAAAAAGTTCAAATTTTAACTAAGTTAAAGAGTTTGAGCAAAAAGACAGATTGAAATTAAAAATGGTTAGAGTTTAAAATGTTACTCTTTTAATTACTCTTTGATTGAATTTAAAAAGAAAAAAAAGTTTATAGTATTTTATTAACTCAAATATTTTGATGCTTTAATAGTCGAGTATGTGAATGTTAAATTTGGACAATATTTGTTTTAAGTAAATAATATAGATTATTAAATTTTAAGAGTTTGGTGTGTGAGAAAGATTTAATTTTAGGAATTTTGTTGCGTGTGGATTAGTTTTATTGTGAACAAATTGTTATAAATATTCATGTTTATGTAGTTAGTTCCCTGAGTCTCGAAAAGGAATCGAGACCGTTGGCACCGAGTTAGCGGTGGGGAGAACTCTGATATATTAATATTGTTCTGGTGATTTATGGTTGAAAATTTTGGAGATTGAATATGGGGGATTAATGTTTGAAAATTATAGTGACTCATGTTTGGTGAAATTGATGTGTTCATAATTAATATTATGAATTTTTTTAAAAAAATTTATGTGTTGATTGGTGGAAAGAGAATTTAATTCAATTTATGTGTGGATTAGTGGAAAATGAATTTAATTTAATGTGTGTTGATTGAATTTGGATGTGATTTATGTGTGTTTGTGGAAATTGAAATTGGTGTGAATAAATATGTTTGAGTATGCTCTGCGTTGTATATGAAAAATCGTTAGTATTAAATGAGTATTAAAATTGGGGAATCTTTTAATAGCTGCATTTACTTAATAATTGTGGTGAAAAGAGTCAGAATATGCTCATGCATTTCATAGTACATGGTGACCGTGATGGGGCCATGGTGATAGTGGTGACCGTGATGGGCCACGGGATGATGCCATGTGAATTGTAGGTTCATCTTATCCTTGCAGGGATTGTCGCGTCGTGCTGATCTGTGAGAGATTGCACTCTAGAATGTGCTGATCTGTGAGCGATTGTACTCTAGAAAATTGTGCTGGTCTGTGAGAGACTGCACGCTAGTAAATCATGCTAATCCGTGAGAGATTGCACCTCGGTAATTAGTTCTGGTCTGTGAGAGGCTGTACAATTATGATTTACGCCCCTCGAGGAGGGTTTTGGTTTGGAATTTCAGAATCATGCATTTTGGCATATACGCATTGCATTAGGGTGCTTGGCACGCATTGTTGTTGTGATTTTTCGTAATTGCTTTGAGGTGTGAAGTTGGGTTGATTATGTTTTGATGTATTTATGTGTTCATAATTGATTTAATGAATATTCGATGTGTGATTGAGGTGTGAATTTGTGGAGATTAATTTGGTGTTAATTATGTGTTCATAATTGATAATATTAATGTTTGAAGTGTTGATTGAGTTAGAGTCATTTTAGAACTGAAAATCGGCATTTTCTCAATTGTATTTGGCTACGACAAGGCAGTTTGTCAAAACTTCATTTTTCAACATTGTTTATGCATTTTTGGACATATGAAAACCCTTTCGAGGAGTATGCTAAGACGAAAGGTTCTTTTGAGCATTTGAAAATATAAGAATTTTGCTATGTGATATTTGTTAGTTTCGGTTGGTGACCTTTACAATTATTATGGAAATCTGGGCTTTACCCTCAGATTAGAAACAGGATCATCCTACCGGTTAGTACCCTGGAGATAGGAAAGTAGTTAGTCATACCTGACTGAAGCTGTGTTAGGAGGATCTTGCGGGGCGCGTGGAGATCACCCGGGTTGTGTAGTTTTTGTAGTATGATCAGATTAGGTGGTTGTATAAGGACTAGATGTCTTTCTTTTGTGATTGTATTTATTTCATTTTGGAAGATTGTATCCATGCTTAAACTGTTTGATGTGTTTTCTTTTGATGGGTCCATCCACTTTTTGATGTGATGTAGGGAAATTAGTTACGACTTAATTATTTATCAAAAAGTATTTTCTTGGTTTTATTTCTTTGTCTAAAAAAAAAAAATACACTCGCGTTGTTAAAAATCGGGGTGTTACACCTTATGTTGTTGAAATGATTAGTATATAAAAGCATACACTAATTTTCAAAAAATAAAAACATTAAGATACATTCGTGAATCATAAATTAATGCATCTTGCATCAATCAAGCACACATCACTCTAACATGCATAATCTGACACAGTTCAATGCACCTTGCATCATATTTGTGTTTAAGGATCTCATAGTCTTCTAGTCACAATGCATATTACATGCTCTCGCTAAGCCCAATCTTCATCAGCACCTCAAAGCTCAATATTCATTATTGACAAACAAAAAATCCAATTTTCATTGGCAGATCAAACACTAAGCTCAATCTTCATTGGCACTTCAAAGTCCAATGTTCATTGAAACCTCAAAGTCCAATGTTCATTATTGGCAAACAAAAACTCCAAATTTTGATTGACAACTCAAACGCTAAGCTCAATCTTCATTTGTACCTTAATGTCCAATGTTCATTGACAATTCAAAACCCAATATTCATTATTGGGAAACAAAAAGTCCAATTATCGTTGGCAACTTAAACGCTAAGCCCAATCATCATTGGCACCTCAAACCTTAAGCCTAATCTTCATTGGAACCTCAAAGCCCAATATTCATTGGCACTTCAAAGTCTAATATTCATTGGCAACTCAAAAGCTAAGCCCAATCTTCATCGACACCTCAAAGTCCAATCTCTATGGCCCTTCAAAGCCCAATAATCATTATTGGCAAAAAAACAAGTTCAATTTTCATTGCCAACTCAAATGCTAAGTCCGAACTTAATTGACACCTCAAACTCCAATGTTCATTGGCACTTAAAAGCCGATTTTTCATTGAAACCTGAAACCCGAAGTCCATTGTTCTTTGGCATCCCTCTAAACTCAATCATCATTGGCTCTTTAAGCCCAATATCCATAGGCATCCACAACCTACACCCTTTAGCATCCAACGCCTAAGATCTATAAGCCATCTAAAACCCAAAAACCCAATATTCCATTGGCCATCAAAATGTCCAGTTTTCATTGGCATATCAAATTAAAAGTCCAACAATAATTGGCACCTCTACCAAATCCCAACATTCCATTGGTAATGTGAAAGCGCAATCTTTATTGGCACTATATAAGCCCACGTCCATTAACATCCTAAAGTCCAATTTTTGTTTTTGCATAAGTTTTGAAAAATCTTCACACATTGTTTCATTTGTTGATCCAAAAATAATATCATCAATATACACTTGAATAATGAGAAAATCATTTTTATGTGTTTTCTTAAAGTGTTGTGTCAATATTTCCACGGGAAAATCCATTTTTGATAAAAAAAAAAGAACTTAATCTTTCATACCAAGCTCTAGGAGCTTGTATTAAACCATACAAGGCTTTGGTGAGTTTAGAAACATGATTTGATTTCTTTTAATCTTCAAAATTAGGAGGTGACAAACATAAACTTGTTCATTTAAAGAGTCATTTAAAAATACATTTTTAACATCCATTTGAAAAATTTTGAGATGTTTATAAGTTGCGTATGCAAGAAGGATTCATATGGCTTCTAACCTTGCAACTAGGGCAAAAGTTTCATCATAGACTACTTATTGTTGATTATAACCTTGAGCAATTAACCCTTCTTTATTCCTTACAACCTTTCCTTCTTCATCTAGTTTGTTTATCAAAACCCATCATGTTCCAATATTTGTTTGGTCTAGAGGATCTTGAATAGGAGTCCAAAATTCATTCTTCTCAAATTGAAGAAGTTCTTCTTTCGTTAAATCAATCCAAGATTGATCAATTATAGCCTCATCGATGCATTTGGGATATCATTGGCATGTTGTTGTTTTAATCATTTTTAAATGACATTCTTGTTCTAATGTCATCAGTTGTATCCCGATGATTTGGTTATGAGGATGATCATCTACAAGTTTCCAACTTCTAGGAAGAGTTTGAAACAGAGATTGTTTATCATTCTCTTTTTCCTGGGGAACAATCTGCTGTGATTGCCCAGATTGTTCTTCCTCCCCATCATCTTTCTTTTTTAAATCAAGATCATCAAATTCATCAAATCATATGTGCATACTTATTTCAACAGTTTTGGTTTTCAAATTAAGATACGATATCCCTTAGATTCTATTGATTGTCCTAAAAATATAGTGTTGTCTGATTTCGCATCAAACTTTCCTAAGTTATCTTTGTTGTTTAAGATGTAGCAATAACAATCAAAGATGTGAAAATATGAAATGTTTGGTTTCCTATTGTTCCAGATCTCATAGGGAGTTTTATTTATAATTTTTCTAATTGAAATACGATTCAAAATATAACAAGAAGTGTTTATAGTTTATGCCCAAAAATAGTTTTCAACATTTGATTCTTCCAAGATTGTTCTTACCATCTCTTGCAAAGTTCTATTTTTTTCTTTCAACAACTCCATTTTGTTGATGAGTTCTTGCACAAGATGGATTATGAGAGATACTAAGTTCATCAAAAAATATTTTGAAAGATGCATTAATGATTTCACCTCCATGATCACTTCTCACAGTGATTATATTGGATTCCTTTTCATTTTGAATCTTTTTACAAATGTTTTTGAAACTATCAAATGCATCATCTTTTTGTTTTAAAAATAGTACCCATGTGTATTAAGAGAAATCATCAATGATAACAAATCTATATTTCATACCACCTAGACTAGTAGGTTTTATGGATTAAAGCGATCAATGTGAAGTAGTTCAAGAGGTTTTTTGGTTGATATCAAATCTTTTGATTTAAAACTACTCTTAACTTGTTTTCTCTTTGCACAAGTTTCACATATTTTATGCTTACAAGTCCTCTAACAAGATCTAATTTTGAAAAATTTGAAATTTTTTTCATGCTTACATGTCCAGTTCGTTTATGCCATATCCATTTTTCTTTATTTATGGACATGAGTAGGATTCAACTGGTAGTTCATCAATGTATAAAATGTAAAGGTTTTTCTTTCTGAATGCAAAAAATGTAATTTCACTAGAATTTGCCATTCTCATTTCACATATGTTTGGTTTGAAAATAAATTCAAAGCCATTATCACATAGTTGACTAATGTTGAGAAGGTTATGTTTCAATCCTTCAACATATTGAACATCATTGATTTTGATGGAATTTATTTTACCAATAGTTCCTTTTCTTTTGATTTTTTCTTGATCATTATTGCTATATGTTATGGATCCTCCATCCTTTTTGATGAATGACATGAAACAATTCTTATTACCCGTCATTAGTCTTGAACAACAATTTTCCAAGAACCATGGCCTTTTTCTTGATATCTTGAAAACCATCATGCATAATTTGTTCCATTAACTTTAGGTACCCACTTAGTTTTGGGTCATGGAGTGTTAGTGTTAAAATATGATTTCTTTTTAATGTTATATGTTATCTCATAGTGGCCATTCTTGGACCAGGAGGAATATCTAGTAGTTTGCTTTAAAAGACGTTTAGTCAACTGAGTTGTAATTGGTTTTGGTAAAGCTTCATATCGTTATTCTTTTACTACATTTATTGGAGAACGTTATCTTTTTTCCAGTTTTTGAGAAAATTTTGCTTTTGTTCCAAAATGTTCTGTTTTTTTAAGATCTTTTTGTTCTTAATTTTTTCATCCATTTTTTTAAAATAACATGCAAATTCCAGTTGTCCAACTTTGTTGCAATATGAACATTTAATTTTACTTTTTTCTTATTTTCTTTGAGGAACACAAAAGTTTTCATACATTTTGGGTTTTTGAGTTTTATCAATTTGAGATCCCATGATTCTTTGAAAAGTTTCAGTAACTTTAATAAAATTTGACAAATGATTTTTGAGAATTTCAACTTCAGTTTTAAAGAGAACATTCCTCTTTTGAAGTGAAGATCGTTCTTGACTTTCTGAACTTCAGTTTCAAAGTCCTTTTGTTGAGATTATTTCAAATTTTTTATGATCTCTTTAAGTTTATCATTTATATCCTAAGTTTTTTTCATTCTATTATTTTTTTCTTTGTGAAATTTTTCTTTAAAAGAACTACACTTTTGAATAAGAAAGTTTGAATCATTTAGCAAATTATCAATTTCTTGAAAGGGAATTTCTTTGGTACTCTTTTGTTAAATGGACATTCAATTTTATAATGTCCTTATTTGTTGCATCTGAAACAAGTGATTTTACTTTTATCCACTTTAGTTTTGAAGTCCCTTTTTTATTAGATCTCTTCTCCTCATCATTCTTTGTATCTTTCTTCTGAGGAAAGCGATCTTTTCATCAACATCTTTTTGGCTGTCTTTTGAATCACTTTTCTCATTTGTTTTTTGAATACATGGTGAATTTTGAGATGCTTTTAAAGCTATTATTTTTCTTTTCTTTACCGGTTTAACTTCCTGCGATAATACTTCATGTGCCCTTAGAGTTCCAATAAGTTCGTACTTCCAAGCCTAGTACCTCAAGATTTTTGGCTTGACTTATAGCTGTCACCATTGGTCTCCACATCATTGTAATACATTTCATGATCTTTCTTACCTTGTCTTGCACTGAATAAGCTTTTCCAAGAGAATGCATTCCGTTCACTATGGTTGTGAATCTTGAGTATATTTCATCGATTGTTTCTCCTTCATTGATTTCAAATAATTCCAACTTGCGAATGCCAATGTTAATTCTTGTTTCTTTAACATGGCTTGTTCCTTCATGGTGAGTTTGTAAAGTATGATACAAATAATTGAGCTTTTGAGTTTAGAAGTACCTTAGCTTTTTCATCTTTTATCCAATTTGCTTCTTTTCTTTTCACAGATGTTGCATTGATCTGATCTACTCTTGGTATGAACTTTCCATCTGTGATGATTCGCCATATACCAGTGTCTTGTGATTTTAAGAACAATTGCATTTTGCTTTTCCAGAAATATGAGCCATCAAAGTATGGTGGTCTGTTTGATGATCCTACTTTAGCAATGTATTTAGCTTTTGACATTATGTTCCTGAATCTTTTGCTCTAACACTTTTTGGGTGTTCATTCCTCAGAGACTAGCTCTGATGTCAATTGAAATAACAATGCCAATTTTAAGAAAGGGGGGTTTGAATTATAAATGCCCCTTTTAAAAATTCCTATTAAAAACTGGAAGTTTTATTTCAAGATTGCTCTTGGTTATAAACGAAGAACATTCTTGGTTAGTGAAAAAACAACAATATCAATTTATCAATATAAAAACTGAACATAAGACAAATGATAAATAGAGATAGGGATAGATAGATCACACAAGCATATATTCTAGTTCACCCAACACGGGTTACGTCTAATCCTCACATATATTCTGCTTCAAAGCAAGAAGGTTTTTCACATTGTTTCCAAATAGGAAATGATTATAAGCTTTGAGTCACGTGCACAGGTCTATTTGAAGGTGCAACAACAGTGTCCTTTACAACATGTTAATTGTACTTGCATTTGCTTAACTTGGAGAATGATCTTGCTTTATGATTTTTATGAAGCAAGGTGTTGAGTCCTCAAATTATAGAATGATTCTTGCTTAAATTTCTAATGAAGATATGAAATGGATAACAGTTCCTGAATCTAATATTTTACATAGAAATCTGATCATTCTTGTTTATGGCAGATGTGGAAAACGTTCTTAGTTTTCAAGAATTATGTCAAGAACGTTCTTTGTTTTACTGATTTTGCTTTCTTGGTTTAATACGATTTGCTTTGTAATGCTTGGTACCTATCTTATTTTAACACATTTTAAAAACACATGTTAAATACCAAAACACTGAGAATCATAATTAGAAGTCTTAATTAACTCTTTGTTTAATTATCATCAAAATATTAATTTTGGATTCTATCTCAACAGTTCCCTATTGTTTTGGTTCCATCTAGTTCTAATTATGCCTCTGGTTCCCACATATTCTTGTTCTGCCTATGGTTCTAGTTTCTTGTAGTTCTAGTTATGCCTTTGGTTTTAGTTCAACCTCTAGTTCTGGTTCTGCATCTGGTTTTGCTTCTGGTTCTGGTTCTTTGATTCTAGTTTTACCTCTAGTTCAAGTTTTGCCTCTTGTTCTGGTTTTACATCAGGTTCTACCTCTTTTTCGAGTTCTACCTCTGGTTCGAGTTCTGCCTCTGGTTCGGGTTCTTCCTTTGATTATGGTTCTACCACGGATTCTGATTTGTCTCTTTTATTTTTTTATTTGATAGCATTAGTACTCACTTCCATCTTTTCAACCTACTTGTTTTTCACCTTTACAGCTGCAATTTTTCCATGCATACACGTCACATTTTCAGCCTTCTTTACCCTCTTTTGCTTTAATCTTTCTTCTTAAAAAAGCTGCAATTTTTCATTGTATACACGCCATTTTTTCGGCCTCTTTTATTTTTCTCTTTTTCTTTCACTATAATGACTATAATTTTTACCATATATACACGCAATTAAAAATTGCATCATTTCTTCTCAAGATTTCTTAACAACTCCAAATGTCCTACGAAAAAAGAGCAAAAATCTAGAACTCAATTTTATCTCATGGATACAAAGATTCATCATTTTAGTCTATAAATTAAGAGAGAGAAAAAAATCAAAGAAGTAGAAGGCTTTGTTTTCATTTATAAGCTAGTAAGAATTTTTGTTAGTAAGTGATAAAAAACATGGAA
Source organism: Cicer judaicum (assembly GCA_037974835.1). Lineage (NCBI taxonomy): Eukaryota > Viridiplantae > Streptophyta > Magnoliopsida > Fabales > Fabaceae > Cicer > Cicer judaicum. The sequence continues at coordinate 4,576,905 of JBBPBS010000629.1, read as the reverse complement.
TGAGTTATGGATGAATACACTAATTCAAAATAAGAGCGAATACAATCATTTAAAATAAGAGAAAATACAATCAGAACAAATCAAAGGAGTATAACAAATAAACAATTTGTGTGGTACCTATTTCTAAACTCACCTCTGTAATAATTTTATAGTTTTGTTTTTAGTGTTATACCTTTAATTTTAATTCTTGATGTGTTCCCTTATGTCTTCTTCAACATCACAACCATAAATAACCCAAAAAAAAAAAGAACAATTAAGTAAAATGCCTTTGAATAATCATATAAGTCAATATAATTGATACGCAGCGGAATAGTTTTTGAAATATGCATCAAAAGTATTTACACCACAACAAATGATACATAGAACCCATTCAAATAAGATGTCATACTGACAATACAGTTTTCCAGTTCAAAATAACGTAGTCCAAAAGAAAGACATATGTTCCCTCTATGTCATCCTAATCTGATCATTCTACAAAAAAAACTATAGCTAGACACCCTGAGTGATCTCCACGCTCCCCGTAAGATCCTCCTAACATAGCTCCAGTCATGCGTTCCCATCTACATTCTCATCCATAGGGTACGAACCGATGGGATACTCCTGGCTCTCATCTGAGGGCAAAGCCCAGATTTCCACAATAGTTGTAAAGGGTCACCAACCGAAATTAACAGTTAACACATAACATTTAAGTTTTTAAATGCACAAAATATCCTCTCAACTAAGCATGCACCTTAAAAGGATTTTCCATATGCTAAAAGTTCATACAATGCTTACGAAATGAAAATGAAATCAAAATAAGTTTCAAATCAATCAAGTAATAAACAACGGGCCAATTCGTTGATGAACCAATTGAGCAATCGATTATCTAACTCAAAATAAGAATTTCAACTGAGCCAATCGATTGGGGAAATCGATTTCCTGAAAGTTTTTAGTGAAAACTGAACTCTGGGCTTAAATCAATCGATTGGGGAAATCGATTGAATGAAAAACTAAGCCCCTATATTGAAGCCAATCGATTTACCAAATCGATTTCGTTAATTTTGCTAAGCTCCTGTAATGAATCCAATCGATTTGCTAAATCGATTTGTTAAATGGTTTTGAAAAACATATTACAAAACCGATTGGGTAAATCGATTTTGGAAAATTTGCGAAGTCCCTGTAACTCATCAAATCGATTGGAAAATCGATTCCCCTGTAAATTCTTCCAAAAATACATAAACTAACTCAATCATATTCAAACACAACTCCAAATCTTAACACTTAGCAATTCCCACACAAACACCACGACAAATTGGGTTTCGAAATAGTTTTACAATCCATCACACTTACACACGATAATCAATATGTAGCACTTAGCAATTTCAACACAATTACAATTACATCTGAGGTACAAATCACTTAATCATAAACTTGAATCAAACACACTTACACACAATCTGTTCCAAAACATAGCACTTAGTAATATCATCACAATCATAAATTCGAATCAACCACGACTCGTGTGCCAAGCACCCTAATGCAATGCGTATATGCCAAAATGCATGGACTCGGAATTCCAAACCAAAACCCTCATCGAAGGGCCGTAAATCGTAAATGTACCGCCTATCACAGGCCAAAGTACAATTTATCGAGGTGCCACCTATCACGGGTCAGAACAACTTACCAAAAACGTAAATCGTAAACGAACCACCTATCACGGGTCAGTATTGTTTACCGAGGTGCCACCTATCACGGGTCAGCACAATTTACCAAAATGAAATGCATGAGCATACACTGACTCCATCCACAACAGCCGTTAAGTAAATGCAGATATTAAAAGATTCCCCATTTTTAATACTCATTTAACTTAAACGATTTTCACAACAAACATTAAGTAAAAGAGACATTAAGAGATTCCCCATTCTTAATACTCATTTGAGTTAAACGATTTCCACAACAAAACTTTCAGTAAATAAGACATTAAGAGATTCCCCATTCTTAATACTCATTTAACTGAAACGATTTTCACAACAAAACATTCAGTAACAAGACATTAAGAGATTCCCCATTCTTAATACCCATTTAACTGAAACGATTATCACAACAAAACATTAAGTAAACAGAAATATTAAGAGATTTCCCATTCTTAATACTCTTTTAACTTAAATGATTTTCACAAACACACATTAAGTAAACAAGACATTAAGAGATTCCCCATTCTTAATGCTCATTTAACTTAATGGTTTTCAAATTCCACCCAAAACAAACTCAAACTTATTATCAAATCCAATCCACAACTCACACCAAAACACATCAATTCATTTATCCACAAAATCCATCATACACATATCAAATTTCATCAGTATTAATTAAGAACACGTTAAATACGACGAACACAAATCAACACAACCCACCACTCAAACACAACAAGTTTCATTTACTCAAAATCATACATAAATGAGTTTAAATTCATTTTCCACGAAACATTACTTTAACCCTAACAAAATTCTTTTCCACACAACCACAGGTAAGTCCCTAAATGCAAACTAAAAGTTTGGAAGGAGCACTTACCTTCACGTTAGCTTTAACGTGCGATTACGGCACCGCGAGTAAATCTGGTAAAATCTCCGCTCGCAACGTCGCTTCTAAAGTTGGTTCTCTAGCACCGTAGCGTGGTAGTGAGCAACTTTCCCTTCTATCTCTTCGCGAAACGACGCTTAGATCTAGATGAAACGAGGATGTTTGTGTTTGACGGTTTTGAAATCCCTAACTCCGTTTTCAAATCCGAAAAGTAGGAAGGAGCAGGGAACTTGATCTTTCTCACCCACCAGCCTTGGGTTTCTATTTTTGAACTAAAAGGAAGCGAAGAAAGCAAAGAAAAGTATAACAATGGAGGAAGGGGGAGGATAAACTCGCGAGGCAGGGGAGGAAGAAGATGGACTCTTTTTCTTTTGCTTTTCCTTCCTTCTCATTTCCTTTCTTTCTATTTCCTTTTCTTTCTTTTCTATCTCCTTTCTTTTTCCCTCCACACAAACATATATATATATATATATTACTTATATATTACTTATAACTTAACAAATATCTAGGTATTTATTAAAATTACCATTTCACCCATAACCTCTCCAATCCACTTTTTGTCAAAATATCTACCCTCATCACAACTCAAATGATAGATAAATTTTTCTGCAACTAGATATATTTATAACAAAATTGTCTGATATTAAATTCTTCGTATAGTAAATAAATTATTCTCCAACAAATAATTTTACTCGGGGCTCTAAATATATTTTTGGCAATTAAATTCATTAAATACCAAAATACAATGATTTGACTAGAAAGCCACAGAGTTCAACACTAAAATCCTAAAATAGTATAATTTGGGATTTAAAAACTTAGGGTCTTACATTACTACCCCCCCTAAAATTAGTTTCGTCCTTGAAATTTAAAATACGAGTAATAATTCACACTAGGTTTGTACTCAAATTCAACATACTAGTCACAACTTGTTTCACCCGGCCTGCTCGAAAAAAGTGTTGCCTACCCCTTTTCATATGGTGCATAATAACTCCCCACACATTCATAGTCTGTAAGGCTCGTCCGTTCCATTCAACATGATTTTGTCTACTATCAACAAGAGATTAAGGATGGTCAGTCCCTTAATTTGTCAATATATAGCCAACAACCATGATGGTGGCTTAGACTATCTTAACCAAACTGTAATAGCGCTCCTTGTGACTTACAACTGAGGTTATCCTAATGTACAAGCAGTCAACGATCTTTTCAAAGTCCACTGAGTTTACCGACGAAGCACAATTTCCCATAGCTATGTCACATAGCCTCATTTGCATCCACTTGGTACGAAACATCCAATTGGTACCAAATCGAAACACTAGGTATGACACCAACACACTGTGCACAAAATAATCACTACATTCGAGAACTCCTAAATTTCTCCCTTGTCCACAAATCCTCGACTTTTCTTAAGTCATACAACTACGTCAACTATAGTGTTCTTATCAGTATGTTATTCCAGTTATAAATTTAATAATTCCATCCCCATATTATGCTTTATGATCAAAGCTTCCTCAAATATTTTCGAAATCATGCCAAAGACTATACCACTTAGGACACACAAACTTCCTTTCAGTTTAGTACTTCATTTCAAGAGTCACGTTTTCCATTAAAATCCAACTTGAATTTAATTCACAGATCAAGGTCTACATTCGTGTCATGCCTAACACCTCAAATTCACGTTTCACTAGAAAATCTCTTACATACTTCGCCATTATGCACAAACTCGAAAGTAATTCTCCAACCTCTACTGCCAAAATTCCTTCTGATACTTCTTAATTTCGCTGTGTCCTTCATTTGCAACTTGATGATTATCCTTTGATTGATGAACACAATAATAATCCCCATGACATGCACTCAAGTAATGTCTTTATATCATTGGCATACCTTTATAATAATAACGTCTGAAGTATAGGTGAGATAATCCCTTTCCTGAATCTTTAATTGTCATAAACTACATCTCTATGTGCTGCTCCAACAAATTTCTTGGCACATTTTCCAATATTTGTTTCACTTGCTAGATTCTTATTCCTTCACAACCTTCATCGAGATACAAACTGAAAGAATCCTAACAATCGAACGTCTTAAAGAATTATTTCTCACACATTCCCCATAAACATTTCCTAAGAAATAATTATCTGTAACTTCATCCTCCTAAATTTTGCAGTAAAATGTCTCAAAGACCCACATACCTTTCATTGTTCATCTAGTCACTACAACACTCATTTTAAATCTCAACGCTTGATTTCCCAAGACCAACAACTAAATCATAAATCATTCATTCCATCTCTTCTTTTTCACTTTCTATCATTTAATAGGATTCCAAATTTGATCTTCAAAATCTCCAAACATTTCCATCCTTAACATGAATCATTTATCAGTTGCCTGCCTCAACTCCTTCGATTATGAATGTTTTAAGCATTACTTGGTCCTCCATCCAACTTTGTGGATATTAAATCATCAACTAATAAAATCAACCATCTTAGGGCCTCAAATCAACTCTCAAATAATCCTTCCAACCTATCAAAATATTAACGTCCTCTTAGTAATTTCCATCCTTTAATAGACTCTCAAACTTATATGACCGCAATCTCAAGTATTCTCGTACTCGATACTTCAAATTCCACTTAATGGTAACATAGAGTTCAATACATCAAGGCTTAACTCATTATGTTTTTCTGAACATCGCTCAAAATTCACACTTACGTGTCTATAGATTCATCCAATATCACTATCCATACTTAATAATCCAAGTTGCGAATCTAGTCTAACTCGAATGCTCGACTTTATCCCTCAAGGTATCCACTATTCGCCAAAGCGTATTTTATCTAACAAAGGAGTATTTACTCCTAATGTGCAACGCTCCCTTAACTTCAATACCAGTCTCTTTCATTGACACCTAAACACCAAATGTTATTCCAAATGGAAGCCTTATCTTCTCAACAATTCTATGATGTTCAAATCTCCTTGACAGTTGTCAAACTTCATCGAGTTTCATCCTGAAATCTATCAAGAAAACATCTAATACTTTTCTTAACAAGAGTCCTCAACTTAGATCTTGACTTGAAATCCCTTATTAGTCTAATGTTAATCCATCCATACTCATCATCTTCGAGTTAACATCAACACATAGCTTTTGTGTCCTTGGAACCATTTCATAAATTCCATGCCGTCATGATTTGCTTCAACTCTGCCTGATAATCTGTCATCTCGAAGATCTTTTCCATTTCTTGAATCTACTAATCAACTCTTTTCCTGAGTTCTCATCACCATTGAACTTTGGAGGATGGTAACGACGAAAATATTCTAACCCTCTTAATCTTAAGAGCACAAATCTCTCTTTTCCTCTTCTCCAGATTCCGCAGAGTCTTTCCAGCAGTTCGTGCAACAACAAAACATCCATGTTATTTGTAGCTTCAACCATTTGATCATCCCTACTGACGTTCATCCTTGCAACGTCGTTCCCTCTTGGAGGTAGTGTTTCCGAAAAACCAACATCAAGAAGAAGTGTTAACACCACTTCGAATAATTCCAAAACTACATTTCGAATATATCAACACATAATAACTACCCCTGATCTGACAACTCAGACCAATTACCCCAACGAATGATCAGATGACGACTCACAACCTACAGGTTGACCTACAACCTATAACCAAACGATCCACAGCCCCCAAAGAAAACCAAACCAAAGCTCTGATACCACAATGTAACACCCCGTTTTTCAAAGCGAGGGTGTATTTTTTTTTTTAAAAGAAATTAAAATGAAACGAAGAATAATTAAGTAAAATGCCTTTGAATAACCATATAAGTCAATATAATTGATACGCAGCGGAATAGTTTTTGAAATATGCATCCAAAGTATTTACACCACAACAAATGATACATAGAACCCATTCAAATAAGATGTCATACTGACAATATTAGTAAAGGTACAGTTTTCCAGTTCAAAATAACGTAGTCCAAAAGAAAGACATTTGTTCTCTCTATGTCATCCTAATATGATCATTCTACAAAAAAAACTATAGCTATACACCCTGAGTGATCTCCATGCGCCCCGTAAGATCCTCCTAACATAGCTCCAGTCATGCATTCCCATCTACATTCCCATCCATAGGTACGAACCGGTGGGATTGTCCTGGCTCTCATTTGAGGGCAAAGCCCAGATTTCCACAATAGTTGTAAAGGGTCACCAACCGAAATTAACAGTTAACACATAACATTTAAGTTTTTAAATGCACAAAATATCCTCTCAACTAAGCATGCACCTTAAAAGGATTTTCCATATGCTAAAAGTTCATACAATGCTTACCAAATGAAAATGAAATCAAAATAAGTCTCAAATCAATCAAGTAATAAACAACGGGCCAATTCGTTGATGAACCAATTGAGCAATCGATTATCTAACTCAAAATAAGAATTTCAACTGAGCCAATCGATTGGGGAAATCGATTTCCTGAAAGTTTTTAGTGAAAATTGAACTCTGGGCTTAAATCAATCGATTGGGGAAATCGATTGAATGAAAAACTAAGCCCCTGTATTGAAGCCAATCGATTTACCAAATTGATTTCGTCAATTTTGCTGAGCTCCTGTAATGAATCCATATGATTTGCTATGTCGATTTCTTTAATGGTTTTGAAAAACATATTACAAAATCGATTGGGTAAATTGATTTTGGCAAATTTGCGAAGTCCCTGTAACTCATCAAATCGATTGGGAAATCGATTCCCCTGTAAATTCTTCCAAAAATACATAAACTAACTCAATCATATTCAAACACAACTCCAAATCTTAACACTTAGCAATTCCCACACAAACACCACGACAAATTGGGTTTCGAAATAGTTTTACAATCCATCACACTTACACACGATAATCAATACGTAGCACTTATCAATTTCAACACAATTACAATTACATCTGAGGTTCAAATCACTCAATCATAAACTTGAATCAAACACACTTACACACAATCTGTTCCAAAACATAGCACTTAGTAATATCATCACAATCATATATTCGAATCAACCACAACTCGTGTGCCAAGCACCCTAATACAATGCGTATATGCCAAAATGCATGGACTCGGAATTCCAAACCAAAACCCTCCTCGAAGGGCCGTAAATCATAATTGTACCGCCTATCGTAGTCCAGAGTACCAATTACCGAGGTGCCACCTATCATGGGTCAGCACGATTTACTAAAAAGTGTAAATCGTAAACGTACCACCTATCACGCGTCAGTATTGTTTACCGAGGGGCCACCTATCACGGGTCAGCACGATTTACTAAAAGAAAAAGCGTAAGTCGTAAGTGTATCGCCTATCACAGGCCAAAGTACTATTTACCGAGGTGCCACCTATTACGGGTTAGCACAACTTACCAAAAACATAAATCGTAAATGTACCACCTATCACGGGTCAGTACTGTTTACTGAGGTGCCACCTATCACGGGTCAGCATAATTTACAAAAATAAAATGCATGAGCATACACTGACTACATCCACAACAACCGTTAAGTAAATGCAGATATTAAAAGATTCCCCATTTTTAATACTCATTTAACTTAAACGATTTTCACAACAAATATTAAGTAAACGAGACATTAAGAGATTCCCCATTCTTAATACTCATTTGACTTAAACGATTTCCACAACAAAACATTCAGTAAACAAGATGAAAAGGGGATGTTTGTGTTTGATGGTTTTGAAATCCCTAATTCCGTTTTCGAATCCGAGAAGTAGGAAGGAGCTGGGAACTTGATCTTTCTCACCCACTAGCCTTGGGTTTCTATTTTGGAACTAAAAGGAAACAAAGAAAGCAAAGAAAAGTATAATAATGGAGGAAGCGGGAGGATAAACTCGCGAGGCAGGGGAGGAAGAAGACAGACTCTTTTTATTTTGCTTTTCCTTCCTTCTCATTTCCTTTCTTTCTATTTCCTTTTCTTTCTTTTCTATCTCCTTTCTTTTTCCCTCCACACAAACATATATATATATATATTACTTATAACTTAACAAATATCTAGGTATTTATTAAAATTACCATTTCACCCATAACCTCTCCAATCCACTTTTTGTCAAAATATCTACCCTCGTAGGTACTCAAATGATAGATAAATTTTTATGCAACCAGATATATTTATAACATAATTGTCCGATATTAAATTCTTCGTAATGTCAATAAATTATTATCCAACAAATAATTTTACTCGGGGCTCCAAATATATTTTTGGCAATTAAATTCATTAAATACGAAAATACAATGATTTGACTAGAAAGCCACAAAGTTCAACACTAAAATCCTAAAATAGTATAATTTGGGATTTAACAATTTAGGGTCTTACATTTTCAGTGCAAAACTTTAATTTGGAGAAATTGAACAACAACAACATTATAGAAGAATGGTTATATTGGTCGAAATTGAAAGAATCACAATTGAAATGTTTTATCCTATTATCAATGGTGTTTATGAAATGATTCCTGCTATTCCTCTTCGCTCTCTTAAAAGAAACATCATTTTCTCACATATGTATATCGAAGATGATCATTTTGTTCTTTGTGAAAGCAACGACAACCATATCAATGAGATTCATTGTAGAATCAAAACTCAAGATATCATACCAATTTATGCTCAAGGTGGCCACTACGTTATTCAAGAAAATAACATCTATCAAATTCCGACAAAAAGAACCAATGTCGAACGTACCCGAAGATGCTCTATTCAGAATCTTGAAACAATTACAATTGATGAAGAAACTAAGGCTGAGACTTTAACATGTTCCATATGCCTTGAGGAGTTTTTGTTTGGATTGAGAGCAATTCCTTTAGCTAGTCCATGTTCACACATTTATCACCAAAATTGTATTATGAAATGGCTCAATAGATCAAACACATGCCCTTTGTGTCGTAGGCCTATCTCATGTATTCTCTTATTTTGTTAATACAAAAGTTTTCTTTTTATTATATTTGAGTATTTTTTACTTTCGTCTCTTTTATTTTCTATCCTTTTACTTTATGTATTATATTAATGAATATATGGTATTTTATATATGAGATCACGTCATCCTATACCATAAACAAATTTATTTTTATAATGATTTTGATAAGTTCCATCACAAAATATCAATGAATATCACTTATTCAAGTTAATCAAATAATCTTATACTATTAATTAACTTGCTAAATTCCAATATCAACTATAGTTGACATAAATAATAGAAACATAACTAATCCATGTATGTTTCGAAATATTTAAAAAAAAAACCCAATTAAGAGCATCTAAGACTATAGTTGGAAAGTAAAACAATTATCATTAAAGGATTCATGACATGAAATAAAGAAAAATAAATAAATAAAAATTGCACTCTATAATCTACAACAGTGTTATCAATTAAAATTATTTAGACTTAGAATATGTAACTTGAATTTCATACAAATTTGGTAAATTAATCTTATGTTTGATCTTTAGGTAAGTTTGTAAAAGCTATATCATGTTTATACTTATGGGCAATGCATATGTGTGTATGTGTATGTTATGTGTAGAATTATGGAGGGGGCAACACACACAAAAAAAAGGTAGAGAAACAAATTAAAAAATAAATAATTACAACTCATAACCCAAATCTAGCCTTGTAGAGTCAAACAGCGGCAATGCGCGTTTTAGGTGGTTTGTTTAAGTGTGTTCTCTCGCATTCACACGACATGTTACCCTTTAGGACACACCTCAAATGTCCTATATTTTATAACTAGTACTACTGTGTGAACTCTATCTTATGTGGGATTTTTAACAAAAACAATTCAATTCACACAACACTAGTTCAAAGTTCAAAAAGTTCCTAAAATATTCCACTTAAATTAAAAAAAAAGAGGATTATAGAGTAACGTTAAACACTTCTATAAAATTGTACATAAACAAATGTGTCTTTCGACTTGAACAATTGCATAGTAAGTAAGATTCAAATTAAACTACAATGGTTCGTAGTCTTGAACTATATCTGTAACATCAAAACAACACACAATTTTATCATTTAGTGTATTCTCAAAAGGCTCTTGCGTTAATGGTCTTGCACGTCTGTTTCAGTATAGTGAGTGCTCTAGGAATTATGCCTAAAAATTTCATAGAAAGTGGCCCCATTCCCACATTTACATAGCTGAGTCTCTCAAGGGTACTCATGTAGTTAGGTACTCCACTCCACGTAGAGTATATATCTTATTAAGAGTTTATGTTACCTTAACCTTACACCACTTCAAGAATTATGCTTCTTTGATCTATAATAGCATGTTCATCTCATATCACTTCACAACTTATTTTTACTTATTGAACCTAATTCTTGGGATCTTCAATATTTTAGGTTGTGTTACCATCATGAATGACGCATTGTTCTATAGTGAACAGTCTCATTCTTTTGGATATGTTTAAGACTTTTTCTATAATTATAACTTTCATGAAATGACCTACTAAGTTTTCATTAATGAATAAATGTTTCACTCGAACAACTACTTTTGAAAGTAACTCTCTAACAGTTTGTGTGTCTTCTACCGTTGTAATAACAATTCTTAATTTTTGTAATATAGTAGATCAACATAGTTAGCATAGGTTTTTCCAATAAGGGGTCTCTGCTAGCAATCATCTCAACCAACTTGTTTCTTCACTAGCAGTTGTTAGTGGTATAATTTCATACTCCATAGTAGACTGAGCCAACATAGTTTGTTTCTCAAGTTTTAAAGAAACAATAGCTCCAACTATGTTAAATATATAGTCTCTAGTGTCTTTGGAATTATCTGCTAGAGTATTCCAATCACCATCAATGTACTACTCAAGAACATCTTTGATAACGTAATCCAAGGTTGATGGTTATTTTTAGGTATCTCGTGATACTCTCAATAGTGTGTCAATGTTTTATACTAATTTTATTGGTAAACCTGCAGAATAGCCTCACGAGTAGGCAATGTCCTATCTGGTACAATTAGTGGCATAAATGAGTCTGTTAATGATGCTTGCATATTCAATTTGTTTAACACCTTCACTAGTGATCTTGAGGAGTTTGACACTTGGATCATTTGATGTGTAGGTAGGTTTTAGTCAAAGTAATTGTATTTCTTTAAAATATTCTCAACTTATTCTAACTAATCCAAAGAAATACCTTTTATGATTTAGTAATCTTAATATCAAGGAATACACTTGCTTCTCAAAGGTCTTTCATGTCGAAGTAGTTACACAACAATGATTTCACTGTACTGACAACATGAATGTTTGAACCAAATAGAAATTCGTCCACATAGAGACACATAATAATGTAAGATTAAAGATGTGATTATGAAACCTATCATACCAAGCTCTACATGCTTATTTTAGACCATATATTCATTTCTTAAACATAAAGACGTGATTAGGAAACTCTTAATTTTTCAAATCATGGGAGTTGTTTTACGTATACTTTTCATTAATGTAACCATTTAAGAATGTACTTTTAACATCCATTTGAAACAACGTGACTTAATTATAAGTAGCAAAAGAGAGTAAGATACGTATTTCCTCTAACCTGGATATTAGAGCAAATGTCTCGGTGTAATCAACACCTTCTTGTTGATTTGTAATCTTGTACAACCAGTTTGGCCTAATTCTTCACAACTTCTCCTTTTTTATTTGATCTTTGGTCTGGGTACTAGATCCCATACATAATTTCTTTTAAAATCATTAGGATTTTCTTGCTTTAAAAGTATGCATCCATTATTTACCAATGCTTCATCAATATAGGTAGGTTTAATTGAGGAAAACATATCTTTTAGGGATGATATGGTCTTTAAAGGATCATTTGTATCTCCAATAAATCAGAGTCTCTGATTTGATTTGGTTCATCTTGTGATGTTTTGGTCAAACTCCTCTGATTTTCTTGAATACTCTAATTTGTCTAGTACTTATGGTATGTCTTTAGCTACTGGTTTATCATTTTCTTCTGGTTCCTTAAACCTACAATATTCTCAACTTGCTTTGACTTTTCAAGGTCAAACTATTTGTCATCAAACTTAACATGTATTGACTCATCCACTATGTGAGTCTCCCTATTAAACACTATAAGCTTTGGATCTTTTAGAGTATCCAAGGAAGGTACACTTTTATGGAAAATGATCAAATTTTCCAAGATTATCATTAGTATTTAAAATATAGCATACATAACCAAACTGATGAAAATAAGAAATGTTGGACTTTTAGCCTTCGCACTATTCATAAAGAGTCTTATTCAAAATAGGTCTAATACAAACTCTATTTTGAATATAACATAAGGTATTGATTGCTTCTGTCCAAAAATGTTCACAACATTTGCTTCGCACGTCATATTGCAAGCCATTTCTTGAAGAGTACAATTTTTTTTCTTTCTTTCCACAACATCATCTTGCGGAAGTGTTCTAGGGGATGAGAAATTATGTAATATACCACTGTCTTCATAGAATTGCTCAATGAGTTTGTTCTCAAACTCTCCACCATGATCACTACAGATAGTTACTATAGATAATTGTTTCTCAATTTGCACTTGTTTGCAAAACGTAGTGAATACCTTATCTGACTCATCCTTGTGTTTAAGGAACTTAACCCATGACCATCTAGAGTAATCATTAACAATGACCAGTCCATACATTTTACCATTCAACGAGGCAATTTTAACTAGACCAAAAAGGACAAAGTGTAAAAGCTCTAGAGGTCTACTTGTGGAAACAATATTCTTTGATGCAAAACGAGGCAGTTTGTTTCCTTGCTTAACAAGCCGCACAAAGGACTTCTGATTTGAACTTAAAATTTGACAAGCCTCTAACAAGTTGTTATTTGATTAATTTTGAGATTAACCTCAAATTGGCATGGCTTAATCTCTTGTGCCAAATCAATTGTTTATTGCTTACATACACCAAGCATTTGAGTTCTTGTTCTGCTAAGTTAAAAAGGTTGGTTTTATAAAGGTTCCCTTCCCTTTAGCAAGTAAATAGAACATAAGCATCATTTTGACTTATAGCTCTGTAGAACATTTGATTAAAGACTATGTCATAACTGTAACATTCTGTTTGTTTTTCTTTCTAAAACAAATTCATAAATTTCAGAAATTAAGAAAGAAATACTTTAGGATAAAATATTTAAGTCGTAATATTTATGCTCGCATCGTTGCTTCGAAAACTAGCTCACTAGCACCGCGACGTGGCAAGGAGCAAATTTCCCTTATGTCACTTCTTGCAAGGGATCGTAGATCTAGAAGGAAAGTGAGGATTTGTGTTACATGGTTTTGAAAACCACTAACAAAATTTCGTTGTTTTCGAAACAAAGAAGAAGAAGGAAGAAATTCGCGAGGCAATTGGGAAATCTTTTTCTTTCTCACCCACCCAGACTTTGGTTTCTCTTCTTAAGGAAAAACAAAGCAAAAGAAAGGGGAAGGAAGAAGGAGATGAACTCGCGAGGCAGAGAAAGAAAGAAAAGGAAGACGTTCGCAAGGCAGAGGAAAATGTTTATGTTTTTCTACTTTTACTAGCCTTGCTTTCACACACACACACACACACATATATATATATATATATATATTATATACTAACTCACCAAACAATATATATATATATATATATTATAATTAAATATCTAAATACTCTTACACCACATCACGTCACTCACATCTCAATCTATTTTTATAAGAATATCTACTCTCGTCGCAACATAATTGACATATGAATTTTTACCAAGTGACATTCTTTTAAAAAATATGCCCGACATTAAATTCTTCGTAACATAATTAAATTATTCTTTGACAAATAATTTTAATCGGATTTCCAAAAATATATTTTTGGCATTTACCTCACAAAATACCAAAAACTGGGATAAAAGCCTAAGAAATTCAACACAAAATACCCTATAATTGTATAATTTAAGATTTAAAAATTAAGGGTCTTACAATAACCAATATCACTTAATTGACTTATATTAAGTAGGTTATGTTTTAGTCCTTTTCCTAATTATACATTATATATAGAAGTACCATTCAAATTTTCGTTTATTTTCCTAAGTGCTTTCAACTATAGAGTGATATTATGATTCTTTTTTAAGAAGTCATTGAGAATCGTAATCAATTCATAACAATTTAAATCATGGAGTACCTCAATTTCTTCATCTACAAATTCACTTCCTGAGTTAGAATTAGAGCGAGCATCATCCATCAGAGTCATATTGGCTTGTTCTTTATCAACAAAGTCATCCTATGTGCCTATTAGATCTCTATTCTTGGACTTTAAATATTTCCTCTAAAACTTACCTTTCTCTAGATTTGGACATTCTGAGTTCACATGTCAAAGTTCAACGCATCCATAGTAGATGGTATTTTTCTTATCGTATGTTTCATCATCTCCTCTACTGGACTGCTTGGAACCTTTCTGAAGGATTGGTTTCCTCTTGTGGTGTCACGACCTTTGAATTCATCTAGATAAGGCAAACTCTCATTATCCTTTGATTTTGCTTTTTCTTGCAAGGCTTTCTTTTGCTAGGATTTCAAAGCCAAAGTCTTGTTCCGAGTATGAAAGAAGATTCATGTTTTGAAAACAACCTAACATAAGATATGATCAACATCTTATTAACAATTAGATATGACTTATTTCCAAGAGGATTTGATCAATATTTATCTGTCCTAAGATATGAATTATTTACAAGAATATTTAATCAAGATTTATCAATACGTAGATATAAATTATTTACAAGATGATTTGATAAAGATTTATCACAATAAGATATGAATTATTTACAAGAAGATTTGATCAAGATTTATCTAGAAGAAGATTGAATTATTTACAAAAACATTAGATCAATGTTTATCACAAGAATACATGAACTATTTACAAGAAGAAATGAACTATTTACAAAAAGATATGATCAAGAATTGTTTACAAAAAGAAACACTCACAAGAAGATATATTTATTATTTGAAAAAATATGATTCAGATATTGACAAAGGACAAAGTATTGAATTGGACTTAGTCATATTCCTACTTGTGAAAGTTCAAGAATTGGTCCAACACTATGTTCCTGCCTAGATCTAAACAATCAATAAGAAGGAAATTTTATCTCAAGAAATTGCGAAAGCAATCTGAACAAAATACAAACAATATCAATCAAGAAAAAAAATGAACATAATCAATCTAAAGAACTTAAAAACTCAATCTGAACAAAATACAAATAGAAACAATCTAAAAAAACTTCTCATATTAGATTCAAAAATAAAGAATTGACTAAAGAACATATTATCAAAAACTTCATACTTATTTTTGAATAAGATCATCTTGACCAAGCTAGGAATGAAGGTACAACTATGAATTAAACAAAGACTAAATTTAAGCTCAAATTTTATATATAAATAGATTGTCATGTCTGAAAAAGAATATCATTGAAAACTTCGAAAATAGTAAAAGAACTTAAGCTCAAAACTCCAAATTCATCTTAGAGTTCAAAGAGACAAACACTTGTTCGAATGAGAAATATTTTCTAAATATTTTTCTTATAGTGTGATAGTCATTGTTATACTCAGCTTGTTAGAAGCAACTCAAGTTCAAAACCTTTGTATTCAAACCCGATAGTGGTGTTAGTGTGCCTTCAACAATCTGGGATTTTCACATTGTTTTGATAAGACTTCGGTGGTAGAGTCAAGGTGTGAATGATCCTCAAAAGTATAAGGTATTTAGGATGTTTGAGAAGATTTATTTGGAGTTTTAGGTGATTCGTAATTCAAGTTGTTGAATTAGTGTATTAAATCTTTTGGAGTGAACGGATTGATGCATGTAGCCAAGTTTATGGTGAACTAGAATAAACTACTGGTGTCACTTTATTCCTGCACTCCTTAGTTTAATTATTGATTCTACTCCAAGTAAATCATCAAGCCTGAACCAGTTTAATCAAATAACGAAAAAGTTATCAACTTAGTCAAACACAATTCAATCCCCCTCATTCTTGTGTTTGCACCTTCACTGTGATCTTGGGTCTCCAGTTGTTAGGCAAACTCCTTAGGATATTCTTGACATGAACAAAATTTGCGTAGATTTTTTCAAGTACTCTTAACCATGAGAACAAGGTTTGAAATCTAGAAAACATAATCTTAATGTTTTCATCTGCCTCCATTTGAAACATCTTTTACTCTCTAACCAGACAATTTGCTTTTGCCTCTTGAACCTGCTTGCTTCCTTCATAACTTAGAATCACATTATCATAAATGCTTTTTTTTTTTTCGTTTCGTTGTTGGTGCGCTTGTCAAACTTCTTGAAAGTGATTACATTTACCATGAATGTTTTAGACTTTTGATGCATCTTGTACATCTTCTTTTGATCAACATTCATATCCTTTCTTGGAGTTTCAGTACCATCTTCTTTTATTATAGCAATATAACCAACTTCCACCAAGTCCCAAAGTTCAGAATCTTGTGATATAAAAAAAAATCACCAGCCTGTCATTCTAGTACTCAAAACATTCTCCATAAAACAAATATGGTATATTGATGTTTCCTCCAATAGTTTTTTCACTGAGTCTAGACATATGGAACTGTTGGATCTTTCGTCAAACATTGTAAAGTGCTTAGCCTTAAGATTGAGCTCTAATACCAATAAAAGGTGTGCAAACACGTGAGGGGAGTTGAATTATGTTTGTCTAATTTTCCAATTAATTTCTTAATTTTAATTATGAATATGGTTTGGTGACTTGACTACTTGGACTAATAAGAGGTTGCAGTAAAAAGATAGAGGGAAGGTAAAAATAACACACCAAATTTTATTTTATTTCACCACCAACTTGATATCTATGTCCAGTCCCCTCACACAAAAAGATTTATTCACTAATTAAAAACTTGAATTACAACAACACATGACCCTAAAAGTCAATCTTCTCAAAACAACTTAAACCTACAATTTTTTGAAGCAAACCACACATTAACCGTACAAGTCAAGACTTTTCTACACAACCTGAAACCTACATTTTGTTAAAAGCAAACTAAAGCCACTATCAGGTTGGGTTTCAAAAAGGTGAAATTGTTTATGTCTTTCTTCTAAGCAATGTTATTACAATGATTACACACTTACAATTAGGCACAAATCACTAAATTATATAAAGTTGAACGAGTGCCTTTTCTAGAACTTAAAACCTTTAAACCCCGAATACTAAGAAAATTGAGCTCTTGAGATTTTTCTGAATAACTTTGGCTTTTTTTAGGATTTCTGAGTTTTCCTGTTGTACTATTCTTCTTCAGCCTTGCTCCACTATTTAAAGATGAAATTAGGGGTTTCAGTTAAGTCCTTTATGAATTTTGAGTCGTATCTTCATTCTACCTTGGTCAACAGATATTTCTTTGAAATATAATTCGAATTGATACAATATGGATAATATGATTGCTAAGCAATTATTTATTTCACAATCTGATATGAGCAAATTTAGATGACGTTTGTAAATTATTTAGCTATGTCTTCCTTCATACGCATGATTAGAATCGGCGGGAAAAAATTTGAGCTTTTTCTTTGACCTTTAGAAGTAATAATATGGTTAAGTCCAATTCATTATTTTTCTCAAACTATCAGAGCTTTTGCTTCCATCAAAGTTGTTGACTTTTCTCCATCAAAATCATTGAATTTTATTCTTCATAGCTGTTAGTTTATTGTTGAAATCAAATGAAGTGATGCTTGAATAACCATAGTCATAGGAGGATACGAAGCTGTGTAACTTAGAATTAGTGGCATGGGCAACTTCACCTTTGTTGTATTTTCAAAGTCAGTGCAACTTCAGAGTGTGTTTCATATTAGAGGCAGCACTCTCGAATGAATTGTAGTCTTCAAAGTTAGCATAATATTTGCTTGAGATGCATACTTGAACTGTGGCTTCAGACATCAGTGGCATGCTAAAAAATATTGTTCATTAGAGGCATCCTAGAGTTATTGTTTATCAAAGGCATTTAATTAATGTTCAATCAGAGGCATCCTACACTTACTATTCATTAATGGCATGGAAAACTCTAAAAGCACGTTGAATCTTCAGAGGCACAAATCACTAAATAATATAAAGTTGAACTAGTGCCTTTTCTAGAACTTAAAACCTTTAAACCCCGAATACTAAGAAAATTGAGCTCTTGAGATATTTCTGAATAACTTTGGCTTTTATAGGATTTTTGAGTTTTCCTGTTGTACTATTCTTCTTCAGCCTTGCTCCACTATTCAAAGTTCTTTAGAGGTATACGTACAGACTCGTCGGAAGCATGCTAACCAGAAGTATACTCCAGTGTTCATAAGCAGACACTTAAACATGTTGAACTACCATAAGCACGCTATAAGATGCAGATGCGCGAACTTTTCCAATGCGGGTATTTTTTATGATCCTAAGGAGTTTGTTTCCTATGACCTTATTACTTCCTTTGGTAATTTCATCTTGTTGTATCGTTTGGTGGTATTCTCCAATTTTCCTTTTCTAATTTCTGCAAACATAATGAAATCATTAGTGCAATAAATTATTTTCACAAAGTACTTTTGTTCTCCTCAAAACATGATGAAGGAAATGTTCCTAAAACCAAACTAGTTCCAACACATCAAAACAAGACAAATCTTTTTAGAGGTTTGGTTGATCTTCTTGTAATGTACTGACCACATAATCGAGATCATAATCTTAAGCAACTTTTACTATCTTACTTCTTTGATGTTCTAATACATTTTGTTTTTCATTATTTTAATGTTCTTGGTCACGGGAATAAGCCCAGTTCTAGTGCCCTCATTATTTCTCGATTTGAATGGGAATATATTTTAATGAAAGTCAACATTATTTGACTCTACAGTTATTTTAGCGTTTAAGTCATAAAACATATATGTTTTTTCTATTTAATGCATACCCAATACGGATTCAGGATCCTAACATAAGCAAGGCAACCTCAAGTTCGAAGTTAAGACAAGTTAGGTTATCTTTTCTCATAAGGAGACATTTTTCTTTTAGATTTAGGAATTTTATTCAAAACATAGCAAACAATCAATAAAATTTCCCCCACCAATGTGATACAACATTATAATTAAGCATAATAGCAATAACCAATTTCGTAAAGGTTATATTCTTTCTTTCAGCATTACCATTCATTTTAGCGAATATGTTGCAGTTGTTTCATGTGTAATTGTGTGCAATTTATAAAAATGATGAAACATGGGAGAGTCATACTTTTTTCCTCTATCACTACAAATTCTTTTAATCTATCTATTGAATTTATTTTCAATTTTTATTACAAAAATCATAAACATGTAAAGCGTCTCACTTTTATTTTTCATAAGATATACAAAAGTATAGTCAAAATAGTCGTCAATAAAACCTAAGAAAATATTAAAATCAAAAGTCAAGTTTGGAATTAAACCTAAGCAACACAAGTTTGAAATAACATGTTTGTTCGCATGAAAGAGTCTAAAGGAGACATTTTGTTCATTTCAACATTCAACTTAAACATGTCATTTATAGCATACCCTTTCCCAAAAAAAATTCATTTTTAGTAATGGTGTAAAAATTTTCCTCTAAAGACTAAGCAAACCCTGCATTATCTAAGAGAAAACTAAAATCCAAATTCGTCCTTATCTTTGGAGTGTGCATCACATAATTTAGGATCAATGTCTTTCGAGAGATGAACAACAACTCCACATCTCCAGTACCAGCTACATAAGTGGTGTAAGATTATCCCAGTAACATTTTCTTATCTTTAGCAAATGTGTATGTTTATAACATAGCACAATCATAACATGTATGGAGAGTGGCGCCAGTGTCAATCCACCAATAATGTTGATCTTAGAAATCATAGCAATGAAGTTCTCTTCATACAGGTTATCTTCCATAACATAACTTGGCTTGTTCCTAAACCTGTGTATCATATTACATGATTTCTCACAATTATAGCAAATGAATTGTGAGTCAGAGTCATTTCCAGGTGGTGGTTATTACTGCTTCACATTTTGGGTCTTTGGAGGGTTCCCATTCTTGTAGCGGTTCTTCATATTACGGTACTGATTCTAGAGAGGTTTGCTAATTAGCTTCTGAACTACACCAATGAATTTCATCTTGTTGTTAGAAACAACCAACACTTGATCCTTATGGTTTTGCTTGCAAGATTATTCATCAATTTGAAGGCGAGTTATTACACTTTCTAGATAAAGTTATTTGGTCTTGTGCCTTAGAAGGTTTTTGAAATAATTCCAAGCAGGGGGCAATTTGTTTATTATAACAACTACTTAAAGTTGCTCATGTATAGTCATACGTTTAGTAATGATTTTGTAAGCTATCTTCTAAAACTCATGTGATTGGACTTGCATGAATTTGTCATCAATCTTTTGATAATTGCAATAGGAGCTAACAACATACTTTTTAGTGTCAGCTTCCTTAATATCAAATTTATTTCTCAGAGTATCCCAAACTTCTCTAACAAACAAGCATTGTAATAATCATATAAATAATTAGAAAGTCTATCAAGGATATAATTCTTACATAGATAATTATTTTCATTCCACTTGATTAATTTTATAGTTTTCATATCATTTTCAGCTTTTTTTTAGTTGTTTTAAGAACCACCAGATTGTCATCTTTCAAAATGTCGACTTTCTTTTTCATAGGTTAGAAAAATAACATCTGTCGTTGTCATCGTTTGAAGTGATATCCCTCAAACTCAAATGGTTTGTTAAAGTCAGAAAGAGCAAAACAAATAATTCCTTCAACATACTTGTTAGAAATAAATGTCTTAAAATTGTTTTTGTTACGAAATATACATTATTAAGAATAAAATAGATTTCAGGCACCGAATATATTTTTAGGTTGAGACACGTACTAGGTCGCTCTCTTTAAGATGTTCTTCGACCCTACCCAAAATTGTGCAAACATATTATTAACTACGATATTCCCAGGATTTAAACTGACCAGTTACAAAATGTATCAGCATCCTAATGCACTGTAGGAACTGTTCAAAAATTACAACCACAATATGGTACTAACACCACTCGAATTTTGTCAAGATAATTTCCAAAAAGGACATTAAAAATGGGAGAAGTGGCTCAAAAGTGTGTCAATCAAAAAGAGAAGAGAGTAAAAATCGAAAATACATCAAGTTTTGATGTGTTTCCATAAGTTGCAATAACATATCCGACGAGATTGGTGGACCAAGAATAAAATGATTGTGGATGGTGCAATACACACAAAAATGACATATTAAAAACGTGGAGAAACATATTAAGAGGAATAAAATATTACACCATTTAATATTTGTGGCAACATTTTTTATGAATATGCTATATCTCTATGTTGAAATTTGAATTTATGTGGTTTCTCTATGTCCATTTAAGTGACTTCATGGAAATGGTCAATTTTTAAAAAAAAAATTTAAACAAAGGAAAAAAAAAATTATTAATTGAAATGTCATTAATAATTATGTTATAACTGTAACCGATAGAATTTGAAATCTAACCTTTTGAAATTGTCGGGCTATGTTTTTTTTTTTTTCAACCATAAGCTAAGTTCTTATAGGTAATTTATATTTTATATTATATTCTATTTGTATTTCAATGTTTCAGGCCCATGTTGATCAGTGGTTTGGTTTTGCTTCAATGGAGCATGTTGATGGCAATACAAATAGAATATACTATAAAATACAAATTACCTAGTAGTATAATAACTTAGCCTTATTGCAATTTAAATTTTTTTCAAATTTAATTTGTTATGTTAATTGCTTTGATGTTTTTAATTTGAAGTATTTGAGTTTTAAACAAATCTCATGTGTATACACACATCACTTGTTTTATAATTTTTTTTTATGATAGGACTTTAATAAACACATTTTCTACAATTCAAACTTCAAAATAAAAGATTATATGAATTCTACCAAAAAAAAAATATATCATTGTATTTCAACTATATTCATTTATTTTAATGCAATTTATTGAAAGAAACAGGAAAAAAAAAAGTGAGGGTGCCTATAAAAATATTTATTTTCAAAAATATGATTCAGGAAACTAAAACATATATAACATATCAAAGACAACAATAAAACAAAGTATCAAGACAAAGGGAAAAACACCTGAAATGTATACTGGTTTACTATACCAACGTGGCAACTACGTCCAATCCCCTCACACAAAAAAATTTATCCACTAATTCAAAACCTGAATTACAACACTTGACCCTACAAGTCAATCTTCTCAACTTTGAGTATGAAACCTACAGATTGTTGAAGCACTACAACACCTTGACCATACAAGTCAAGTCTTCTCAATTTTCAACTTGAAAACCTACAAGTCGTTGTGGTAGAATACCAACTACTGGGTTGGGTTAAAAAGGGGATAAACTGGATTCTTTTTTGCTTCTTCTATGTAGATTGATTATATTGAACTTCACACTAAAACTGAGCATGAAGTACTAAGTAATATAAAGTTGAATGAATGCCTTTGCTAAAACTGTAACCTTAGATTCTGAATACTTAGAGAATTTTGAATTTGTGAGTTTTCTGAGTTGTTGTGTTGTATTCTTATAGCATAAAATAGAATTTCAATATTGTCCCAAACAAATTTTGATCGTATCTTCCTTATGGGAGGTCAATAGAGATCTTCACAAAAAATAAACCTCGATAGATGCGGTTTCAGAATATGATCGTTGAAACTTGGTTAATTTCAAAATAAATCTTCAATCAAATCTTCTAGAATGGTTATGTGCGAGAATGTCCATATAGTGCTTGAAAATAATTCTCCCTGAATCTTCTTTCATACGCTTGTTTAAGATCATCGGGAACATAACAATATGTTCTTGGACCTTCAAAATCATGAAACAACTTAGTCGCCATCAGAATGTTGACTTTCCATCAAATTTGTTGACTTTCTTCATCAAAATATAACTTAATCATCGGAGTCAAATTTTGTATTGATTGGTTCAGATAGTCAGAGGTAGAACTGCATGACTTAAAATTAGTGGCATGGGCAATGTCACCTTTTTGCATTTTCAGAGCATGTGGCGTATCATAGGCAACTTATTGGAATAAGTTGCAGTCTTCAAAGCGAGTGAAACATGAGCTTCAGAAGAAAATCGAATAGAAGCTTCAGAGTTACTGTAGTAGGTGCTTTAGAGGAATATTTTAAACTTCATAAGCATGCTTCAGTCTTTAGAGGCTCGGATGCTTTAGAGGAACAATGGACAGACGCTTCAAAGTCAAATCTTTAGAGGCAAATGTGCATACACAACAGTGCGTGTAATAACCAAAGTCTCAACGTCGTGTTGGCTTCCTTTTAATTCACTTGACTTTGATGCCTTAGTTCCCTCTTACATCTTTATTTCCTTTTATGTTTTTGTTTCCTCTGACATCTTCATTTTATGTGATAGTGTTTTCTCTGTTTCTTAGTTCAATTTACTTCACCCTCAATGAAATCATTAGTGTAATAGATTCTTCTCACAAAGTACATTTGTTATCATCAAAATATAATAAAGATAATGAAGAAATTGTTCTTATAACAAACTTGGAAGTAAAGATAGTGGATATCCATTCAAAATATATGGGCTTCCCTGTGGTGTTTGGAAGATCGAAGAAGTCATCTTCTCGCTTATCATCGACAAAGTTTGAAAGAAATTGAAGGGATTGAAAAAGAAGTTTTTGTTCTATCATGTTCATCATCCCATGATGCAAATGGAGGCACAAAAACTTTTGTTCTAATTGAAACATTTGTTCTATCATACACAAATTTTATAATTATAAATTCCCACACTAGCTGGTCCACAAATAATAATGTATTTTATTAAACCCTGCCTTCAAATTCCAATCCATACATGCATAATTTATTAATTTTGTGTTCCTTGCTTCTTAATTTAATAAGAGCAGAATTATTAAAAGAGTCACATTAGACTTGTTTTGTAATTATTAATATTATTGATTGGTTCCCCAGGTAGTATACAATTTGGACTAAACAATATTTATAGCCTGTAATTATTATTGTAAAATCGGTGGAGGCAAAATAACTTATTTATCTATAAACAACTTCATGCAAAATTAACTAATGCAACATGAAACTAAGCTCATAACCAACAAACTATTGTAGTTGATTTTTTTTTTCCAATCAAATAATGACTTTTGTTAAGCTCTCTCCTACGGTTGTGCTCTTTTTTGCCACATTTGGTATGTATTTCAATCATTTTTTTTATTACTATTATCGTACATCTCCAATTATAATTTTGAGTTAATGAGAATTTATTATAAACGGAAAATAATCTATTAAATTATTAAGCACCATTAACCTAAATCACACTTATATAAAAGGTAATATCATATATAATTTTTAATATTTTTTTTCTCTAATTTTACTCTGTATTTAAATTATATTTACAATTTTATCTTTATTTACCTAATCAACAGAATTGAATTCTTATTTACAGTTCAAATTCAAATATTATATAATTCTAATTTAAATTTTAAATCAAGTTTATCATAACAAATCAAATTTAAACTAACCCTAATTTAATTTTGAATTATAAATACTAAAATAAAATATTAATATTAATACTAATACTAAGCGATAAAATTTAATTCTAATTCTCTAACTAAAATTGGTCACTAAATTTATTTTTATAATATTGGCATGTATATGTTGTTCGAATTTTAATTTGTTTAACCATTTGCAGTAATGTTGTTAATGACAAAGGGAAAAGCACAATTTTGTACTGGTAGTGATTGTACAGTAGGTGGTTCACCATGTGGTGGTGGTTGTTATTGTTCTTCTTTATCTTTTCCAGTTGGTGTCTGTATCCCCGTATTAAATTAAGATGTTATCATGAATATGATCATCTGATATGTTGTTGATATGTCTCACGATGAATCTAAACTTTAAATAAACCTTTTAAATAAATAGTTTGTTTCCAACTAATGAGTTGTATTTCATTAAATGGTGCATGTAAATGGGGGTGCAACTTAAATATATGTTGTTACTTAGCAAATAATGTTATGAATCATTATTAATTATTGTTATACAATATTCTTCCTATATAACAATGCTATGCAATAAGAATTGGTATCGTTACAAAGCATAAGTAGCTTCAATATATAGCTAATTCATATGGTCCACAATGGTTTGAGTGTTTCACTCTTTTTAATGTTATTGATGTTGTTTACAATTTAAATTAAGTACTTTGAATTTCTTTTTTTTTTTTACTCTTTTTGATGTTATTTTCAAGTTTTGTCATTTGCAATTTAAAAAAAAAAATATAATTTTTTTGAGTATTTGGTGTTTTTTTATTATAGTTCCAATTTTTATAATTATAGAATCTCTAAAATGTTTAATTAATAATTCTCATCTATTTCAAATAGCTTCCTTAAACTAGAAGGGACTCTAACTCTTCCATCTAAGGATGACCAAAACAAAAGTATAATAAGTCAAAGAAAAAACAAAGAGAAATACATTATTTAAAAATAAAAATGACATAAACATTAATTAAACATCATACAAAAAAGAAGCCAAAATTAACCATTAAAGTCATGGGGCATAATTTTAATCATTAAATAGAAGAAACAAGTAAAGACATAATCATTAGACAAAAGGACATATGTTTAACCATTCAACAAAGGCAGAAGCTAAAAACAATATATGAATGGTCAATCATAAATGAAATAGGGTCAATTCAATGCTTACCGAGAATTAACAATAATATTTCCAACATATGTATAGGTGTCCTATTTGATTTTCCAAATTCATATAAATGATCCATTATGCTTTGATTTGGTATTAGAACATAGATTTTATGATTTATTACCTTTACTAAAAGAGACTGTAACACCCTCATAATATTTATTTCTATGATGTATTTATTTCAGCCTAAAAAGTGCAATTTTACCCTTAACTAAGTGAACGAATTTAAAAAAAAAAAAATTAGAATTAAAATTGAAACATAACTATCATATTAGGTCATGGTTACAATTTTGTTTCCAAACTCTATCAAAGTCTAGACGTATTTTTTTAAAAAGGTTTACATAGGTAAACGATCGTAACATAAAGGTTTACGTGGTAAAATTTTGTCTCCAAACTCAATCAAAGTCTAAATGCATGTTTAAGTAGTTTCTTTGGGACTCTGTCTTCATCATATCATCGTCCCTGCACAAGTACAATGAAGAAAAATGAGTTCAGCATCTATCCACTTCAGCAATCCACCACTTTGTCACCCTCACGACTAAAAGGGCTTCAATAGAAGGCTTCCTAAGTACTCTTGATCTAGTGGTATCTTTCAACAACATAATAAAAAAGATTGAATTAAAAGATTCACTTATGTTTAAGCTTTCATTATATTATGTCCATAATAAGTGAAAATAGAAATCTCACTCTATAGCTCTAATCCTTAAGTTTAAGTGATTAGGCTAGCTAGTGAGAGGTATCCATTCACAACACGGCTATATTAGATTCATCAGAACTATTCATTAATGTCTTTTACAAATCATGAAAGTGTACAAGCGTTCACAATCAATATATTTAAACATAATTACTTCATAATCAAATTCATTATAAATCTAACACAAATGGTTTAACTCATGGTGAGCAGGAGATAAACCATACACAAGAAACAGATATTTAAATTCATTATAAATTAATAGAAGTAAAATAGAAAAATCCTAACTTGAACCACCAAATAGAACTAATGATTTGTTCACCACTAGTGTTTTAGTCAAAGATACAACACATTGCTTTGGTTTTGTTATGGAGGAATGAACATGGAATGGAAGTTGGAGATAGGTGATGGAGGTTTGAACCACAATCTAAGCTAGGGTATAAAGTTTCTTAACATATATTTATACTATCCCCTTTTACACAAGTCAACCTTAAAATGACAATGAAATGAAAGAGAAAAGGGCCAAAGAATAAGGAATATGTGTTGGCCTTGCAATTTACACATGTCATCCAGACTAAGGACGGTGTGTTTTGTCC
This sequence comes from Cicer judaicum, assembly GCA_037974835.1. Classification (NCBI taxonomy): domain Eukaryota; kingdom Viridiplantae; phylum Streptophyta; class Magnoliopsida; order Fabales; family Fabaceae; genus Cicer; species Cicer judaicum. Next base: position 4,549,412 of record JBBPBS010000629.1, on the reverse strand, counting down.
AATTTGCTTGTCTTTTTTCATCGTCTCACCTCCAGCTCAACAATGCAAGGGTCTACAATTCTACTCAAGTTTGACCTTCATGCAATAGTGCCATAACACCTCAGATAACTAAATATGTTACAACGTATATTACAAAATTATATGAAATCTAACAAATAAATGTACAAAGTTATGTTTTAAAACTTAATATTCTTAAATAAGCTAATCAAACTAACATATATTATCTAATTGTCAAATAATAGTTCAATGAAAAAGACTTGATAACTCCTATTTCTAAGATTCATCAATCTGGATCAGTTAGAGCTAGCGTAACATGTTCACCCACTGTCGTATCAGAGTTTGCCTCATTGAGAGGAAAACCAGATGGGTAAATGTCGCTCTAACCTAATCTCACAAGGGAATAAGGGTTATGGCCACCGTCAGAGGGACCTTCACTGGTTTCTCCAATCAAAAATAAATTTTTTTGACCCATCACAAAAGAATTGAGAAAGAAGGACTCAAGGTAAGTCAAGGAGAAACATTGTATGTGATTCGTGGAGAGAAAAAATAACACCAACATTGGAATGCAGCAAAAAGTGTGGAAATAACAAGAACATCCTCAACCTTCAACTACTAAACTTCACGAACTTGATTTGAGGAGAAGAAGAAGTTGAGACAGTAAGAGGAGAATAAGAAAAAACATGAATAAATAAAAGAAGATGATGAAGAGGTCCCCCAACATACTTATAGAATTATGGCCCCCAAGATCAAAGGGCTTGGACCACATGCAAGAAATCCAACAATCCAAACTCCACCAAAAGGAAACATGTAATAACCTCACGTCCCCAAAGGCACTCACTATGCCATAACGAGTATTATAAAAATAGATGTTGACTAGATTCAACAACCTTGTGACACCCTAAACTTCAAATTAATATAAACTTTTTAAAATAATGAAATTCTTAAAAAAAATATAAATAAATAAATTGTCAAACATTTTTTTAAGGTAAAGAGTATCACGTAATCATGAACATGTCACATTAATCTAAAATTTCCATCAAACCTAACAACTCAAAATCATAACATTAGTCAACAAAATCATTTTTGAAGCGTTCATACATAAGTTTAATGATAAATGTAAATGGTGTCCCAACCCGATGTCACTATCAGAGTGGGAATTCTCAAACTAAAAGACGTTAAGAAAAAACAAATATAATAAAATATAGCAGACAAGTGCCAGAAGCTTTTTGTTTTGCTTTTTAGAAAATATCCATTTGTCTGATAATAGTTTTTTTTTTTAAGTCTAGGCTAGGCCCGATACATAATACATTAGACTATTTTTGGTTAAGTCCAAAATCGAGTTTGGGCTTGGTCCAATACATGATATTGTAGACTTTTTTTTTTGCCTTAAATTAATCGGGCCAAAGTTTTTATTTTGTAGGGGTGAAGATACCAAAACAATCGTCTTCATTGTCATCTCCCGAGTTCATGGAATTTTCTAAAGCAGTTGCTGAGGAAACATTTGAGGAGTTGGTCTTGCTCTTCAGAAGTTGGGCCATAATCTCAAAGTATTCTTCTTCAGTTTTAGTTATTGCCGATTGTGTTTGAGCAAATGATTTTTGAGCATTGTTTGAGCTTTTTGTAAGCCTTGCTTTTGGAGCCATGAGGACACGGCTTGTTTTTTTGATATTTGCAAGGATGGAAATTTTTTTCAACCATCTAGTTTTGAATCTTCTAACAAGGATTGTTTGCACCTGTTGTTGATTTATTTCAAAATACCAGATTGTAACCTATGGTAAAAAGAATTTTGTGGAGAAAAACATCAAGGGGTGGAAAATGCGTTCTCTGTTTGTAGGTTTGTAGTTGTTTTGTATAGTTGGAAGCTTTTGTGGACTTCCGGATGAAGAATATATGGGGTCGAACCATAATGTTTCCACCAATGGGAAAACCATTGAGGGTTTTTTGAAGGGTTCATAGCGAAGTTAAAGAAAATTAGCCAATTATGATTAAATTTTTTGTTTTGGATGAGAAAAGCATTATACCAGGCTTGTTGGTAGTCCCAGTAGTTGAATGTTCTACAGTGATTTATTGTGGTTTTGAACTCTAGTGGGAATCGTTTTGGGGTATGAAGGTTTGATCTCCATTCTGAAGGTGGGATTATTTCGTGTATTTTTGCGGTCGAATATGCTACTGGTCCTTCTTTTAGGTTGTCCTGTATTGTTACAGAACCCATTAATTCAAGAATAGATTTATAGTAAGACTGGGGTTTTGATAAATCCCAAGGTTTGAAAAACCAGCCTTCTGGAAAGATTTTTTAAATGACCAATTGAGGATTTTTGTCATAAAAGTGGTCCTCTAGTGTTCAAATGTTTTGAAATTCCGATTTAACAAAATACTCAGATTTTAGGTTTAAATAATTTAATCTGAGATTCATTATGTTTCTTCTTGTTGATGTTTTGAAATTATTTTACAGGATGGTCCCTCCAGTGGGGGTTTTGAAATTATTTTACAGGATGATTCCTCCTATGGGGGTTTTGAAATCATCTTTTGAGAAGGAGATTTTGAAGATTCACCCTTTTCTTGCCCCGATAAAGATGGCAATTCAAGTGAGAGATATTCAATCTCTTTTTGGAGTCTGTGGAGCTTTGCAATTTTTTGTAGATGAAGGTCTTCTTCAATTGAATTTTTGATTTCCTAGAATCTGTCAGGTTCAAGTATTTGTTAGTTGGCAAGCCATTTTTGAATTTGTTTTTGTTCTTCATTTTCTTTCACGGCTTCCACCCATTACTGGATGGATTTTGCCAATGAAATAAGTTTTGAGTTGTCTAGTGGTTGGTCCTTTTGGACCTCGATTCTTTTTTATTTTTCTAGGCATCAATCAAGTCGGTTTTGAAGAAATTCTCTTGTTAGAAAATCCGGAATTGAGTTTTGATCTCCTTTAATAAATTCAATTTCAAAATAAAAAATACTAAGGATTGCTTGCCATGTGGCAAAAATTTGTTTTGATGCAATATTTTCAACAACTTTTTGTAAAACTTCCTTTGCAGATTTAAAATCAATTGGAAGTAAAAAATTTTGATTGAGTAAATCACTTTGAAATTTTGTAATGCTCATGACAATTGAAAGAATTTCTTTTTCGATTGTTGAGTAATTCTTTTGGCAATCATTCCAGTGTGTTGATGTAAATTGTACAAAGCATTCTTTATTATTTGTTTTTTGTTTAAGAATACCCCCATACCCGATATCTGAAACATCTGTTTCAACAATTTTTTAGGCTAGTGGGTCAGCTAGATGTAAGCAAGGTATTTCTTTAACTTGTTTTTTGATTATTTGAACTATTTTTGTTTGTTCTTCCGTCCATGCGACATGTTTTTTCTTTAATTTGTCATGAAGACGTTTTGTTATCTGATTAATGTTAGGACAAAAATCTAATACATAGTTCAAATATCCTAAAAATCTTTGTAATTGTGTTTTGTCAAGAATTTTGTGAGGAAACTTATCTGCGAAAGATATAATGTCCTAGGAAGCGAATTTTTGTTTGAAAAAGAGAAACTTTGGATTTTGAAACAACCATTTCATTTTTCTTAGTGATCATTAAGAATGTTCTAAGAAGTTTGAAATGTTGTTCAATGTTTTCTGAGAATATTAAGACATCATCAATATTGACAATACAAAATTTTGAGAATGGATTAAAAATTTCATTCATAATTCTTTGGAATTCTGAAGGAGCATTCTTTAATCCAAAGGGCATTACCGCCCACTCATATTGGCCAAAAGGGACCGTAAAAGCTGTTTTATACCGATCTTTTCGATAAATCTGTATTTACCAAAATCCTGATTTTATGTCGAATTTTGAAAATACAGATGAAGAATGTAACTTTTGTAAAAGATCTTTTTTATTTGGAAACGGGTAACGAATCCATTTTAAAGCTTTGTTTAAAGGTTTGTAGTTTATGACTAACCTAGGTGTACCTCTTTCTATTTCATAAATTTTTATTTACATAGAAGACTACACAACTCCAAGGAGACCTAGATTTTGTTATCAGAACTTTTTGTTCTAGGTCTTGGATTTCTGTTTTGCAATGTGTTTCTAGTTCATAACTCATTTGGATAGGTCTAGCTTTTGTTGGGATTTGTTTATCGGAAAAGTCATTTTCGTATGGTAGGTCTACCGTATGCTGTTTTCTATCCCAAAAATCATTTGGTAATTTTGAACAAATTTCATTTTCAATTCTTTTCTAAAACTTTTTGTTTTATGAAACTATTTTGTAATTGTTGTTCAGTTTTGAGAAAGGAAACATCTTGTTTTAGGAAATATAGAAGTTTTTCTTTTCCTTGAATTAAACAATTTAATTTAGTTTTGTATAGAAGACAAGCTTTTAAAAGATTTAAATTTTTTGTTCTTGGTTTTTCAATAAAAGGAAAAACAATCTTGGCTTCTTTTATTTTGCAAGAAATACTATCATAATTGACTAAGTAGGGAGTTATCATGTTAATGAAAGGAGTCCCTAAAAGGATATTATAAGTAATATTTTCTAATAAAACAAAAGGGGTTTTGATTGAAACGCTACCATTTTTAATGGAAGCTTCAATTTTATGTTTTATAATCATGTTGGAGTTCTTAGCAGCAACAAGTTTTTCATTTGATTTTTGCATAAATCTGTTTGGTACAATGCTACTTTTTAAGCTATTTAAGTATGCTCCCGTGTCAAAAAGTGCAATTGTTTCAAATTTGAAATCTTCAAAAAAAAAAACTAACTTGATTTTGATTAAATATTTTCTTGTTGTTATAGTTCTTAAAACAAACAAGAAATCTTCTGGGATTTCTTCTAGGTTTTCAATTTTGTTTGAATAATCTTCATTTTCGCCTTCTTCTTCTTCCTGTTCTGGATCAGAGGGAGTTTTATTTTTTATTCGGGAAAGAAGGTTTTGAAGAATATTTGAATCAACTTCCTGTTTTTGTTTAAGAGTTTTTAACTCGTGTTTTACAATTTTGATTTCTTCTTGAAGGGATTGGATTGTGACAGAGGTTTGTGTTTTTGTTCTTTTTCCTAAGATGTTAGTTAAACCATAAGTGGTTTTAGGAAGTAATTTTGATGAGGATGTGGTAGGCTGATTTTGTTTTAATTCAAAAGAGTTTAACAGTTTTCCTATTATTTCTTTTTGCAGTTTTGTGTCTTCAACTTGTTTTATAATATCAAGAATTAGTTCTTGATCTTTTGTTAAAACATTGATCGATTTTAGACTGGATTCTGAGTCATCGAGAGAATCAGAGGCTCCCAACTCATCAAACTACAAAGGTTTGTTATCTTCTGATGAACCTAATTCAGAATCTATGAGTGTTTCATCTTCAGAAGTTTCTAAGAGTATTGCTTCGATTTTTTGAATTATTTGTTCATCAATTTTTGAATTCATGAAGTTTTTTATTTTTAATGCAATATCTTGAGATGTGTCCTGATTGGCCACACTTATAACAAGCTATTTGTTTTGAAGTTTGAAGTTCGAACGTCTTTTGAAAAGGTTTTTCCTTTTAAAAATTAGGTTTTCTTTGATTATAAGAATTTTGAGGTTTAGATTTCTTGTAGAATTCAAGTCTATTTTTTGTGAGGTTTTCTATAAGGTTTTCAACAAGATCCTTGACAGTTTTTGGAAATATTAGTTAGTCATGGGTATTTCAAATTGTTTACAAAAAGATCCTAGTTCTTGTCTAGTTCTTTTCATTTCCCATTTTACATGTTTTTGGAGTTTTAAATCTTGACAGATTTTCAAACCTTCCTTTTGTGTGAAGCTAACCAACTCCCTATACGTTAAATGGTTATATGGGATTTCGTTTACCCCATAGACTTCTTTGATTTTGTTTCTAACCTTTTCTCCTAAAAGGATTGGCAGTCCTGCAAGGAATTTTTCCTTCCAGAAAGGTTGGTTTGAGTCTTCCCTTAGCATAACTCTAATTAGGAAAGTGTTTTTGTAATATTGGAACTCATAAAGTTTTTTACATCTAAGGTTCGAAAGGAGTTCTGCATTTTTATCTTTTAAGTGTGATGGATCACCTATGAAGTGCAAGCTAATTGTGTGTATTAGTGTTGCAACTACATCAGGTATTGGGTTTCCTATTTCGTCGAGGATGGGAATTCCTTCCTTTGTGGTTTGGATTGTGTTCAAAATTTCTAAGTGTTGAGAGGGTGTGAGATGGTAATCCCACCATCCTTTGAGTTGGCCTGAGAATCATGCTATTAGGAGTTCAGCTATGGCTTTGTCAGGTGTGTTGGCTTGGGTTTTGTAAGCATTTGATGACTTTGTCATTTATTGGAGGAGACTTAAGATGTTGTATTTGGACATACCATCTATGTTCCATACAGAGACCATACTGACATTGAATTTAGATTGAGAGAGGACATTAGGTCTATTCTCAATGTCTAGGTCTGGTGTTGTAACCATGGCTAAAGGTTGACCCTTCTGCCATTGAAGTTTGCACAGATTTTGTGGTTCCTTTTCGTTTTCAGAAATTTGGTCTAAAGTCATAACTGTTTTGTCAAAGGTATCTTTAGCTACCATTGGTGTGGAGGTAGAGGAATGTTCTATCTTATTGAGTTGGTCATGTAGGGCTTTGTGTAAATTCTGATCTGCCTTCCCTGAACAGTTTTTGGCTTGTATTTGAGATTTGAAATGGTTTAAAAACTGGATTTTTTATTTTTGACACTGTTGTTTCTACAGGAGAAACAACAGTAATTTGTTGGTGCTCCCCTATTTTAGTCAATTGTTTCGCAATTGTACTAAGATGGACATTAGTAAAATTATTTTGTTGGATAATATGTCTAATATCTTTTTCTGAATTATCACTTGGGATTTTGTAGGGTGCAGCCTCGATTGTTTGTTCTAAGTGTGTTATCTTGATTTGTCTAAATGGTGGGTGTTCAGATTGTACTTTTTTACCATTTGTCATTTCCCACTCTTATTTTGTATTGTCTTTGTTCTAGAAAGTTTTTGAAGAACCATGTTCTATTTTCTGTATTTTTGGAAGCATAAAAGTCGTTATGAAGGATAGTTTTATCAACTTCAAATTCTTTTTCTATGACATTAAGTTCATTAACAACATTTTCAGTTATAGCAGAAAAAGATGGCGAAGTTGGTGAAGAAATGTTTTGTTGTTCCTTATTATTGTTCTGAGGTGCTGTGTAAATTTGACGAGGTATATTTGTGGAGTAGTCAACGTTTTGAGAAAAAGCACTTGGTATGCTAGAACATGAAAAATGTGATTTTGTAAAGTTTTCTATTTTTTGAGGCAATTGTATGACTTCCTTTAGATTGTTGTTTGGTTTTGACTGTTCAAGAGATTGTGGTCTAACAACTCCTTCCAAAATCCATTCTTCAGGAAGATCAATATCCTTCCAAATGATGGTTTTTGGAATAATAGTGTTGGCCTTTGTTAAATCAGTTTGTAAAAATAGGGTTTCATCTTTTTTGTTTTCAATATTTTTTGTTGCCATAAAGGCTGAAAACATGGCTTTGTAATGAACTCTAAAAATAATAGCTACATGAATAGATCCTGGTATCATTTTGTAATTATGAGTTTTGATTTGTAATATGACATATTTTGAGATGTTTGGGTCTTTTAAAGATAATGGAAAACTTGGATAACATTCAAACCGAATTGGTCCTTGACATAGACTAGATTCAATTGTACTTATTATTGAACCTTGAAAATTCAAGAACCTTGCATCTCGTAGGACACACAGATTTGAAGTGTTTAATCCTTCTCTTGTTAAAGGTTTGATATCGACTTGAACAAGATCTATATGTGTGAAATTATAGTTCCTGTTAGTGTTTTTTTGGAGCGTTTTTGGAGAAAGAAGATTTATTGTTTCAAAGGGGTTAGAAAGAGCAACATCTTGTTCTTCCATTTTGATTACGTAATTAGTTTTTAATAGGTTTTTGAATAGACTAGATTCATAGACTTGATCTTTTTTGATTTTTGGGATTTGCCAATTGTTTATAGATTTTTGGAAGTCTTTAATATTAATTTCTTCAGTATTGATAGGTTCCTTTTTTCCTAAGAAGTTTTGGGTAGAAGGAGTCGAAAAAGAAGAAGTTCTACAAAATAAGTTATCCATATTTAAAAAAAAATCTTTTTAATTTGAAGAAACTTTCAAAGGATTCACTGCCCTTAAACGCCTATACATGCAAGATCAAAGGGTCACCGACAAAAGGAGAGAAATTCTCTTGTTAAAGGTTTGATACCGAAAATTTTAAATATTTATAACAAATTTTATATAGCTTATCCCCTTACCAAGTATGATACCACAAATGTGCAAGATCAAAGGGTCACCGACAAAAGGAGAGAAATTCTATTATTAGTGTTTGTTCTAAAATTTGCAATCTATGTACAGCAAATTCTAATTCAACAAAACAAAACCATACCCATAAATTACAAAAATAAAAACATGGTAAATCATCAAGGATGATATCCAATTTTGTTGTAATTAGAAAGGCAATTTGGAAAACAAATTGAAAAAAGCAAATGTTCATAATAAAATAAACACAATTTCTGATGCACAAGGTCGGCAATTAGCTGCAAGTGCATAGCTTACTTATTTTGCATAATGTAAAGAAGGATTTGATGAAAATGAAAAACGGAATATAATTAATACATAGTATCAAATTCTTACAATGGTAATTGGTTTTGAAAACTAAAAAGAAAAATACAAGATTATGAAAATATAGGAGACACTCAAGAAACTCTCAAAATTTCTAATAGATGCTTTCTTGTTGTATCCAACTCTGATTTGAATCGAAGACAAGCCTTCCTTATATAGGGAAAGAGTCTTGTTTGTGCAGCTTGGCGTAGTGGGAGAAATGATGCGATTCTTTTTGCTTTTGGTGCCACTTTTGAATTTCGGTGCATATGGCACAGGTGCTAGAAGCTTTTCCTTTTGCATGTCAGAAAATATTCGTTTGTCTGATGTTTTTTTAAGTATGGGCTAAGCTCGATACATAATACATTAGACTATTTTTGGTTAAGTTTGAAATCAATTTTGAGCTTGGTCCAGTACATGATATTGTAGACTTTTTTTTTTGGCCTTAAATTAATGAGGCCAATGTTTTAATTTTGTAGGGGTGAAGATACCAAAACAATCGTCTTCATTGTCATCTCTTAGGTTCGTGGAATTTTCTGAAGCAGTTGCTGAGGAAACATTTAAGGAGTTGGTCTTGGTTTTCAGAAGTTGGGCCATAATCTTAAAGTATTCTTCTTCAGTTTTAGCTGCTGCCAATTGTGTTTGAGCAAATGATTATTGAGCTAAGAATTGGGTTTGAATTGTTTGAGGTTTTTGTAAGCCTTGCTTTTGGAGCCATGTGGACACGACTTGTTTTTTGATATTTGCAGGGATGGAAAATTTTGTCCACCATCTAGTTTTGAATATTCTAACAAGGATTGTTTGTGCCTGTTGTTGATTTATTTCAAAATACCAGACTGTAACCCATGGTAAAAAGAATTTTTTGGAGAAAAGCATCAAGGGGTGGAAAATGTGTTCTCTGTATGTAGGTTTGTAGTTCGTTTTGTATAGTTGGAAGCTTTCGTGGACTTCTGGATGAAGCATATCCGGGGTCGAACCATAAAGTTTCCACCAATGGGAAAACCATTGAGGGAATTTTGAAGCGTTCATAGCGAGGTTAAAGAAAAATAGCCAATTATGATTAAATTTTTTGTTTTGGATGAGAAAAGCATTATACCAGGCTTGTTGGCAGTCCCAGTAGTTGAATGTTCTACAGTGATTTATTGTGGTTTTGAACTCTAGTGGGAATCGTTTTGGGGTACGAAGGTTTGATCCCCATTCTAAAGGTGGGATTATTTTGTGTATTTTTGCGGTCGAATATGCTACTGGTCCTTCTTTTGGGTTGTCCTGTATTGTTACAGAACCCGTTAATTTAAGAATAGATTTGTAGTAAGACTAGGGTTTTGATAAATCCCAAGGTTTGAAAAACCAGCCTTCTGGAAAGATTTTTTAAATGACCAATTGTGGAATTTTGTCATAAAAGTGGTCCTCTAGTGTTCAAAGGTTTTGAAATTCCGATTTAACAAAATACTCAGATTTTGGTTTAAATAAATTAATCTGAGATTCATTTAAAACAATTTTTTATGTTTCTTCTTGTTGATGTTTTGAAATTATTTTACAGGATGGTCCCTCCAGTGGGGGTTTTGAAATTATTTTACAGGATGATTCCTCCTATGGGGATTTTGAAATAATCTTTTGAGAAGGATTTTTGAAGATTCTCCCTTTTCTTGTCCCGGTAAAGATGGCAATTCAAGTGAGAGAGATATTCAATTACCATGTAGGCAAGATTTTTTATATTAAAATATATGGTATATCAATATAATTAGCAATGTTTACTTACTCTCTAGTGCACGCTATAAAACATTAAATTATAATTAAAATAAACAAAAACATTTAGACATAACACAAATTTTAGACTCTCTAATGTAACCTAAGATTATAATTATAAAGCATATAAATAAAATATAAATGATCATATAATAATTAAAAACATAAGGAAAATTATGCACAAAATTAATATAAATTAGTCATGTTGTAGATTTCATAATGACCCATAATCATGAAACAAAATTATATGCAATTAATACTCATTTTAATTCAAGCATCTCAAATTTACCGATAGTTAAATATAGCATTATAACAATTTGAATATCCAAGTGTTTTATACCCAAAAAAAAAAATTATTTGATTACATGGAAGGAATAAAAGGAAATAGGGGATTAAAGGGATAGAAAATAATAGTTTATATATTATTTTTTTTAAATAAAATAAATAGGTCTAATATCAATTATCAATTATTTTAATTAAAATAACTACATAGAAAAACAAAGAAACTCAATCACGTAAAAAAATGATCACGTCACAATAAACACATGTATAAGAAAATATCACTAATTTATAATAACAATAAATTTAGGGTGTTACAAACCGAATTACCGGAAATGCACAAACTTCTAGTTGACATAATTATTTGCCTACTATTCAAACTGTGTTTTGTAGGTAAACTGTCATTCAATAATCTCTATGAAAACAAAGAAGTCTTTGATGGAAGCACCCAATTCTAAATCACACGATTTGAGGGTGACACTTCTAGGTCATTTTCATCGCACAATATGTTGTAAGTCGTTTTGATACTATAACCGCAACAATTTGAATGATTCCACGCTCATTTATCTTGTTTATAGACCTACACAAAAATGTCAGTAACTAACACATTCCACCATGAACTCCTCCTCCCACTAAAACAACCATTGTCTCCACTTTCACCTCACACCATCCCCCCACCCCTATTATACCTACTATAAAAACATGTTTATCAACTACTAGACTAAACAATTAACTAAATAGATCACACAAAGGCATCTTATACTCAACCAAGGATTAATCTAGATAAGTGTATCATGCCTATTTCTCACCACAGTTTCTAAAGCGAAAGGCAAAGATAAATTCATTGAAAAAATCTATAATGAAGAGGTCTCAATCTTAGTGCAAAATTTTGAAGATAAGATTGGTAGATTGCAACATTTTTCAAAAGCCTAATGCAACATTGCAATTGTCAAATTAATATGGAATCAATAGAAGATTTATTAGAATTTTCTCATGGAGATAAAAATAATGCCCCAATAAAGATTCCTCTACAAATACATTCCTCGACATCAACTCATGATTCATGTCTTAGAAAAGTAATCATGATTCAAAACTTTAAATGTTATTTAGGGGCAGAATCAACGTTAGATTCTTGGGGTGGTAAACTATATTCAATATATATATCAATTAGTGAACAAACTGTGAACCTGTGAGCACATAAGTAAAATAATATGTCACAAGAAATGAGGAGTTTGAATTGTGTTCTTCAAAAATAAAAATAAAAAACAAGTATCTCAAATTATCACTTGGATGAGAATGTTAGTTTATAACAAACTGAATATTAGAACACAAAATGATCATAATCATAAAAATATAATTAAAGATATTTGTTTTCTTTAGGTATAATTGCAGTTTTGGTCCCCCTATTTTAGCTAAATCACGAAAGTAGTCCCTCAATTTGTTTCTCCCCATTTTTGGTCCCCAAACAACATTTTATTCTAAAACTTGATGAAATTTTATTTTTTAAAGTCGTATACTACACCATTTATGATCATAGATTTCAGGTACAATTGTTACACATGAGATCTTGAGGCATGGTGTGACTTAAATAAATGCAAAAATAATGAAATTTCATCAAATTTTCGCCTAAGATTATGTTTGAGGGACCAAAATTGGAGAGAAATAAAATGGGGGACTACTTTCGCGATTCAGCTAAAATAAGGGGACCAAAACTGCAATTAAGCCTTTTCTTTAAAATATCAAATTGATATTTTACCTCAACAAACATGCTACTAAATATCTATTTTATAAAAAAAAACGTAAATGATTCACTACTTATTATTACTTAGCTAATATATATAGTATTAAATCGACATATAAAGAACAATTTCATAAAAGTGGTAGGAGATTCTAGCACTTGTAGCTTACAACTTAGGTCTGTCCTTATTGTTATTATTGATGTGTTGATATTGTTATTGTAATTGAGTTTCATCTAAATTCTTGTCGTTGATAATTTAGAAAACTAATCATGAGTTATGGTTTCGGTTCTATTTCACTATCGAGTTTTCCTTATGTTTGTAATTATGTTTTGCGTGCAATTCTATTTGTGTGGCTTGCTCTCTATTTTTGTGTACTTCTATTTTGCTCGTTGTTTGTAGTTATGCTTCTATTTCAATGAAGTTATTTTTTGCATTTCTACTTGTGATTCTGTTTCTGGCCAATTTTGTTTATGTTTGCTATTTTGCACAATTATGTTTTGCATGGGTTTTCTATTTTAGTTATGTTCCTATTTGTGAGTTTTGTTCCATCATCTAATTTTATTTTGGAATAAGATATCAATCCAGATGATGAAAATGAGTTTTGTTCCATCATCTAATGTAGGTGATAGATTTCACAAGGACGACATAAATGATGAATTTGAAGTGGACGATATAGATGATGAATATGAAAAAAGATGCACTTTATTAAATTAGGCTTAAATGTACTTTTAGTCTCCTATTTTGTTCAATATAAACTTTAATCCTCTATTTTTAAAATTGGGTTTTTGGTATTTTGTTTTATAACTTGTGAGAATTTTTGGTCCCCATCAATTTTTTTTATCAGATGACATGCTCAACTATGACGTGGCAACAATGTGATGAAACCGAGTGGAAATCGTATCATCAATTAATATGCATTTTCCTATTTTTTTATCAGACACAGTTTCACGGTCGTTTTTGTTAGTAACAATATAAATGACAAATTCATGAAGAAACATATAATAATGTTGAACACGATTCTATTTTAATCAATTCAATTGTGTCACATGGCTTCCATGCCATTAATAAGCATACCACATGATAAAAAATGGAGGGGACAAACCAAATTCACCAAATTGTAAAATAAGGGGGCAAAAACCTCGATTTTAGAAATATGGAGACTTAAAGTTAATTTTGAATAAATATGAGAGACTTAAATTACATTTAACTCGTTAAATTATATTAGGCATTTTATTTTCTACTATGCATTTGAATATATTTTTCTTTACAACTTATGTTAAATTTGTATGATGTTTTTCTTATTTTAGTTACTGTTGAGTTATAATTGTTGTCATAATTAAAATAAAAGAGAATATTTAAAATTGAATAGGGTGTGTATGTAAGTAATTACATTGATTATATATACCAAATAATTTATAATTATAAAATAATAACAAAATATCTGATTTATGATTTGTATTAAAATCATAAAAAAAAATAAAAAAAATTTTGATTAAATTTTTTTATTTTATAATTTTTTATTTGCATTTTGTTTTATCAATGTTCTCGATATATCACTTTAAAACAACATTGACAATTACGACAACAATTAATAAATATTATATTAAATGAGGTGAGAAGATGTTCTCTTCCATAGTTTAAGCAACAATATTTATAAATATTGTGTCGAAATGTGCAAATAAAATATTTCAGAAGATATTAAACAATACTTGCATATAAGGCGCACGAAAAATATTCTCTATTGTCTTTAGTAACTCTAAACACATAATTTCTCATAAAAATATTTAAAATTATTTTAAGATAAAAATCAAAAGTAATAAAGCTTTTTTTATGACAATCATAAATGTTTTTATACTAGTTACTAAAGTACGACTTAAAAATGAATCAAGATTAAATTAAAATATACAAATTTATAATAATACTAATATGTTTTTAACAAAAAAAATATTGAAACAAATTAAAAATAATAGTTAATCTTATTATTTTAAAAAAGTGCTATAAATCATGTAAATATAACGCTATAAATCATGTAAATATAACGCGCGCTTGTTATGCACCTTTTACAGCGCTTTTCGTAAAAAGCGCTGTAAAAGGCATACCATATTTCAAATATTTGGTGTATCTTTTAAAGCACTTGTTACAAAAAGCGTTGTAAAAGGCATACCCATAATTGATATATTTGGGGTACCTTTTACAGCACTTTTTAAAAAAAGCGCTGTAAAAGGCATGCCCATATTTCATAAATTTGGTGTACCTTTTATAGCGCTTTTTGCAAAAAGCACTGTAAAAGGCATACCCATAATTCATATTTTGGTGTACCTTTTACAGCGCTTTTTATAAAAAGCGCTGTAAAATATCCACCCAGTGCACATGTTACATCGCTTTTGTAAAAAAGTGCTGTAAAATGTGTGTGTTTTTTTAAAGCCCTGTATATATTTGAAAATCGCATTTTAGCTTTTTATGGTATTTTTTTTTATAAAGTGCTGTCTTTTAACTTTTTATCCAAAATTAGTTTGAACCGGTTCACACAACACAACACAACCAGAATCAGTAATTTACAACATGATACATATATATTACCCTGTAATAGTAATTTACAATAAGTAGTTAACACAATATGATACATATATAGTACCCTGTAACACAGTAATTTACAACATAAGTAACTAAATATACATTGAACCTAATTTACCACATATTCATATGCATGTTTATATATTGTCCTATGATCATATACATATAATAACTATGCACCATATAATATTGAGATCCCTTGCCCAGCAGCATGCTATTTCCCAGAAAATCAAATAATTTTCATTTCAAGCACATACTCACACCATTCCTCCTTTAATTCCATCAGATCTTGCTCAGAGCATGATGGACTGGAATTTTCAAAGTACTGCAATATAAAAATTGAACATATTATATTAAGTTAGTATCAAATATATAGATAATTTATATATGAAAATCATATAATCAAAATACCGTACCGTTTCTGGGATAATAGTTTTATTCTTGTCAACAATCTCCTTCATGAATCTCAATACGTAGTACCCACAATCGATGTTGTTTGTTTGACGAGGGCACTTTATTGGGATCCATATAATATTATTAGACTTTTGCTTCGACACTGTCGCACCTCTTTGAGCTCGAAAAACTTTTAATGCACTATCGAATGAATAAATGTGATTATTTTAGCATGAACAAACACTTATTTATATATATGTGTAACAAAAATAAATGAATATTATTTACGTGTCGAACATAGTCTTTATTTCGGAGTGTTTGTTGTAATCGCCATGCACGAGATCCAAATAGTATATAACTTCAGAGACCACATTGATTGCAAATAGCACCCAATGTGCCCTACAACAACAAAAAATTGGTTAAGCAATTTTGTTTATACACAACTAATAAATTAAATTCTCATCAATTAAAAAAGATAAAATTACGTACCCTGAATTATATGGTACGAAGAACAATTTATCCTTTTCTTTATTTCCTAAAAACATATCTATAATGCATTTCTTTACATTTTCTGGATCGAGTTTCCACATGGACATCTTATGCGGAGACAAGAATGAGTATTTATTTGACAATTTCCTCGTGCACACGACCTTCTCATACAAAAACCTTCAATGAAAATTTTAAACTAGATTAATTACCAATATATTTAATTAATTACCAATAAATGCAATTAAAAGTATTGTTTACCTTATGTACAAGCTCATTACAGTAGCATTGAGCTCCTTATGTTCGAGAAGTTCGTATACGTTCTCCTTGTCGAGAAATTCCTTATAATTATCTCCGAATATATCTTTATTCATGTCTACCATACGCGAATCGTCGTTGCTGCCCATGTTCTTTTTTACTTGGATGTCAAGACACGCCCCACATTTACCAAGGTGTGGCTGACTTATTTTAGGAGCAGCAGCAGCAGCGACTGATTTCCCCCGATCCAGTTTTTTTCTTGCAGCTTTATTGGCCTCCAGCCTTTGTAATTTGGCAGCTCTATTAACCTCCAATTTTTGAGGTTTGCTGCCTTTTTTTGGATGTGCGGATGGTTTATTTATTTGGACCTACAAAAATGAGGTTAAATGTTAGTTTATTGAATCTGAAAAAATTGACAAAGCTTATGCAATAAATGTGACAAACCTTTTCGGGAGACGTAACTGATTCGTTTCTGGGAGGGCTTTTAACGAGGGCAACAAGGTTTGTGGGCCATGCCACGTAACTACCAATAGCTTCGCCCATATCTACATATCTCTGTCGTTGTCCGGTATCGACAACCGTGCAGTTGGTTCGAAAGCAACAGTAGGCGATACTTTGACATGGCCCGCAGGGATCGGAGTATTGTGCAATACTTCTCCCAAAGTATTGTACAATTTTCCTTTTCCCACCTTCCGATGAGTGGGCTAGGACAAGTATAGGAAACATGAAGTGACACCCTAAATCAATAGTTAAAACATAAGTACAGTTAAAATATAATATTGTTTAATGCATAAGTAATTACATAAGCAAGTAAGTAATTAATTACCTCGGGAATAATTTTCAAACCGACGTTGCAACTCCCGGTTTAACTCTCCATTTGTATTTCACGTTGGAGGTGATCCGGAAGTTGCTTGTCTTTATTCGTATTCACCAAGAGTGCCACTTGCTCTGATAGGATTTTGAGCTTCTCTAATACTTCCTCGTTGGAAGGTTTTTGGCGCTTCTGTTGAGAAAAAAAGCTTTTGGGAGTTACGCCAAATCCCTTCCCCCTAACTCGACCGGAATATTCAGGAACATTTAAAACTTTGCCCAGAATGTCCCTGCAACTAGCCTTGTTGCCCTCTTCATTTTCAGAACTTTGTTCGATGGTCTCCTAAAATACATGTAACATTAAAATAGTTAAGTTCATTAGCATTTTTAAAATACAATATTAAAAAGTATTAAAGTCATAATATACTTACACAAAGTTCTATTACTTTTTGAACATTTTCGTTATCAACCACTCCATCCTTATTTACACGAGCTTCCTTCCATAAGATATGACGACCCAACGGTTGATCGAATTGGGTCTCTTGTCGCTATTCGTTAAGATCATAAACAAAATATTAGTTAGAAACTATAGTTTATAATACAAATTCCCTCATTATATCAAATTGATGTTTAATTACTTACAAGTCTTTGATTTAGACGTGCATATCCCATACGTGATTTTTTGTATGGGTGCGTCAGATTGTCTGCCCTCTCGCGATTTGCCTTACTAATATTCTATATATAAAAAATAGCAATTATGTAAAAATTTAAAATACGCTACGAGTATGAATAATAAAACACATAAATGCTAATAAATTAATCACTTACGACAAACGCAGGGTCAGAACGTTTGGAAACAAATGCTTTCCAGTCATCATTTGATATATAACGTTGATATATTTTTGGAGGTTCAGCAGTTGTGTTTCCTTCTCTATCTTTTAGATAGAAATTTGAGAGATGCGATCTAAATCCCCGATGGATTTTCCCAGCAACTCTCAAAACGTAAGTCTTTCGTCCCTCATCAAGGATAAAAGTTGTCTGCAATGAAAAAACTTATAAGTAAAGTATTTCAATGAAAATATTTATAAATGACAAAAGATTGGATCAAAAAATTTACTTGAATGTCATTCCATATTATATCTTTGGCATCCTTCAACGCCTTATCTCTCCAGTCGTCAATTGTAGTTGGAATATTTTGGCAAACAACAGCCCCAATGTAACTTACAAACATTGAGCTGTTGGGGTCAATTGGCTGACCATTCTCATTCCAGCCAACCTAATAAACTCATATAGTAAGTACATGCTATTAAAAAAATCTAAAAAGATACACAGCAAACACAATATAGTATAGTATAACCTCAAACTTGATGCCATTGTTCCTTTCTTTAATCACATTTTGCATTATAGTTGCACCACGTTTGACTTCATTTTCATAAGCCTTAAAGGTGCCAACTTCTTCATTTTGACATTCTATTTCTTTGTTTGTATCCATTTAACTACAACAAGTTCAACATGCAGTTTAGTATAACATCAACAAGCTCAACATGCATCATGCATTATTCTAAACAAGCTCAACCTGTATTAGTATATATTTTTTAAACAAGCTCAACATGCATTTTAATCATTACAAAAAATTAATAACATCAATACCTGAATAATGGTTCGAAGAAAGATGAAATGCAAAGAAAAGAGCGAACGCAGAAAGTTCACAGCAATAAGGTTCAGAGAAAAACATTTTGAAGAAATACGTAATGAGGGTTACGTATTTCAATGAAAATATAAGGTTCGAAATGATCTTGGATGGAAATAAGGTTCGAAATGAAGGAGATGATCGTGGAAATACAGTTCGTAATGGACGGGATTATAGGGTTTGCAAAAGAAGAGAAAAACGATGAAGGTTGAGATGGTAGTGTAGTTTACGTAATGAAGAGGAAACTGAAGAGGTTAATGTTATATATATAACCCTTTTACAGCGCTTTTTCAAAGAGCGCTCTAAAAGGCTTAGGTCTTTTACAGCGCTTGTTACAAAAGCGCTCTAAAAGGAATCCTTATTTAATTTTTTAAAAAGCTCTTTTACAGTGCTTTTCCAAAATAAGCGTTGTAAAAGACCTCATTGATTGAGAATGTTATATAATGTTTTTTTAAAGCCTTTTACAGCGCTTGTTCAAATAAGCACTATAAAAGGTCTCTTTATTTTATTTTTAAAAGAATCTTTTACAACGCTTATCTGCACAAGTGCTGTAATAGACCTACTTGTTTTATTATGTTATATGAATGTTTTTTTAACAGTCTTTTACAGCGCTTTTTTAAAAGAGCGCTGTAAAAGGCCTTATTGTTTTTTTGATGTTATTTTTTAAACTCTTCCTCTTCACCAAACTCCTTTTATGCATCTTCTTCACAAACATCAACACCCTTTTTATGCTGAACCTCCAAACAATTCAATCTCCACCTCAACACCATTTTTATCTCTTTACATTCCCTTTCATTCTGATATCGAAACTTGGTCTTCAGGTTCAACACCCTTTTTATCTCTTTACATTCCTTCTTAAATCGAAACTTGGTCTTCAGGTTCATTGCCATGTTGCGAAAAATGGATTTGAGTCTGATGTTTTTGTTAACAATGTGTTTTTGTTAAAGAGCCTGTTAACAATGTGTTTTTGCGAAAAATGCGTACAAGGTGTTTGAAGAAAATCCTGTTAGATAAGGTCCTGTTAGGTGTTTGATGAATATTATTTTTAAAGCCTTTTACAACGCTTGTTAAAAAAGCGCTATAAAAGGTGTCCTTTTTTAAATTTTTAAAAGGCTCTTTTACAACGCTTTTCCCAATAAGCACTGTAAAAGGTCTCCATCAGACACCAAATATAACCTTTTCACACTTGGAAGGCCTCGGTTCAAATCTGAATTAAGTGAACTTCGTAAATGTAAGCGCTTTTAAAAGGTTCTTTTACAAGAGTCTTTTACAGCGCTTTTTAATGTAAGCGCTGTAAAATGTCTCTTTGTTTTATTTTTAAAAGGGTCTTTTACAGCGCTGTTTAAAAAAAAGCGTTGTAAAAGGCTTTAAAAATAATATTCATCAGACACCTAACATGACTTTCTCTAACATGATTTTCTTCAAACACCTTGTACGCATCATGGGAAGATACAAAGATACAATGGATTGCTGCATAATTTATACACTCTAGTTATTTGTCTTATTTTCCACTTCTTCTAGATACTGCAATCAAATATTTCTATTCTTTGTACTTTTAATCTTAGCTTTACAATCACATGTCTTCTAATAGTTTCAAGTTTTCTAACCTAAGGTAAAATAAAGTCATATTGTTTTTAAGCTACTTTCATAAGCCACATCTTCTAGTAGAGCTGGTCCTAAGTAGTATTTGCTTTCTTTGTTATTAGTTGATGTGAATCTGCATATATTGACATGAGTTATAAGTTATGATATGTTAGGATTTGAGTGACCTTATAACTGACATTTCATAAAAAATTAGAAAGTAAACACAACAGAAGTGTCTCATAACTTACACTACTACTTTTGTAAAAGCAGGTTTCAAAGAATCTCCTTCCTGAATAAAACCAGAATAGAAAATAAGCACCAACAAAAATTTAAATTAAAGATATACAACAATAATTCAGATTACATGCATGGCTTATATAAAACAATTAAATACATTAAGATGCCCTTCTTCTTTTCCTGGTGGGATTCACATTTGTTTTTCCATTTACAATACGAAACGATGGATTAATCCAAATTCCCTCATCATGATCATCTCTAAGATATAAACCATCATCAATTGAATCAATTTCATGTGGTTGTTGTGATGTTGCAAATAAAATATCATTACCAACATCTTCATTATTATTGTTATCATCACTTATTTAATTGGTCGATAGGACAACAGACCATTTATCATCAGAAGGATCAGTGACATAAAACACTTGTTGAGCATGTGACGCTAAAATAAAAGGCTCGTCTTTGTATCCAACACTATTAAAATCAACAAGCAAGAATCCTGACTCATCAATCCGAACGCCATTATTATTATCGACCCACTTGCAACCAAATATGGGAACACAAAACATTGTGTAGTCTAACTTCCATATGCGCTCGATAACCCCAAAATCTGATAGATTTGTATATATTGGGTTTTTGTCTTTTGCACTTGAGAAATGCATCGCTTCAGCTACGAGAGTGACTCCACTATTTTGCATAGTGGTCTGTCATCTTGTTCTTTGATATAAAATGTGTAGCCGTTAATAACATAACCAGTGGAAGAAAAGACATGTAAGCTCGGACCATTTGCTAGCCACCTCAATCTTTGTGAAATTGATCTGAGGTCTAAATCAAATTTTAACTTTATGTGATTTTTTAACCATGTTATAAAACTTCAATTGTGCTCTCGAGTTATCCAATTTTGATTCCTATTCATGTTCAAACGAGATAACTGATCCATGTGTATTGTAACATATGGTTGAACCTCATCATCATTGTGCAGAACATACAATTGTGCCTGCTCCAATTTTGTCCTTGATATAGTCAGTAGTCTCCTTCCAATTATCCCTTCTCCTGATACTCTTCCCGAATGACGAGACATGGGAAGCCCTATGGATTCAACATTGGACAGATATTCAGTACAAAATTCAGCAGCCTCTTCAACAATGTATCGTTCAGCAATCCAACCTTCTGGTCGACTTCTACGTTTTACGTACCCTTTTAATATTTTCATATATCGTTCTATCGGATACATCCATCTCATATAAGCTGGCCCATAAAGTTGTGTCTCCTTAACCAGATGAAAAGTAAGGTGAACCATTACATCAAAAAACGATGGTGGGAAATACATTTCAAGCTCACACAAAGTAACAACAATTTCCCTCTGCAATGTCCGTAATTTCTAAGGGTCGATCACTTTACTACAAATTTCCCTGAAGAAGAAACATAATCTAGTTAATGCTAGTCGAACTTTTTTAGGTAAAATGGAATGTATACCTATTGGTAGCAAATGCTCCATTAGAATATGACAATCATGGGTCTTCAAACCTTTTAACTTGAGGTCTTTCATACAAACAAAATTTTTAATGTTTGAAGAGTATCCATCTGTAACTTTAACTTCGTGTAGAAATTTACATAAAATAGTTTTTTCCTTTCTAGATAGAGTATGAGCAGCTAGAGGTAGATATGTGCGATTTCCTTTCTTTCCTGGGGCCAATTCATTTCTTATTCCCATATCGGCTAAGTCCAATCTTGCGTTGATGCCATCTTTAGACTTTCCTGGAACATTGAGTAATGTACCAATAACACTATCAAATACATTTTTTTCAATATGCATCACATCGAGGAAATGTCTTATATACAATGACTTCCAATATGTCAATTCAAAGAAGATTGACTTTTTCTTCCACCCAGTTTTGACCAGCTCTCCCGCAAAAGGTTTGCCAAATTTATTGGTCAAACCTTGTACTTTTTCAAGTATTTGATATCCAGTCGGTGGTAAAGGCGCTTTACCTTCCTCTGATTTTCCATTAAATGCATTTCTCCACCCACGATACTGATGACTAAAAGGTAAAAATCTACGATGTCCAAGAAACACATTCTTCTTACAATGTTTCAACCGCATCCAATTTGTACTCTCTTCACATATAGGACATGCACACTGACCTTTAATGCTATATCCTGATAAATTACCATATGCTGGAAAATCATTAATTGTGCGGAACAACATAGCCCTCAAATTGAAACATTATTTCTTATACCCATCATAAACTTCCACACCTGTCTCTGACATACGTTTTAAATCTTCGATTAGAGGAGTCAAGTATATGTCGATATCATTCCCCGATTGTTTGGGTCCAGAAATTAATAGAGACAACATCATAAACTTACGCTTCATACATAACCATGGAGGTAGGTTATATATTACCAAAATCACAGGCCACGTGCTGTGTGAGATGCTTTGAAGACCATGTGGATTCACTGCGATACATGCGCCTAAATCTTGGTATTATAAGAAAATATCACATGACTTTTGCTGGAGTAGATTCTTTCTTCTTATATCGAGAGACATTGCATTTTGGACACGCCTTAAGTAGTTCATATTCATTTCGAAATAAAATGCAATCATTAGGACACGCATGAATCCTTTCGTAACTCATGCCAATAGAACACAAAATCCGTTTAGCCTCATAGGTTCGACTGGAAGTTCATTATCATCTGGCAACATATCTTTTATGAGTGTTAATAATTCTATAAAGCTTTTATCAGACCATCCATTACTCGCTTTTAAGTTGTACAACTTTAATATCACCGACAGTCTTGTGAATTTAGTACAACCATTATATAATTCTTTCTCTGCATCACTCAACAAACTTTCAAACATTTTAGGACAATCTCGAAGATCTTCTTCAACTGCTTTTGCGATCTCATCAACTCGGTCCGGCTCATATGTATCTGTATCGAAGTCAATTGAAGCATATGTCGAACTATTCTCAAAATTAATGTTTCCTTTCTTTTTCTCACCATGTCTTATCCAACATGTGTAGCTTTGATCAATTCCAAAACAACATTTTAAACAAGGACAAAAGTACTCTATTTGGATCTTTTCAATTCTTCACTGCAAACTCAACAAACTCCTTCACTCCAATTTCATACTCTTTTGACAATCGATTTGCTGACATCCATTTCCTATCCATATTAACAAGTTTTCAAAACATATCAACAAGTTTCAAAAAGAAACCAATATCAGCTAATAATTTCAAAACACAACAGATCATGTGGTATGAGTTTTTGACAATTTTTGACAATTTCAAAACATAACAGATCATGTGGTATATATGTGTAGAAGAGATTTAATATATATATATATAACAATTTTTAGTTTTCAATTATTAAAAAACTAAAGATTTTTTGACAAAAACAAATTAAAAAATACCTGAGACAACGTAGATGGCCGCACAGTACGTAGAGGATATTAGATGTAGAGGATATGAGGGTTTCCAACGTACATGAGGGTTTTGAAAGATGAAGAGGATATGAGGGTTTCCAACGTAAATAATTATTTAAAAGATGTATTTTACAGCGCTTGTGAAAAAAGCGCTGTAATAGGTAGTTAAATTCAATGGAGCGCATGTATTTTACAGCGCTTGTGAAAAAAGCGCTGTATTAGGTAGTTAAATTCAAATGAAACGCATGTATTTTACAGCGCTTTTGAAAAAAGCGTTGTAATAGGTAGTTCAATTATTTGAAAGCGCATGTAAAAGCCTTATAACGTTATGCGCATACGTTATTTTTAAAATATATTTACAACAGCGCCTTTGTTTAACAAGCGTTGTAAAGGTGCGCTTTTAAATGTCATTTTTGGCATAGTGTTATTTAGGAAATGATAGTTTTTCTTTGTCTACATAAATCTCAACTAATAAAATAGAGTTAAAATAAATAAATAAATAATCCATAAAATAAATAAAAAGGACTGAGCTAGTTGAGATTTTGTTGTATAATATCAAACTTCAAGTAAGAGATTATCAAACTTTTATTTTTCTGTTATGTTTGTATATGTAGTGATGATTTGATTGAAATTAAATTTTGACTATGATGGTAGTCTTCACTAGAGAGACTAATAGTACTTTGTCATTGATTATGTTATGATGCATATTTCAGATACAAAGTCGGACGAGTCACATAGGGTACCCTACATATTGCATTTGGATTTTGTCAAGGGATATCATAGTGGTCTAAAAAAGATCATGCAATGGTATTGTTGAACTTCTCAACTACACACTTCCATGCCTCCCCAGTCTCTTTTGTTGTCCAAATTGTCTTTTGGTTTTATGTGCATTTTTCATTAAAAATATTTAAGTGATGCACGCCCCTACACAAAAGTTGGCTTTGTAATTAAGCACGTGTTGTTGGGAATAACTAGAGATAACTATTTCAATAATGTGAAATATTTTTCTCTCGCTATGCACATAAATGGGCAAACAGAAAACACAATTCCAAAGAGTAATAATAATTGACAGAAAATAAAATATGAGACACATAATTTTTAATGTGAAAAACTACCCTCAAATTGAGAGAATAAAAACCACGGGACCTAATACAGTGAAACTTCCACTATAATAATTAATAGGTACACTAGAGTCTTCTAATAACAGTAGGGAACATCAATTAACAATAACAACAACTTTATAAAAACTTTCCACTAAAGTGGATATTCAAAAGTAGATAAGATAAAATTACTTAGATTGTGTATTAAAATAACTAATTAAATTTTAGAAATAATTTATCAAAATTGTGGATCAAACAGAGCAAGTTTGCTACACACTTGTTACCACTATCGAAACTGAAATCATTTCTTTTTCTCTATTGTGTGTGCGATTATTGTTGTTGTTTTGTTTATTCGCATTATGGATTTGAAATCCCTTTCCTTCCTTTTATTTTCGTTTACATGAGTCAACCCCAATAAATCATATATTTCTTTTTTTTTTTCCGAATAATAATAAAACCAATAATAATAATAATATTAATAAAATTGATAGATTCTATTTGGAAAGTGAGCCCACCAACACGTATTCCAGCCAAATGCAACAACTCTAATTGTTGTGCGAGGGCTTGCCTTGAATTCAATAGCACATTATGCATATATTTTAAATATAAAAAAACAAGACTCATATTGTGCTTCTAGGTTACTTGAATGTACACAGTGCTGAATTTCATAATTTAGGAGTTCTACTGAACTTATTAATTTGGATAAAAACATATTTTTTTGTTATGCAAGATTTTTAAATATGTGCAGAAAACCTTTTCAGGAAGATTTTTAAATATGAAATTTCTCCTTGTTGGGGTATTACTTCTTCCATTATCATATCTATATGAGAGACAATCGTTTTTTTGTTAAACATTTTTTTCATATGAATGAAACAAATTTAATTTAATTTGCTGCAAAATAGGTTCCACATCATGGGAAACCACTACTAAAGTGGCTTGTTTCTATAGCAATATTTATTGTTATGGTTATTGGTTGATGAACCTGAGTGTTTTCATTATCTGTTAATTTTCTAGTTTTCAAGGAATGCCTTTCATTATCTATTAATTTGCAATTTAGTTTGATGTATCTTAGTATTTTCATTATCTATTAATTTGGTTGAAATTAATTTAGTTTGATGCCTTTCATTATCTATTAATTTGCAATTTGGTTATTAGTTAAAATTAATTTTCTATTGGTTGATGTATCTGAGTCTTTTCATTATCTATTAATTTGCAATTTAGTAATTTGTATAGAATACATGTATTAATATTATATTAGTTGATTAAAACAGATAATAGTATTTGATAATTTACCCATTTATTATTTATTTACGGAGAATTCAAACTTTGCTTTTTTGAGTTACAAATTATTTTACTTAAAAATTACCAATTAAAATATCAAATTTAACTCAAAATTTTCCAATAATTTGTTGTCTAATGAATTTATTTCTCAGTTATTTCTAGCTTATGATTAGTTTCTAGTCTTCAAGAAATGAATTTCTATTTTCTCCTTTTGATGGTGTTTTGACTAATGTTCATTGACTGAATGTCCGTACCAAGTACCACAACAAAAAAAAACTCATATGACTATATATGATCTCTTTTTGCTTCATTATCTAGAGCTCTTCTTGGCTGAATCTCTAGTTAATTTCAATCCGTCTAAGCTAACCAAGTTCTCTAACTTTGTAAGTGGATTTCATGGTTCTCCAACTTTTTGTATTGTCAATTTATGTATAGGATCTTATAATTAACATTAGTTCTTATGGTTGCTTATATGCATTTTACCTAACCTAATATAATGTGAATTTTTCTAGCTCAACTTGGATTGATTTCTACCTGCGGAGGCTTCTCTCAAGCGAACAATTATACATAAATTCATCTTTAAACTCGTAGAAACTTCACATTATAGGATTTTATAACATCAGTTCTTATGGTTGCTTATATGCATTTTACCTAACCTAACATAATGTGAATTTTTCTAGCTCAACTTGAATTGATTTCTACCTGCAGAGGCTTCTCTCAAGCGAACAATTATACATAAATTATTCTTTAAACTCATGGAAAATTATGGTTCACATGAAGAATTTTCATCTGACAATGGTGATGACCCCATTGCTCAAAATATAATGATAACATGATTTCTGGTTAGTGTCATGCAATCAATGGAGAGACATCAACTTCCCATTTTGATTGGGGAATAGAAATGGCTATATTGTTCGCTTGATATCTGCGTTCTCAATCTTTTGACCAACTATCGTCTAATTAGGGTTTTAATGGTTCAATATATGAAATGGAGGTATCTGTATACTTATCATGTTTTTGTCATAGAATAGCATTATGATTAGTGTAACACTCTAAATTTTAATTAATATATAATAATATTTTAATAAATTATATTATATATATATTTACTTTAGTGTGATAATTTCTTAGGTTTTTTAATCCTAATAACTTATTTGAATTATTAATATTTTATTTAAATTGATTTTGGACAAACGAAGAAATAATAATAATAATAATAATAATAATAATAATAATAATAATAATAATAATATATGGATACAATTCTCTTTTGATGCACTAGAGTTGGTTGCATATAGTGCTAATGTTAATCAATATCATATATAAGTACAAGGCAAATGCTATCTGCCTCAAAAACCTAGCCGCCACCATTCAAACAGAGATTTTACTTTCGACCAATCATTAGCCTATATCTCCTTGGGTATCGCACCATATAGATCATTACCCAATATCTTTGAATTTTAATTTCAATCTCACCCTACATATTAACATATCAGCCACAATCAAAAGTAATAAATCAGCTACAATCACATAATTAGATTTTAAAGAATCACGTAATCTTAGTCGTGATTTTATCCGATACTACTATCGGA
Source organism: Cicer judaicum (assembly GCA_037974835.1). NCBI lineage: Eukaryota > Viridiplantae > Streptophyta > Magnoliopsida > Fabales > Fabaceae > Cicer > Cicer judaicum. Next base: position 4,521,604 of record JBBPBS010000629.1, on the reverse strand, counting down.
TTAAAGAATCAAACATATATTACTTTTTATAAGATCTTTCATTTCGTCCGGTGAATATCTCATTATTCTTAAATTATTATTCTTAAATTATTGTGTCACTATTAGTTGAGTTTTTTTATGATTATTTAATTATTATCATTTTCCTTATTTTATTCGATAATCCAGATTCATGATTAAAATATAATATCAACTATATCTTATTTATTAATTATATTCTATTGGAATATCAATTATTTATACAAAAGATTTTGTTAATAAAAATAGTATTTCTCACTGAATCAATAAACTGGGTTTGTAAAGGTATCATAGCATAATATATCCATATAAACGAGTTTTGCAAATTCCAAAACAAAAACAAAAAAACAAAAAAAAAATTTGCACAAATCACTTTATTTAATTTTATTTATTTATTTATTTTTGACATGTTTGTTTCTATTGTTTCATAATTCCTGTTATTGGTATTTCTTAATACTACATACAATATTATTATTAACATACTTTTATTTTTAGCATATTATATTGAGTTTAAATAAATAATTAAATTAATGTTTAAATAAAATAAAAAATATCAGCTCCTGGTGAATTCAACTCTTCTAGACATTCTCTATTGTTTTGCCTTCATTTTCTCTTTTATATGAACATGTGCAATTGGATTCTCTATCCTATATATATATATATATAAATAAATAAAATCTCAATTTGTTTAACATCTAAAGACTTGAGTTATTTTAATTATAATTTAAAATTGTTACAGTGTTTATTGCATCGTAAATTTTTAAGATAGCATATATTGTGCCTACAATTTAAAATTTACATCTTAAAGAATCTAATTCTATTTGTGCCACCAATAGTTTTGTTACTTTCCTTTCAATATATACCATATATTGTTAGAATATTATAATGTCAAAGTCATACACACGCTATATTTTTTCAGAAATATATATCTACATTATTATTGATTTATTTTAAATAACATGCCTGTTTATATTAATATAAGCTTAATATAGTATTAAATATATTTATGGGTTGTAGTAAAAATAGTAAATAATTTATTTATTTTATTTATTTATTTATTTATTTATTTAAATAATTTATTTATTTTTTATTTATTTTATTATTTATTTATTAATTTACTTATTTATTTATTTATTTTTTATTTTATTATATTTATTTATTCATTTATATATTTATTTATTATTTATTTTATTATTTATTTATTTACTTATTTATTTTATTATTTTATTATTCATTTACTTATTTATTTATTTATTTATTTATTTATTAAAGTAGAAATATTGTCTTGTAACTAATTATTTAAGTGTGTTTTTATTTTCTTTATTTTTTTTTATTTTGATTTTCTTTGCCTAATAATGTAAACTTAAGAATCCCTTCCACCAGGAAGGATGCGCCGCACCAAATCAACATTTCCATTTCTTCCATATTATTTCCCCCACTAACAAGTAGCATGGCTACCTTTCAGGCGCCAAGTCTAGTAATTGATACACAGTCCGTGCCATACTCATAACAGACAGAGCACCTGGTCCCCACTTTTACTTTGAAATATCCATGATCACTCTTAGACAAAATTTTCAGCCACCACATGCCCTGAAAGTGAAAGTACAAACCATATCTAAACTCTTCTCGATATCCCCTTTTGTTCCCAATACTCATAACAATAAAACAATGCATTTAAAAATAAGTGTCGATAGAAACCGTCGCCTTCAAGCCCTGTCTTCGCTACCGTGGTGTTGGTCTTAAATAACATAGACCAATTTGGTGATCTACACATCGAGAGTTTTGTCCTACAATATTCGTTTTTAAATTTCGTCAAAGTTCGTGAAAAACTCGTTGTCATCAGTGTTACGGTAAGTGTTTTTCAACGAACCTAACGTTCAACATTTATTTTGTTTGAATTATTCATGTTAATTAAAGTACGAATTTGATTTGCTTTAATTTTTGAATTCCAGCATCGTTGTTATTCGTAACCGATGTTTCGAGTCGTTTGTATGCATTCCAATAATTCTATGGACTCTTCATCATATAATTATATCTCCGGATTGCTAATGCTATTGTGTTGCTGAAACGTATAAACGTACAAAATCGTCAAAGCAGGTATGAGGTGAAAGAGAGTTCGAATTCATGAGTGTAAATTAAGTGAGATGAACGGGAAAACCGTATTTCCCATAATTCATTCGGGGCTCGCCATGTACGCCTGAAGTCCTTTGAGTTATAATTGACTAATGAGAAAACTTGAATTTGGTGAGGTTAAAATACGAGTTAGAAACTTTTATAGGGTGTTGTTTGATTTAAATTTTGAAGATTGTGTGGTAGTTGAATTATTGTAGAATTGTGTATTTGACGTATTATGTGTTTTATTTATATCTACTTCGATATTATAATATGATATATAATGTGATGAATTGTTGTTAACTCAATTTCAATTGAAGTAGTGTGTGTGAATGATTTAGTATTATTATTTGTGAGTGAAAATCATATATTTTTTGGAGTTTGTGTATTATGATGATAAATTTTGAATGTAATATATGATTATGAAAATATGCATTGATGATTACTTGTTTACTTATGATGTTACCACCTTGATGAATATCACAAAATGCATATTGTGTTTTATTGGATAGTAATAAATTCGACCTATGCCAATGATGGTCCTTCTAATGGAGTGAGTAACCTAGGCCAACGAGGGAAGAAAATAGATGTTGATAATTTTTGAAGTAGAGATTATTTGGTCATCATATAGGTATGGCCTGACAAGCCTAGTGATTCTGGGGAAGTACAACTGAATGAGCCTGATCATGGCGGTCTGCTGTTGAGCCTTAGGGCAAGATTGCTAGACCTTGGAGGTAGCACTCCAAATGTCGGGAGCTACCATGCAACATACGTTTACCTCGACTGTCGCATATATGTGTCTCGGGTTGAGTTGAGGGGATCTATGAGGACATGACCAAATGAAATTGTCCGTCCACTTGCGTGGTGGCATAGTATCAAGCCTCCTAACCAAGTACTTCAGAGTTAGAATGGTACCAAAGAAAGTGGAGGAGTCTAGAGTATAAGAGCATGCATAACATTACTTGATTTGTGTGTTTACTTACTTGATGTTATGGATTGTATCAATATTACCTTGATTATTCTTGTTGATTGTGATTTGATCTGATACAGTGTTTAATATATTTTATGAGTTCTTCTCAATTATTTTACACTATTACATGTTTTTTAAGCTCACCCCTCGTTGCTTGTGTTTGGCGCTTGTGAGAATGCAGTCATTTCAGGTTATCAGTTGGTGATCCACGCTCTGATAGGTGATACTCGTTGGGAGTAATTTGTCATATTCTATTGAGTTATGAATTAATTTATATTTTTGCAAATTCGATCGATCAATTATGTTATTTTCATCTTTTATTCGAATGTAGAAATTAATTGTCGCTAAGTTTAGAACATGTTTTTATGTCAAAAAAATTTATTTAATAAACCTTAATTATATTCGATATTAAAGGATTTTTAATTGAAAATTTTTATGCAACCATTTTGTGTAAGTGTGAATGTGACCTCTTGAACTTTATAGCTTAAATGAAAAATTTTATACTCTATTTTGGAACCGCTGCGAATCTCTTTCAAAACTAGTGCATTTTATTTTTTATTCCAATTTGTATTTAGGGTGTCACATTAACAGATCAGATTCATTGGTCGGAATCTTCAGTCGAGGTAAGGGGTGAGATAATGTTCGATTTTATGAGCGTAAAATAACGTGAAATGAATGAGAATACCGAAATTCCCAGATGTTCGTTCGAGGCTTACTACATACGATTGAGCCCTAATGAGTAATAATAATTAATTAATAATATATGAATGGTAATAGTGAGGACTAAAATATAATTTAAAAACCTATAGAATTGTTGTGAATTAATTATTATTAAGATTGCGTGTTATTTAATTGTATGAAACCTATATTAATTGTTATTGTATAAATGATACGTATTTGAGTGTTCTTGTCTACTTGATTGAAATTCTGATATTACTTGAAAGTGCACCTAATTGATTCTTTATTATGTAATTGATGAGATTGGACTGTGTATTGTGAGTAGTGTAAATTAAATATTGGGATTTTATGTGATTGACAGATATAACTATATATAATGATGAATATTGTGAAGTCAAACTGAAACTTATTGAGTTGTGATGATCGAGTAAGTTTGAGATATGTGTTGTAGATTTTGGAGTAAGGATTATTTTGTCATCATATAGGGAGGATTTGACAAACCTAGTGATTTAGGGAAGTACAACTAAATGACCCTAATCGTGGAGGGCTAGAGTCGAACTGTAAGGTAAGTCTGATAGACCTTGGGGGTACCTCTAGTGGGGAATTTCAAAGTTGATTAGTGGATTATTCCCTAAGGTAGGAAGCTACCACAACAAGAAAACAAGGTTTTTGTGAGGGCCAAAAGCCCTCACAAAGGGGAAGAAGCAGCCATAAAGTGAGATTTTGTGAGGGCTTTTGGCAGTCACAAATAAGCTGGTCACAAAGTTTTGTGAGGGCTTTTGCAGCCACAAAATGTTGCATTTGTGAGGGCCTTTGCAGCCATAAAAAGCTGCCTTTGCTTAGGCCGCCACAAACACCATGCTGATTAAAAAAATATATATTTTGTGAGGGCTTAGGCTGCCACAAAATATTACGTATTTAAAAAATTAATTTTTAAATTCAAAATTAATAGTTTATTATAATATTATATATAATAAATTAATATAAATATAATATTAAAACTTAAATTTAAATTATAATTAAATTAAAATTAAAATTAAATTCAAAATATAATATAATTATAAATTAAATTTAATATATAATAAACTAATCTTAATATAATAAAAAATTTAAAATAAAATATTTAAATTAAAATTAAAGATTAATAATTAAATTATAGATTAATTTAAATAGTAAAATATTAATAATAAAATATTTAAATAATAAAATATTTAAATTAATAATTATAATTATAATTAAAGATTAATTTAAATTATAAATAAATTAAAATTAAAATTAAAATTAAATTAAAATTAAAGTAAAATTAAAATTAAATATTAAAATTAAAATAAATATTATATATAAAAATATAATATTAATAATAATTAAAGCTAACAATTACCACAAAATCAAATAAAACATGCATTCCAAAATTAACAAATAATGTCTTACAAACCTAAAATTAAACACACAATAATTAACTAGGACAACATAATGAATATATATGTGTTCATACAATCCAAAAATAAATTATAAAATTCTTCAAATCACATCAATCCTCATAATAATAATTCTAATCAACTCCACTCCCACCATCATTATTTCCTGCATTAATACCCGACGAAAGAAGTCCCTCAAAAGTATTATTAATTTGTGTTGGAGGAGACATCATGCTTTGAAATTGAATTTCATCTTCAATGGCACCACCACTATTCGATGGAGGAGCCCTAGCTGGTTGAGGTTGATTTAAATCTGGTCTGATCAACCCAGCTGTTGGCATAGTTGGTCGGTATGCAGTTTGATGATCTGGTTGAGGTTGAGGAAGTTGATGTGAAGATGACGGAGCATAATGATAATTATGAAAATATTGTAGTTGCTGAAACATTGGTTGCTGTTGTTGCTGGAAGGCAGAGTTCGAAGGATCCTAGTGTTGCTGTTGGAAATTTGGAGGCGGTTGCTGTTGCTGGGAGTATTGAGAGTAATTTTGTTGTTGCTGGAAAAGTGGTTGTTAATGCAAGTATTGAGGCCGAGGTGGGAAATGCTGATGAAAGACAGGAGAAAATGAAAATTGTTGTTGTTGAAATTGCTGTTGCTGCTGAAACTGTTGATGCTGCTCTTGAATCTTCTGTTTCCATTTCTCATTCAATTTATCAATTGCGGCTTGTATCAGCTGCTGTGTCCTTTCTTCTTGCTCACTTGCCCATTGCTCCTTTAACTGGTCAAGATTATCTATCGATGGATGATGAGATCGATCCGTACTAGCATAAGAAGAAGACGTCTCAGTCTGAATATAGCCGGTTGGACCTTTCACAAAGGTTGATGATAAACTACCGGCATCCAACACACGCCCTTTGTACTTGCCACCACTGATGTTCATAAAACTTGCGGTCTCATATTGTTTCCGCTGCACTGGACCAACTCGCATAGAAGGAGATAGAGTAGCTTGATGATCATCCCATTCTTTCATGACTTGTTGAAGTTGTTCCTATATAAAAAATAAAAAAATTAAAAATTAAAATAGTTAATAATTAATATATAATAATTTAAAGGTGTAATTAATATATAATAATCAATATATAATAATTACCTGAATCATTTTTGATAATTCATCAGTATACTCATTTGTTTGAGGATTAACATGAAGATAGCGATGTATCTCAGCCTGAGTGACCTCCCTTCCAAGATGCTTATCCTAAAACATATATTAAATTAATGTCAAGTTTATAAGTTGGTGAAATGTGATGATTAATTGAATATAAATTAATAGATATGTATTATAAATAATAATTAATTAGCATATAATATTTAATTTCTCCAGCAGACATGGAACCTCCCTTATAAGTACTGGTACCCCTCTCAGATGCTCTATTAATCTTTGCTTTTTCTCTCTTCTGTTTGTAAGCATCTGTGTTCCACTTCCTCCACAAAGCAGTCCAAACATTTTCACCAATCCAATTAGGCCGTTTTTCCTCGCCCTTATTACGTGCATAAGACAACATAGATGAGAGACGCTTTGAAAAGCGATGGTCAAATGAAGCCAAAACTGCGGCATCATGCTCTCTTTTCCAAGTACATTTAGTATGTTGTTTGTTTAAATTTAAAAAATATTAAAAATATAATTCAATTAAGCAATCAAATGTATATATAATTAATTAGTACTTAAATAAATTAATGTAATCACTTACTTTGAAACGATGTAAAAATTGATCAACTTCGCTAAATTGAGGTGTCTTATCCTCTTTTATCTCACCCCAAGACAACCATGGTTTCTTGTATTTCTCTTGTATGACTTCAGCAATTGCCTTTGCAGATGATTTAAAAGGAAGATATCTTCAAAATTTACATGCAAATTAAATATAAAAGTTAATTAATAAAATAATGTAACATTCAATAATGAAATATTTAACAATCATAATTAATTTAATCAATCATAGTTTACATACCCATCTCCTTCTGGAATGATGACAATGCGGTTGTAGCAATCAACACATCCGGGTTCCATTATTTTGTCTAAGGTATAAGGCTCTACTAGGACCTCCAAATATAAAGGAATAGCTCCACCACTAGTACCAATGGTCGGCATCGGCATGAGAGATGGGTCATTAACAACACGTGGTTTAGCAACTTTTTTCTTACCACGTGATGTTTTGGATATTCCTCGTATTGCCACTGTTTCTGCTCCTCCTGATCCATCCGAACCTCCTGATCCTCCTACTCCCGACACTGAAGCCATGTCTATATATATATATATATATCCATATCCATACATATATATAATATAATATATGTGTGTATGTACAATTAACATAAGATTAATTAATTAATAATGAAATATACATAAATAAATTTTAACACTCACATAAATAAAGAAATATATATAAAATATAAATATATATATATATATAAGTTGTCGGTTATTTCACATTACAATTGATAACTCTTCATCATATGCATATCTTTCCACTGTTTTAGTCTTATTTATCTTCAATCATTTGTTAAATTAAGGATTTATTTGATATATTTGGTTTATTTTTGCTCTTTGAATTAATAAAATGTTATGCTTGTATTTCAGTGATTAAGTAGGAACTTTTCATAATTTTACATTGCGTTTTGTTTTAAGTGCAGTGCTGAATTTTGGTGAAAAATCAACATGACATATGTAGAGTATTTCAGCCATATCTGGAGTTATAGATATCCATTTGGAGTCAATCCAAGTGCTAATGAAAGCTAAGATCCATATCTAATGAAAGCTAAGACACGCGAACCAAATTCAGACTCGAAATATGAGAACAATACGAAATACGTCAGACATAAGATGTTGTGCGCCTGGAGCGCGCCATGGGCGCCTGGAACGCAGTTCCAGCCACTCAGTACTATCAATACGCGCCTAGAGCGCAAAGACCGCGCCTGGGGCGTGCGACGCGCATTAGCATTCATAAAAACGCAAATTTTTAGAGATCTTTTTGACTCTTGGGAAGTGGGGAGACTTGTAATTCTTCTCTAATCTCTTTATTTTCTATATTTGTCATGAGTAACTAAATCCTATTTGTTAGGGATGAGTGTAACAAGATAAAACCCTTATTTTTCTGATTTGATTTCTAGTTATATGAATGAGTTTATTGAATTATATTTCTCATCTATGTCCTTAATGCTTTATATTGCTTGATCAACATTAAAATGTTCTATGATTTGTATTTTGAAACGGAAGTGGACTTTACGAATGCTTGAGATGAGAAATTCATGAATTTGTAGTCTAGGGATAGATGTAGGTCATGAAACCAATTAAATTAGTTGCAAATCAATAATTTACAAGAGAATTTCTATACAGTAATACTTAATTCTAATCTTAAATCTACTAAGGAATTAGGGGTTACTTTGGAATTAAAGGTTCTGTCACTAAGACATTAGGGCAAGAATAAGAAAGAGAATTTGGTAATAATTCAATAAAGGAATTCAGTAACTAGGATTAAATTAGACACCAAGGATGGATTTGAAGTGAAACTCATCCCTGACATTTTTGTCATTATAAAAGATCAATTTTATATTGTTGTTAATTTCAAATATTATTTCAATCAACTTGGGAACCTTTTGTTCAATTTTAGTAATTAAATATAATTCAATAGTAAAACGCAATCCTTGAGTTCGACACTCGGTACTACCGTTTTATTATCACTTGCAACGATTCAGTACACTTGCTGAAACGCTATCAACAATATATAATATTATACATCTGTATATATATATATATATATATATATATATATATATATATATACACACACACAAATATATATATAGTGCCTAATTACTTAATTGTCTTCGTCTTGGTCATCGTCGTCATCGTCATCGTCATTTGATGAGTGAATTAAGTCAATATTGCCTTCATCATTCTCTAGTTCATCTATTTCTTGTTCATCAACTTCTTCTCCAATGTGTGACTCATGACAAAGTTGACTAATAGTCTCATCTCCAATCACATGATCCAAATTTGACATTTCATCCATTTGAAATGCAACTTCTTCATTTTGACCTACTTCAACTTCTTCTATTCCACTCGTTGGTCTTGCTTGGATTGCAGCACACCAACCTTGTTTGCTTCTGATAGTTGATGGATAAGGAACATAATACACTTGTCTTACATTATGGGCCAGGGCTAATGGATCAAACCGTTGATATTTTTTGCTCATTCGAATGTCTACAGTATTGGATGTCAAATTGATTTTAGTTCCTCTGCTTGATGGATCAAATCACTTATAGTAAAACAACACCACTTTTTTCGCATAATCTAGGAACGTGTAGTCAATTTCGTAAATATGCTCAATTATGCCATAGAAATCTTCTACTACACCACTATCAGAGACACTTTTCATACAAACTCCACTATTAATTGTTTCTTTTCCTTTAGTCCAAGATTCAGTGTGAAATTTGTATCCATTGATGTAATAGGTGTGCCATTCTTTGAAACTTCTACTCGGGCCCATAGATAAGTGTCTTAAGTGGATGTTGATAGGAGTTTGTTCTTCCAAATGCACTTGTTGTTGAAACCATAATGGGAAATTTGAATGTATATCATCAGATGATTGTCCCGTAGTTAAAAATGCCCTGATCGATGACCATATATATGGTGAATATCAATTTAATCATATAATTAAATATAATTATTTAATAAGAAGAGGAATTTGAAACGTACTCAATGTATGGTTTAACTTCAGTGCAGTTAATCAAAATGTGAACATGTGCCGCATTAAATACTTTGTCGCTTGGCCAGAAAATCGGAAAATCCCTACCAGCATGATGAGCAGACAAGCAAAAAACTAATAAAGCTTGTGGATGACGTATAACACTATCAGTAACGTTTCTTCCATTAACTGGTGACAATGTTTCATTGTTGAAATAATGAGAACAAAAGTGTGTTGTTTCACGGTGTAGGTAAGATGAACAAATTGAGCCCTCAACTCTAGCTTTGTTTTTCACCGACCGTTTTGAATAACCCATGAACCTATAATATACAAAGAGATGTACAATAAGCTCCATGTATATATAAGTTGAAGTATATTGAAAATCAAGTATATGTATATATATATATATATATATCACCTTTCAAATGGATACATCCATCTATACTGAACTGGTCCACCAAGCCTAGCTTCACTTGTAAGATGCACTGAGAGATGCTCCATGGAATCAAAAAACCTAGGAGGAAATACTTTCTCCAACTTACATAGAATGATCGGAATGTCATTTTCCATCTTGATCAGATCTTTATCAATTAGTGTTGAAGAACACAAATTCTTGAAATATTGACTCACTTCAATAAGTGGGTTCAATACATGTGTCGGTAAAGCACTAAAGGCAATAGGAAGTAAACACTCTAAAAATATATGACAATCATGACTTTTCATCCCATGCATCCTCCCATTTTCCACATCAGCACATCTTGTCAAATTAGAACAATAACCGTCAGGCGTCTTCAGCTCTTTGATCCAACGATAAACAGATTTGACTTCATCAGTAGATAAAGTGTAATTCGCACGAGGTTTTAGGGTCTTGTTGTTTTATTCCACCAACAACAAATCTGGTCGTCTGCAATATATACCTATGTCTTTTCTAGCTTTGTCATTATCTTTTGTTTTTCCTTCACATTCATCACAATATTAAAGATGTTGTCAAAGAAATTTTTCTCAATATGCATAACATCGAGATTATGTCTTAAAAGATTATCTTTCCAATACGGTAGATCCCAAAAAATAAATCTTTTTGTCCAATTGTGCCATTGTCCGTAACCTTGTGGTTTACAAGCCACACCATTAACAACATGTACCTTTGGCATATCTTTTACTTTATTCCAAACTTGTTCTGATGTCCATTTAAGCAAGGGTCCTAGACTTTCTGCATAGCCCTTCATAAATGCAGCTTTGTTCCTTCTAAATGCATGATCAGCAGGTAAACACCTACGATGCGAGTCAAACCACGATGCCTTCCCGCCAAATTTTAAAGTAAATGCTTTTGTATCTTCCATGCAAATAGGACAAGCTAATTTACCATGGGTGCCCCATCCTGACAACATCCCATAAGCGGAGAAATCAGTAATGGTCCACATCAATGCAACTCTCATCATAAAATTTTCTCTCCTAGCAATATCATATGTCAAGACACCATTCCACAACCTCTTCAAATCGTCAATCAAAGGTTGTAAATAAATATCAATACCAATTGTAGGATTAGAAGGACCTGGTATCACAGCAGCTAAGAACATATAAGGTTTAGACATACACATATCAGGAGGAAGATTGTAAGGAGTAACAATAACCGGCCAACAAGAATAAGGAGTAGACGATGCTTGTATGTAAGGCGTAAATCCATATGAGGATAATCCAAGTCTTACATTGCGTGGATCTGACGCAAAATCAGGATGCATTTGATCAAAGTGTTTGCATGCCTGACCATCATACGGATGTTGCAACTCGCCTGAATCTCTTCTATTCTCATAATGCCACGTCATCTTTCCTGCAATTTGTATTGATGCAAACAATCTCTGCAATCTTGATGCAATAGGGAGGTAAAACATTGCTTTCCTTGGAATTGATTTTCCCCTACTTACCCTAGAGTTATTCCTTTGGTGATACCTTGGTTCTTGACAAAACTTGCATTCAACTAAGTTTGCATCATTCATACCAAATTCATTGTCATAATACAACATGCAACCTTTAACACAACAATCAATCCTCTTGACACCTAATCCTAACTTCGACACTAACCGTTTCGCATCATAATAACTTTGCGGCAAACCATCTCTAATAGGTGTTGCGTCTAGCATCATTTTAGTCATCAAATCCAAAGCTAAATCAGGAACATGAAATTGAGACTTTAGACCTAACAGTTTAATACACATTGATAACTTGGAGTTTGAAGAACCTTCAAACAATGATTTATTTGTCTATTTCAAAAGACCATAAAATCTCTAAGCTTCTTCATTGGGAAGTCCATCGATATCATCATATTGATCTTCATTGAATGATAAATTAACCCCAACAGCATTCGAGATCATATCATTCATCGCCTCAAAGTGTTGATAGTTATAATAATCTATACCTAACATGTTAGTACTACTTGAAGGACGTATGTTATAATTCTCCAAAGATATACTAGTATTAGACGCGGCCGGAGACTCTTCTCCATGATTATTCCAAATCCAGTAGTTAGGCATAAATCCGTCTGCATACAAATGTGAGTGTGTGTGTGTGTGTGTGTGTGTGTGTCTATATCGATTTTTTATATATTAATTGCTTTATTTTTCAAAAGCATTATATATAAATTTTGACATATTTATATGTCAATTAGGGGAGCATGCATTTGCACATAATATAATAAATTATTATCAATACAATAATTATATATATAAACCGAAATAAAATTTTAAATTATATTTTTTTAATAATCAAGACTAACAAAAAATAATACTAACAAAAAAATAAACATTATATATATATATATATGTATCAATATATGCTTTTAACAAAAAATAATAATTAATAACATCAATTTTAATAATGTTTTTTTTAAAATATATGTCAATTAGGGGATTATATATTAACTAATTTGCAAACAATATAATAAATTATTAATCAAGACTATATCATTATACAAACCTATATAAAATTTTAAATGATGTTTTTTTAATAATCAATACTTATTTATAACAAAAAATAATAATATCATCAATTTTAATAATGTTTTTTTAAATAATAATTATATTAAAATTAATATATTTTAACCGTGTTTGAAACTTTTATTTATCATATATTATGTAAGAACGTCATTCCTATTTTTTTTAAAATAAATTTATAAAACTAATCTAAATATATATATTACTAATTTTTATTTTAAAAATAATATATATTTACTAATATAAATTAAAAATATATAAATTACTAACTTGATGCCGAGTAGCGTCTGGCTTGAAGCTTTCACTCACGTACGATTCTTGCAAGTCTTCGAAATAATTAACAACGACTGTAAAAAGAAATTCAATAATATTAACTACTTATATCAAATTAAAAAATAAAATTATAAAACTACATATATAATATAATTTATACTTACCAAAATTAAATCTACCTTGATGAAATATTTTGTGTAGAGAGAAGGTGGAGAAAATAGTTAGAAGGAGGTTTTAGAGAGAAGTTGGATGTGAAAAAATGAAAGAGGAGTGGAGAAATATATATAGGGTATGCTTCACCCTTTGTGGCGGCCAAAGCAGCCACAATGACCAACGGATACAAGGAATTTGTGGTAGCCAAAGTAGCCATAACGTGCCAACGGATATAAGGAATTTGTGGGGGCCTTTACCGCCACAAACATTAACGATAACTTCCTTTGTGGCGGCCTGGGAGGCCAGAAAATTCAAGTTCCTTTGTGGCGGCCTTTGCAGCCACAAATGCCACGTACGCTTTCCTTTGTGGCGGCCTATGCAGCCACAAATGCACTGGTCACCTCAGTCTTTTATGACGGCTTTGCCCCTCACAAAATTTATTTTTTGTGGCTGTAAAAGCCCTCACAAAATCCTTAAAAATTTAACTAGATTTTGCGGCTGCCTAAGCCCTCACAAAATCACAACGTTGTGATTTTGTGAGGGCTTAGGCAGTCACAAAATCCAGTTAAATGTTTAAAAATTTGTGAGAGTTTTTTCAGCCACAAATAAAGACCAATTTTAATTTTTGCATTTGTGAGGTCTTTTTCGGTCACTAATTTGTGAGGGTTTTATTCTCGACCACAAATTTTTTATAAAGTTGGCCATAAATATGTGCTTTTCTTGTAGTGTACCGTGCAATAGAAGATTATCCCGACCGCCGCTAATATGTGTCTCGGGTTGAGTTGACGGGATCTATGAGGACTTGGACATTCATGAATTGTCCGTCCACTCTTGTAGTGGCATAGTATTAAGCCTCCAAACCAAGTACTTCAGAGTAGAATGATACCAAATGATGAAGAAGTATAGAGTATAGGACATGCATAGCATTTCATCCTTGTGGTTGCTTTATTATGATCTTGAGTGTTTCTCTTGTTTGTGCTTATTTGACTAATTGCGTGTTCTCCTCGTTTATCTTATACTATTACATAATTTCGATACTCACCCCTTGTTGTTTGTGTTTTGCGTTTGCGATGGACGCAGACGAGATGTAAGTTGTAGGTGATGACTAGTACCATCGGAGAGGCGGAAGCCATCATGTCTTGGAGACCCTTATTATATGCATTGTGTTGATGTTATATGAACATTTTTTTTTATTTTGGCAATTCTCGCTCTGATAGTGACATTGGGTTGGGACTACATTTGCACTTAATTTAACACATAAGAATGTGTACTTCAAAAAGGACTTTGTTGTCTGATATTGTGATTTCAAGTTGTTAAGTTTGATGGAACATTTGAATTTATTTGACGTGTTTGTGATTATGTGATACTCTTTACCTTAATAATAAATAAATATGTTTGAAAGTTTGTATATTTAGTTATTTAAAGAAGTTCATAGTTTTAAAAATATAAAAAAAAATTAAATTTATTTTTATTTGAGGATTAGGGTGTCACAATTAGAATATTGTTGATACCTGCACTAAGCTTGTTCCTTAAATTTGTCATAGCATAGATTATCATTAGCATATTGTAATCTCATAGTTTTCAACTTCATTGAATACTTCAATGATTTCAATATATTTTAATATACTTTTCATGTATGCTCAGCCTAAGGACATAAATTTTAGTATGATATTATGATGGTGCTAAAATAAAAAATGCAGACTTTACAATTTTATAATCTTATTTCTTTGTATGATATTATGACATCACTATATTTTCTTATTTCTTTGTATTTCTATAGGAACTTAGACCACTGCTTGAAGATAAACATGGAGAGATAAATTGGATGTCCATAAAAAACCTTGAACATTTGTTCGATATGAATGGTGATGCTATTGTCAATTTGTCAGTTGATTCCCTCGTTAATTAATTTTTTTGAACATTGGAACATGATTAGTACTAGCAACAAGAATGGGTATCCATATATGTCCTATTAAGAGAAACAAATATTTGACTGCTAGTCTTGAAGTGAACATTATCGTGGCTGAAAATTTAAAATTTTAATAAATAAAATAAATAAAAAATATAATATTATATTGCATATAAGAATTTTAAGTTGTAAATTTATAAAACAAAAAAAAAATATCGGAGAGAAGTGGTAGATTAAATTTTGATTTACATTTTTAATAATTGAAATTTAATTTAAATTTAGGTTGAAAATTTTATTTTATTTTACAATACAATTATAGTAGTTATTTTATTCCCTCTAGTTTTTTATAATACACATTTAAATTATAATTTAGTCTACAAAAATTTATGCATTTGGTCCAAATAGTTTTAAAGATTTTGGAGAGGCTCTTCTAATCGTAAAAAATGAGCTTAATAAAAAAAATACAATTTTAATATATAAAATAATTGGTAAATGAAATTTGAATCCATATACACATATCAATCTACATAATGCATGTCATTTGATTATTGATTAGATTAATTCGTGTGACAAGAAAAGATGTACATATAGACAACCATAATTTAACAACCACAACTAAATTCATAGAAAATATTCTACTCATAAAATACAATTCAACTCATAAAAATAATTCTACTCATAAAATACACTTCATCCAAAAATTACACCAACATTCACCACAACTTTTATATTATTTAACAATTATTAATATGTTGTCCAAATTCATGATCGATTAGCATATATATTAAACCATAATTATCTTATAAACTTATATAAATTGATTTTTATAGTTAATAATTATTCATTTTTCAATTTTTTTAACAAATAATTTTTTATATAATATTTAACTATTTTTATACATTCAATTAACTTCATATTTCAATCACAATTCTACGTTTGACTTTGAAAACATTTTTTTATATTCATCTCTAAAAATTAAAATTAATTTTAGATTAACCAAATTTCACGTGGTCATATTTAAATTACATGTAAAATAAAAAATTAACTATATATTTTAAAAAAAATTATAAAAAATTTTGAGTAACCGTACCTATCCTTCTAAATTTATAATTTTGAGTAACCGTAGCTATCCTTCTAAATTTTTGTTTGCGGAAGACTGGTTAAACTAAATCTTCTCTGAAAAAATAAATTGGCTCTCTATAACATACCTTTGACCAATTGTCAACACTTAATTTTAAATTGTATATAAAAATATTTTAAATGGTTAAAAAATAAGTGTCAACATTTATATATAAAAGTTTTAAATTGAAAATATATGATATATAAAAATAGTGGTCTACTTTATTACATATCAATTGAAATCTCAATAACCATGTGGCTTACATTAATCAAATTTAACCTAAATAACTAAACTTATTTATTTTTTCATTTATTCTTAATTTTAAATTTCTAAAGTTATTATACATCAAATTATATATAATAAATTTAAACATTTGTACTGCACATTAGATATAGTAAGAATATTTGATATACCGCATTTTTGAATCCAAAATACTCATTTTTTTATATTTAGTACATCTTAATTTTTTCGTTAAAATAAAAATGATAAATAAAAATAAAAATTTGAGAAATATAAATAAAAGATTACATTATATTGTTTTAATTAAATTTAATTTATTAACTAAAAAGTAATTCAAAATTGACTTTAGAAATGGTTGAGACATTCACAACAAAATACAACAGTAGTTCTTTTATGAATATAATGTATTTGTATTTTCAAAACTAATAAATATATGATTGAGATATGTGAGAGATATATAAGAATGTTTTTCTTTTGGTCTGAGTGACAAGTTTTTTGGCTTGTTGTCAGTTATAATTATGTTAGGAATGCATCAAACGAAAGTGTGAGTCACTGACTCACGTGAATTGAACATATCATATTATAGTGTGAGTTAATTATATATCAGTTTCATAAAAGTATATCTTTTTTATTATGTTATTACTTTAATAGATTAACATTTCTAAAATATATTATGATAATTTTATGATCTTTAATATGATAAATATTATATTAAAAATATTTTTATTTATATTCAAATTAAAAGGCTATTATAAAAAAATTAAGACAATGTATTGGCAGAGAATAATTAAGAGAAAATTGAAGTAATATTAAACTTTTTTATTTTTTTGTATTTTGTTCTTTTATGTTTAGGAAATATGATTTTTTGATTATAAAAACATATATTGTTTATTTTTATGTTTTAAAAACTACATATCCAACAAAGCACCTCAAATACTATTATAGACATAATTGAGTAAAAGTCTTCTTTGAAAGATTTATTTGATTGTCATAATTTTCAAAATATTTATTTACATTATATCTTTTATTTTGTTTTAGTTTTTCGGAAGAAGTCAAAAGAAAATATATACAACCTACTATTCAAAAACCTACTATTCAAAACATAAAACATGTTAGGAATAGGAAAAGGTAAAAAATAGGAAAATTTTGTTAACGAAACCTTAGTAACTCATCAAACATAAAGTGAATGCCATTTACTATTAAATGACGTTCAATGTGTCTAATGGAAAACCAAACATGCTACAAGTTGTTGGAGCAATATAATATTGATGCATTTATCAAATGAATAGGTATGAATCACTTAATTAAAATTGTTACACATTTATTAATTTTCAAGTTTTTTTTTTATTATTCCTGAGGCACTTTTAATAGAGCACATCCAAATGAATTCATTGAATAAGATTTTTTTGGACAATAAATATTTAACCTTTTATTTGAAATGGAGGGGGGAGGGGCCGGGTGTCTAAGATAATCTATGATGAAATTGATTAGGCATTGGTAGATAATTAAAATGACATTTTTACATCCTATTGAAAGACCATTCGAGATGAAGAGACAAGAAAATATACAATTAAAAATAAACATAACAAGAAAGATTAACACACGCACATATATATGTGTTTTTTAATTGTGGTGTACATGCTCCATTTGTAAAGTAAGACATAAATTATATTTTAATTTTATATTAATTTAAAATTTTATAACTTTTTTAATTTTACTATTATTATTTTTAGAGAATACATTGCACATGGCCGCGTCAATTGTCACAACTTTTAATTAACCAATAAGATGATAAAAAATTTATTAAGTGGTTTAAACTCAAGGTGATCATATAAGAATTGAATTATTTAAATTTTAGTGATTGCTTTTATACTGCAACTTACTGTATTTCTTGAAATATTTTACATTCGACGTTTAGAAGAACAAAATAGCTTAGAAGTTACTAATGAACTTAGATGGTTAATTAACTTATAGACCATATGAGGTGGTAAGAAGATACAATGGTTATGCCATTAATGATTTTAGGTTCCACACAAAAAAGAAGGACAAATATTTGAAAATACAATAGTGGATTAGTTGTCAAGACGAAGACCTCAAAAGATGAAATTAATTACTATGGGCAATAGCTTATATATTGTTGTTGGATTATTCTGGCAAGTACAATGTGTGTTTATATTAAGAAAGATATCAAAAAAGATAAGAGAGTTTTTGTCTTTTTTGGGAGTTAAGTCAACGATTCATTCACTCCTACTGCCAATTGAGCTATGATGTTAGTCTGCAAGTTGAGCTACGATGTTAGTCGTTCACTCCTACCCATGTTTTATTTTTTGTTTGATCATCTTTTTCCTTTTGTGTTTTATGATATCCTAATGTACTTTTTGTGCTAATCTATATAGTTGATGTGATTTAAATTACAGTTTTTCATTTAAAACATTAATGACTTAAAAAAGAAGATTACATATTGGACATCAAACAAGTGATTATGAAGGAATACAATCGACTTATAATAATACAAATTTGTTCAATTTTCAAGGAAGTAATATTGTAGAAACTCGTTCCTGTCCTAGTCATACATAAGATGTCATACACGAGTCTAGAGAATCTCACTCCATTTCTTCTATAAATAAAAGTTGAATAATAACAAATTAAAAAGGTATGAATCCTTAATTATTGTTTTAAAGCTTTATTGATATTGTTTTTATTTATTATGACTTATATGGACACATAATTTTATTTTTCTTTTGTTTTCCTAGTAGATGTAGAGCCTTAGCAGACTAGAGGTCCAACAAAAGTGTTAAATGTATGTGATATAAAAGATGGTGAATTTATAATTATTGGTCCACCTATTGGTGATAAAGCAACAACTCTTGCACATGGATTGATACACCTATTGGTGATAAAGCAACAACTCTTGCAGGTGGATTGATAGTGTGGTTAGAAGGCATCAATATACTTCCATTATCTACAAGTTATATTAAAGGATTACAAAAAAGAGATGTTTGAAAGTAATAAAGGTATTGTGATTATACATTTAACTATTAACTTAACCTTTTAGAATGTATATACTTGTTGTCTCTTTGCATAACTCATTATGTTTATGTCAAAAGTTATAGTATAGCATATGTTTGATTTATTTATCATCTTTCATTGTGTAGAGAAAATTTGAGTTTGTTCCTCCAATAAATAATTTAACAATATAAATGTTAACATCTAAGTTGAATGAGAAGTGGATGCAATGAAATGATGATTTAAAGTCAATGGCATGTGACCCTACTAAAACCAAAGAAATTGTATATGTCGTATCAAATGATAATGCTGGACCTAATCAATATTGTATTTTAGTTCATCATTTGTTTTCTAATGAAGGACAAGTAAGTCATACATATTGTGAGTAATATATTATAGTGTTTATTAACTAGACTAATATATTTGGTATAAATTGCATAAAGTGGATAAAATTGAAAGATAAAATTGTACTAAGTTTGATGATGTTCTGCTTGAACTTTTCTTGGGTTTAATTTGATTTACAAAATAAAATACATTTAACTTATTTGTTTGATTTTAGATTAAAAAGAAAAAAAGAAAAAGAAAAGTGTTGTTTGAACATATAGAGATTTGCATTGATACCTACATGAATCAATTGTCAATAAAACACTGTAATATTGACAAAATATTGAATTATATATATACATATATATAATTTAAAATGTACACTGCAATTTAAAATATATGTAAATTAAGTTTGACAAAGTGTTAGAATTTATTTTGATTTACATGTTTATTGTACAGGTAGTTTAGCTTGAAATTATAGGATATGTTGTGTTGACTAACCTAGCGTTGGTGTTGGTGTTGGTGTTTTTGTAACTAAGTCTATGTTTTATTGTAGTTGTATCTACACTATTGTTAAGCTAATTTGTATGAGTTAGTAACATGTAGTCGTATGTTGCTTGTAGAGTTTTATACATTGTAATATGTTATTGTAATTTGTTTAATGTTGATCTTACTTTTGGGTGGGATTGGTATAAGGCTTGATTGAAATTATTTAGAGCTTTTGTCTTGTACCCACCTCTGTAGCATGTAGTCGTATGTTGCTTGTGGACTTTTATATATTCAAATATGTTATTGTAATTTGTTCGGTGTTGATCTTACTTTTGAATGAGATTGGTATAAGGTTTGATTGAAATTATTTAGAATCTTTGTCTTGCACCCTCCTCTGTTTTCGAGGGTTTGCTACTTTTTTTTCTTCTTCTTATTGTTTAGTTGATTGCTTTATACCATTTTAGCATGGAAGAAGATAGTTATTACTCATTACTCGAATTTTGTTTAATTGCATCATTCAATTCAAAATTGTGTTTTGTAATTGTATAGTGTGCAATCCTATCTTAGGGGACTTGTTTTGTCACTAAATAGTGTGTTGTTTGTGTTGATGTTGTGGTTTTGTTTTCATTGAGAATTTGAACGTACTAGCTTTTTTTTGTTTTTTTATCTCCTTTTGTATATCTTATGTTTTGAGAGATGTAAAAAAATAGTAATATAGCTCTATTTTTCATCTTTCTTTTTTTTATTGTTTAGTTGATTGTTTGATACCATTTATGCATGGAAGAAAAAAGTTTGTACTAATTGCTTGAATTTTGTTTTATCTCCTTTGACATATTTTATGCTTTGAGAGATGTAAATAAATATAGTAACGAAACTCTAATACATATTTGTTGTTTCATTAATAAATTTTATTTTATTTATAGGGAGAATTAGACAAACTAATGAGGTTAGATTGTGTATTTATTTTTTGTTGGAATGGATTTCTGACAATTTAGTGGACTCGATTTCCTAATTATTTTTTGAGATTGTTATGTATGAATTTATATGTCTATTTAAAATATTAGTAAGACACAATCTTTTTTATTAAATAAGTTTAGTCTCTATAAAATATTAAAAATTTATTTGTTTTTATAAAAAAAATTGTCTATTTTTTGTCCAAAATATTTTTTTTTTGCTTTTAGTCCCTATATTGAAGTGTTTTTGCTTTTAGTTCCTATAAGCCGACGCTACTAGGCCTAAAGTCGACGCTAACGTGTAGCTTACAACTTAGGTCTGTCCTTATTGTTATTATTAATGTGTTTTATTGTTGTGGTAATTGAGTTTGATCTAAATTATAGTCATTCACTGTCGAGTTTTGTTTCGGTTTGCAATTATGTTTTGTGTGTGATTCTATTTGTGCTCTAATATATGTTTTTGTGTGATTCTTATTTTGTTTTTGTTTGCGGTTATGTTTCAATTTCTATGAAGTTTTGTTTTGCATTTCTTCTTGCGATTCTAATTCTGGCCAGTTCTATTTATGATGCTTTTTTAACTACTAGAAAAACTGGATTTAGCGTCGATCCAAAGCCGACGCTACTAGGCCCAAAGTCGACGCTAACGTTGATTTAGCGTCGGTGTCGGGCCTTGGTCGAAGCTAATTCATAGCGTCAATCAAACACCATATGACGCTATATTAGCGTCGGCTAGGCCAACTCTAAGCTGACGCTATTACCAAAATTGAAACATCCAACGCTAGTTATGTTAGTTGACCGGTGGGGAAAAAGTATTTGCGTCGGAAAGCCGACGCTGCAGTTAACATGCTGTAATCAACAAAACAAGTAGCGTTGGTCGTGTCGACGCTAGGTTTAAATTTATTTAATTTTTTATTTATATTTTTTTAGCATTTGCTCAATTAAATTTTAATGTCTTATAAAATAATTGATAGGTAAGAAACATTAAAAGTCATTGCATTGACAACATAACAAATGCACCATGATATTAAATAACAACTTGACAAAGTATTACGTGTTTTGAAACTCCAAAATAATAAAATAGTATCAAATAACAACTTTAACAAATATGAACTTGGACTCAAAAAGTATGTTATTTATAAACTACTGCAGAATTATAATCTGCTTATAAACATTTCAAAAAGTATGAACTTGCTTATGCTATTTATACTCTGCTTAACAACTTATGCTATTTATAAACTGCTGCAGAATTAAACATATAAAAAAAAATGAATTTGGACTCTTACATTTGGTTAAGGTATAAATCCTTAATTGCACTTGTCCAAATATGCACTCCATCCTTGAAGACGATATTCACGAACTGCCGCAGCCTGATTCACTGCCTTGAGGATGTCGCGTCCCACTATAATAATGTCACTACCCCTATCATTGATAACCTAGAAGAAATAAACATTTAGTGAATTGTCAAGAGTAGTACAAGAGTGTGCAAAACAACACAAAAGAACATAAATGCAACATAAGGTTTTTTCAATACTGAATATATTAAAGGGGTGGACGGTGAATTATATCTCTACCACAACCTAGTTATGAACTGACCCATCTCAAATCAAAGGACAAGATCAATTAATGCGAGTAAATGTGTATATTTTCTACTACAGAGAATTTGGATCCGAGGTCAAGAGTTTCATCGCTGCAACTCTCAAACAGCTCTTGAGCAAAACATATAAAAACATATGCTCACTATGTTACCAATGTCTGCAAACTTACGATCCTCAAATATTAAGAAGTTGTGTTTTTTGCAATCTTAAATAGATATATCATATGTTAATAAATAACTACTCCAAAAAAGTGAATAAAACTCCTAAAAGCTTAGTAAAATGTTGTGCTGTGGATTGTTAGAAATTCATTGGTAGTTTGAGTTGAGTTAGTTAGTTGATTAACTTAGTTAGTTGATGAGTTAGTTAGGTAGTTGGTTGGTTGGTTAAACTTCAAATATCTTCTATTAAAATGAAACCTAAAGATTTTTACTCTCTTTCAAACTATCAAGTTTACTTTTCTTATGAGATTAAGCTTAATCTCTATGATCCCGTTTACTAACACTGGTATCGGTATTCTACTTTCAATAAATAAATGATAGCAAATCTACTTGAGTGTACAAATGTTGACAATATCAGTATGAAAAAACTTGTCATGCAAATATCAGGTATAAAAACAGCTTCTTTTACATCATACCGCGCGAAGCTTAGAACCAAAATCCGGAGTAAAATCTGGAAAAATATCCATGATTTTTCAACAAGCAAATCTCTCGCCCAACCTGAGTAGAAAGAAAAGGAAAATTAATTTAAATAATTTATTCGTCATGACCAAACTTCTAATTGCAATCTCATCGATAACATTCAAGGCAAGAACACAACTCTTTCAATTTTCAACCTGTTTTTCAAATTGAGAACACACTAACATTTTCACTATAAATAAGAGATCACAATAACAACCCTTAGTTTTATTTTCCAAAGTAGCATCAACCTTCCGATTTTCCTCTAAGAATCTCATAACAACCCTTACCATCTCCTCATCAAGCCTTCCTCTTTCCCTCAAAATTTTCACCATTTCAGTCAATTTAAGAATCGCGTGGAACTTGATTCCATTACTCTCCAAATTATCCCTTCCACCTTTCTCTCTATCAATCAAAACAACACCATTGCTGACCTTCAAACCTATGGCACACAACGGAGCAGCAGTTTCCAAAACCGACGTGCCACTAGTAACTAAATCCTCGACAATCAAGCAACTATGTCCATGCTTGAAATCACCTTCAATAGCTTTTAAAGTGTCATAGTCTTTTATTTCTTTGTGGCACACGACCATAGGGATATTGTGAGTGACAGACACACAAGTGGCAATCTGCGATGCTTGTCCGCATAACTCTTCTAACGATCTTGTGAAATCTTGATTTTCTCTTTTATCTTCTTGACCTTATCTGTAGTCTGTTGTACCATCTTTGATTCTACAATCATACTTTCCCCGTCCTTATACCAACACAAAGGCGTTTGACACTTGCGCCCATATAAAGCCTCATATGGTGCCATTCCAATATTGACGTGGAAACTATTGTTGTAGGTAAACTCAATCAACAGAAGTACATCATCCCAACTTCCTCTATCATCTAATACACATGCTCTCAATAGATCTTCCAAGGACTGATTTGCCCTCTCAATCTGTCCGTTCGTTTGTGGATGGTAAACTGAACTCAATCTTAGTTTCGTTTCCAACGCTTCATTTAATGCTCCCCAAAAGTGTGATGTGAACTTTGGGTCACGGTCTGATACGATACTCGACGGTACTATGTGTAATCTCACAATCTCAGCGATGTAGATCTCAGTTAGCTATTCTACCTTATAGATGGTCTTTACTGGTAAAAAGTGTGCGAATTTAGTTAATCGATCCACTATCACCCAAATAGAATCATTCTTTCTCCTTGTTTTCGGTAATCCAATTATAAAATCCATGAAATGTTGTCCCATTTCCATTCAGATTTATCTAAAGGTTGCAACATTCTAGCAGGTCATTGATATTCCACTTTCGCTTTCTAACAAGTTAAACAAGTTGATACATATTCCGCTACATGTCTCTTCATTACTGGCCACCAATAATTATGCCTCAAATCCTGATACATCTTTGTTGCTCCAAGATGAATACTCAATTTACTCTTATGAGCTTCTTCTAAAATTGTTTTCCTTATATCTATAATTTCTAGTTCACAATTCCTACTATTACATCTCAAAATATTATCTGGTCCGATCTTAAACTTAGTTGTCTTCCCTTGCACTATTAGGTTCCTCTTCTCTTGAATTAAGACGTCATCTTGAGAATTCACAATGTCTTCAAGTAGTCCACTCGAAATCTTAATCATTCTGAATTTCAAAATTCCTGGTGCAAACTATACGTTCAAGTGTAAGTCTTTAAAAGCTTCCCACAACCTATTTTTTTTTTCCAAAACCAAAATCAAATTTCAGAAATTAAGAAAGAAATACTCTTGGATAAAATATTTAAGTTGTAACATAACGACAAAAGTCAACAAATATTTACAAGCAGCGGAAATATTTTTTGAAACAAAAACCCAAAGTATTTAAACAGCAAAATACACCGGAGCTATGAGACCTAACAGACATAGCTCAAACCCCTGGGGTATTCTCGGTAGACACCTGTATAAAAGCATTGCCCCAAGAATTTTAACTCCCTCACGCCGCATCAAAAAGTGGTACAAGGACCCATCAAAATAAAAGTCAAGCCGACAATATTAGGTATAGGTACAATCTTCCAAATTGAAATAAATACATCCACAAAAGAAAGACAACTAGCCCCTATACAACCATCTAATCTGATCATGCTACAAAAACTATACAACCCAGATGATCTCCACTTCCCCTGCAAGATCCTTCTAACATAGCATCGGTGAGGTATGAATAACTACCCTCCCATCTCCAGGGTACTAACCGATAGGATGATCCTGGATGTCATTTGAGGGCAAAGCTCAGATTTCCACAATAATTGTATAGGGTCACCAACCGAAATTAACAAATATCACATAGCATTTAAATTTCGAATGCAGAAAATAACCTTTTAACTTAAGCATATTTCAGTTTTGAAAAGGTTTCACAATCAATAAACACTTACACACAAATCCAAACAATCACACTTACCAATTACGACATAATCACAAAAAATGACTGTGTATGTGTATACAATCATCACAGTATATCAAACACGACTCGCGTACCAAGCACCCTAATGAAATGTGTTTATGCCAAAATGCATGATATCCGGAATTCCAACCAAAACCCTCCTCGATGGGGCGTAAATCATAATTGTACCGCCTATCACAAACCTCATACTAATTACCAAGGTACCACCCATCATAGGCCTGCACGATTTACTAAAGTGTCACTTATCATAGGCCTTACACTTATTTCTAGAGTGCAATCGCTCACATATCAACACATTCTAGAATGCAATCTCTCACAGATCAACCCGACGCGATAATCCCCAAAAGGATAAGATGAACCAACAAATGACATGGCATCATCTCGTGGCCCATCCACTACAATAAAAAATGATTTTGCGGCGGTTAAAAAGGGGGTTTGCGGCGGTTACAACCGCTGTAGTTGAATGTTTGCGACAGTTTTCCAACCATCGCAGATTCGTGCGTCGCAAGAGTGTTTTGCGAAGGTTGCAAAAACTGTCGTTTCAACTGCCGTAAATATTTGCAACAGTTCTAACCACCTCCAATTGTCTTTAATTGCTTGGTTCAGGAAGGTATTGCGATGGTTACGAACCGTCGCAAACTTAGTTTTTTTTTTTGTTTTTTGCTTTTTCATTTTTCATTAATTTAATTCAAATAAAAAATATTCATAAATCTCATTCATATAATTAAAATACACAAATATAAAATTATAAATAAACCTTATTCATATAATATATTCAAAAATAACAACCATACATTAAATTTAATTAAAACAATAAATAAATTAGTTTAAATATTCAAAAACTAAAATATTAACAAAGTGACTGAATATGCAAAACAACAACATCAAACTTAGTTCATAAATCATCTAGATAGTCCCTAATGATGTTCCATTATTAGACTGGCAACTAGAATCAGAAGAACGTCTTCTATCTCTTGGTAATTTAGAGTATTTGTTGCCTGAAAAAACATATAAGTAAATATATTAAATTCAACCTCACTTTTTCATACATAATCAATACTATAATATTAACATCAAACTAATTAAAATTCAAACAAGATCAAATGCTCAAAATCAAAACATGCAAACATCAAACTAATTCTCTGATTTAATAGTGGTAATAAACAACTCAAATAGAAGATTAAATGAAAACAAGACCACTAATCTCATCGTAAACACTGTCAAATTAGTCAAAGCATGCAAAGTACAATTACTCAAATCAAGTGTTCAAAATAGAATCCAACTAAATCTCAAAGCCCTAATAAAAAGAGCATATAAAATAATGTTAATTGTAACAAAAACGAATGACAAATTAATGTTGTAAATCTGATTTGACAAAGGAAAATGAATTAATATAAAATAATGCTAATGATGTTAGAATCATTGTGACAAATTGCTTAAGAGCAATGTGTACACAAGGTAGCAAGTTAGTGTCCAGGGAATGATAAATGACACATCATTCCATTATGTAAAACCAACTTTCAAAGCATAGATGTTCCCTAAAAATAAACAAGCATATATCATGATAAAGATAAAAATAAGTCCAAAGTGTTACATGTGATAAAAATATCCATGACACAAAAAGAAAAAGTACTTGGAATGCCAATTGCATCCTTGTCAACTTCACAAATAGAATAACCATTAAACAGAGACGTGAATCTCTAAACAATATCCAATTCAACACAAACAAGCTAAACCCTTCACTTTTTCATTTAGATAGAATCAGAAGAACGTCTTCTATCTCTTGACAATTCTAAGTATGTATTTCCTGAAAAAACATATAAGTATATATATTAAATTCAACCTCATTGTTTCATACATAATTAAGACTTTAATATTAACAACAAACAAGATCAAACTCTCAAAATCAAAACATGCAAACATCAAACTAATTCCCTAATTTGATATTGGTAATAAATTCAAAATCAAATATTATTTTATACATTGCATTAAGAAATAATTTCAAATGTAGAGCCTTATAAATTGAAGAGCAAATATTTATTATATATAGAGCATTATAAACCAATAATCTTCGATCATATCATAGATAATCAAAATAGGAAATACAAAACGTTGTTTACCTACAATCCTTGTTTTTAAGACATTATTTTTATGACATTATTTTTAAGACATTATTTTTGTTATTCACTCAACTCAAGCTTGGAGAATTTTCCAGCCAGTAAATTAACACAATGTTGGAGACTCCATAATTGAGCTGCACTGTACAAATTCTGTTTAAACATTTATTGTTAACCTGTTGTTGCATTTATTTCATTGAATGCAATCCAAGCAATCCTTGATCTCTCCAAGCTTGACGAAGCTCTGCTTCTTAAAGAGACTCTGCACCTTCTTCTTTAATTAGTTTATCATAATTCTTGATCCTGCCAAAGCCAAAAATATTCAAATCTATATTTTCAAAATAACAATGGTACAAAAAGGTAAGTGAGAAGACAAACATTCATAGATTGGTGTAACATGTATAAATTGCATTGAATGTATGGCTGCAAAAGAAGCGGCATCATGTCGCATTTTTATAGAGCAACGATGGCAGCCTGAATTGCAGGGAAACGGTGAACTAAATGCGGCTGATATGGTTAACAAAAAATTGAATCCTTGTCTTTCTTCTTTCTGTTCATTAGCCCTTAAGTTTCTAAATGATTTTTGACATGTTTCTCCATCGGAATGAAGATATGGGTTGAGACCCTTCATTCTTGATTCTACCAAACATGACACACTAGGTTACAAATATATTCTTTCATATCTTATCTCCGGGAGGCCCAGCATCATAATTATCAATCTTAGACAGCAACATTGAGTGTCTGCCTGGCCTAAAAAACCTTTTAGCATGATGTATGAGAGCGACACACATTTTCTTCATCATACAGCACAGAAGTCTGACTTCCACCTCAAACGCAGCTTCTTATTGACAAATTGCAACCGGGGTTTGCCATATATTGAAGGTTATATTAGAGACTAAATAATTTGTACTGGTCACAAGAAAAATAACCAAAATTAAAAGATTTTTAACAATAAATAATTATGTCCCTAGTCTGAACAATTATTATCAATTTAGAAGCAATGAGAACATAGGAATGGAGTCAAAATTGCTGGAAAGGAAAAACAGAACACATTAGTTATAAATTAGAAGAATGTGAACTATAAGGTGTGAAGATAGAAGCACAGGCATAGAAAAAAAGAACGCACACACTCAAAAGAAATGGACACCAAACTCTGATGCATAACAGGGACCATACATTTCTCTAACATTATCTTGAAGAAACATATCATATTCTATTCTTGCATTTAGCCTTCTTTTCAATGCCTCCTACAAGTTAAGCCTTTCCAAAATTGAGTGATAATAAAGCACGCCAGCAATAAGGCAGGTAACGTTTGATGAGTACATTAATAATTACCCGTTCTTTCATTTTATCCTGGAAAGTGGAAGACAACATGTTGGGGCACATTCCTCAAGTCTTCAACAGCCTCATCACACTCCTTCGGTGAAGCTTCCTTCTTCTGTTTATTATCAAACAAATGCTATCATATATTCTTTATGGTGATATGTTTGCTGTCAATTAGTTATATCATTTTATTAGTAATAACTTCAACACTACAAGATGAAATGTGATTCAAAGGCTTGAAACAAGACTTACACCAATCGTGACCTTGCTTTATCAATAGTTGTTCATATTAACTTTTCCTACAGCCATTGTATAGGCATGGAAAAATTCCTATTTCCTATAACCAATATTTCAAAAGCATAGCCAACTTAAATATAATGAACGAAAACAACAAACACATAGCACAAAAACAACAAACACAGAGCCAACTTTGATGTAACCCACCATTCAATATCATACCCACCATTATCAACAACAACAAACACATAGCACTATGGTGTTAATTTTAGCGTTACTTACAAATGGGATGTGTTACAACGTCGTTGATGGAGAAGTGTTGCATTGTACCGTTCCCGGAGAGGTAGAAAGCAGCCCCGCGCCTGAGAGAGGAAGTAGCACCGCGATTGAAGATGACGATGGAGTAAGTGGAAACGAAGAGAGGTCAGATACGTCACAGATGAAGAGGAACCTGAGATGGAGGGTGGTCGCCAATGGGGAGGAACCTGAGATGGAGGATGGAACGTGAATTAGGGGAAATAAATCTGAGCTGGAGATTGAAGGTTAGGTTGCGATTTTGGGGAAAATGAAAATGAAAGAAGTTTTGTCAATTTGCGCGTTGAGGGTTTAGGAGGAAATTGAAACACATTTGAGAATTGGGGGATTTAAGAGCAAGATGAAAAAACGGCGACACTTGATAAAAACTGTCGCAGAACCCGTCGCAATTTGAGATCAAGGACAATTTTCCTACAACCGCCGCAACCAAAGTGTCGCAATTTTCGAAATTTCTTGTAGTGATCCGGTCACCATGTACTATGAAATGCATGAGCATACTCAAACTCTTTTTACCACAATCATTTAGTAAATGCAACTATTAAAAACTTCCTCATTTTTAATACTCATTTAACACTAATGATTTTTCAAATACAACACAAAGCATACTGAAGCATATTTTTTTCACCACCACACATCAAATTTAATCCACAATTTACATTAAATTCGATCAATTCAAATTCCATAAAATCAACCCCAAGTTCAATCATCAATCACTCATAAATTTCCATATTTTCAAACATAAATCACGCCAAATTAATTTTCACAAACCACACCTCAAACACATCAAATATAATTTCCTCAAAACACACATATATGAATTAAATTCCTTTTCCATAAAATCACACATCAATTTCACCAAATTTCAACTCCACAAATACAGATATAGCATCCTACATGCAAGCTAGAAATTTGGAAGGAGCCCTTGACTCCGTTGTAGCTTTAACAAGCAATTACGGCACCACGGTTAATTTCAGTAAAATTTCCGCTCAGGTCGTCGCTTTGAAAACTAGCTAACTAGCACCGCAGTGTGGCAAGGAGCAACTTTCCCTTCTGTCACTTCTCACGAAGGAGCTTAGATCTAGAAGGAAAGTGAAGATTTGTGTTGGACGGTTTTAAAAACCACTAACACAGTTTCTTTATTTTCGAAACAGAGAAGAAGAAGGAAGAAATTCGCGAGGCAACTAGGAAATCTTTCTTTTTTCTCACCCACCAAGCTTCCAAAAATTCAACACAAAATTTTCCAAAATACATAAATTAGAATTTAAAACTAAGGGTCTTTCCTTGAGACTCGGAATAATACAACCATGTACGTTTGAAGACATCTATCTTTCGGTTTCTATTGGTTGTCTTTCCTATATAGCCAATAGGTTTGTTGATTGTGGATGAGTTTATAAAGACTAACGAATAAATTGGTTTACATCAAAAATTATAAGATAGTGATGATATAGATAAACTAGCCAGCTTTTTTTTTTTCTTTAAAAATACTAGCTAACTTATTAAATATTATGTGATGGATAAAATTAATTGTTCAAATAATTTATAAATATAAAGTAATAAATTAATGCTCTAAGCTTGTGGTGAGACTGCCTAGCAATCACCTCGAACTTAATTGTAATTTGATTTTCCCTTAGCTAGTTGGCTGATCACATGTATAAATTTTAGTACTTGATTTTATAAATAAACGATATGAGAATAGGTGTATCACTTATTTAAAAGATTATTAGATTTCACAAAAAAGAAAGATTATTAGATCAATTTTCTCTTAAATCACTAAAGGTTTATTAGAAGGAAATCGCAACAAACCTTCAATAAAATTGGTGTTAGAAAGATTATTAGATTAATTTTCTCTTAAATCACTAAAGTTTATTAATAATGAATTAAAATTATGGTCAACTATTATTAAATATTTTGATGAATTATTGGTTGACCTTTTTTTTTAATAGCCATTGATTATTGAAACTCTTTTTATTATTCCTATAAACTAGTTAACATATGTGTCTCTCGATTGTCATAGATCTCTTAACTACACTATTTACAAATATACTATAACTTGTATCTATAATATACCCGTTAAAATCATTCTATTGATATCAAAATTAAATTGATCGATATTGAGATATTATATATCCTTCTCATGGTTTCCCATAAAACACGTGATTTTCTGTTTCATTATGAATCATATAAGTAATTCAACACCAACCTTAATAAAAATTTATTATTTCATCGAGAAGATATGAAGAGTGTTTGTGATAATTTTTAACATATCATTTGTCATTCTTTTGCATACTAGAACCTTTTTCACAATTGATTTGTTTTGTAAACTTAAAATTAATCCAATAGTTTGAGAGATTATTTCCTTAGTGATATACTATTAATTGCAATACTAAAATATCACACATTTTGGTCGATCGAATAAATCTTTAGACATTGTTGTTTTATGATATCATTGTGCGAATAATTTTATCATTTTTAATATGGGATTTTTCACAACACGAAAAATGATACTATTTTTCTTTTTTCTTTGCTGTCTATAACCCGAGAATCTATCACTTCTTTTTTTACTTCGCAATATGTTGAGTAACAAATTTAGACTATCGAAATCAAAAAAGTGAAAAGAAGTTGACCAACCTCATGTGACAACTAATAGGTTTGTGGATTTAGAAAAATATAGGCCAAGTAATCTAAGTTGAAGTCTTTCCATTATTTGCAATGTCTCGTGTTGGAAACGATGATGCTTTAATGAAAGTTTGTTGAAAATAATGAAGACATTTATTAGAGTTAGTGTTGTTGTGAATTGAAAAAATGAAGAAGTCCCACATAAGAGGGATATCACACACTAGTAGGATCTAAAAGGTGGAGGTATAACACTTGGGGCGTGCCTTAAGGGGTACCCCAATTTTGTGAAGGAGGTGCGTGCGCCGTTGTCGTCCGGTCAAAACCCTAAGTTTGCAGCTTTGAGTGGTCAGCTGTTTTAGAGTCGTATCTAAGGCTTTTCTCTCTTCTCTAGTGCCTCGAAACTCAATAATATTTTCGGTGATACAAATTATTTTTAAAAAGTTTTTAAAAATTCAAAATCAACACATCCACATATAAGTAATCATTTAACGACCCTACTTTATGGTCAATCAGTTTGTGCTCAAAATATGTGTTTAAAAGTAACCAACTTCAGTGCTACAACTCTCTCAAGACATACTTGAAATGAAAATGTTGTTGTGTTTCCATGTATTTCGAGGCACAATACACCCAATGAGGTAGGATAGTCGCATAACTCATTAGCTATTATTCGGCAACAAGTCGATGATATCAATATGAGATGGTGAACATGTTCACCCAAAAATTGGGTGTATTGATTATGTCATTAATTGAATTGAAACAAGCAATGCCTATGTAAAACCTTAGCAAGACAAATGTAGAGGCTAAATCATGAAGGTACTAAAAAGCACAAGAAAATGGAATTTGAGTTATGTTGACCATTAAACCTTTTCTTTTTAACGTTAGTTCTTTAGCAAAAGTTTATCTTCACTTATAAACAAACATTTAAAAAGAAAATTGATGATAATACATAAAAAACATAGACATAAAAAATAAAGAGATAAGGAAGAAGAATACAAATATTTTTATACCAGTTCATGGGACTTAATCCAATTAGGTATTCACAAAGAGATTTCACCCTAGTACTATGGGACTTAATCCAATTAGGTATTCTTAATTTCTCCTCATCAGGCTTGAAGTATTTTAAATTCTTCTCAAAGATAAGTATTATGTCATTCATCTCTAGGCATTAAGAATTAACAAACCTCTCCAGACATAGTTTCTTTAAGGCCTCTTTATACCTACTAGTAATATAGTTTATAGATTTCTTCAAGAATCCTAACTTCACTCACCTCTCGAGTTGAGTTTGTACGGTACCCTGTAGGCTTAATAAGTATTCTTTAGTTTGATTATTCAGACCATTCCACTAAAAATATTCTAGTCTTCTCAACATATCGGAAACCTGCCTAAATTAGGAATCAAGTGTTTGATTGTCTCTACAGACGTTCCTTTATAAAAGGAATTTTGCCATTATTGGGCAGATTTATAGAAATTTAAATTTGTGTTTGAATTGACACAAAATTGGTCTTAAGATTCTAACACTCATTTGAGAGGATATTACAATTCAAATCGTATATCAATCCAAGTATAATAGTTCACACATAATTGAATATAATGTTTTTTCACGTGGTTGATTTTGCTGAGATTTCTAATGACTCACAATGGATTTGATTTTTCAATATGATATATATTTTTTAAGACTTTTTTTTGGAATTTTATTCTTTTTGTATCGAGCTTGCCTCTTTCTATCTTCTCTTTTGAAGAAAACTACTTTGTATGATTAATTGACCACATTTCGTTAATCATTGATATCTCTATTTTTGAGTAGTTTCTTTTTATGATCTTTTAGACTATATAATTTTATATTCATTGTTATGAATGTAGTTTTAGATCTTTACTTCATACATTGAAAATGTTTTACTTGTAGATAACTTGAAATCCAATTTGCTAAGTATTAGTCAATTGTGCCACAAAGGTAACGAGGTTGTATTCGATTTTTCTAAAATGTACAATAATTGATTCCCTTAACTAAAAAAACTATTTTTGTTCGTCAAATAATTGGAAATACCTATATTGTTAATTTAAATGATCTACCTTAAAACAGTGCTAGTTGTATTATTAGTAATTTCAAAATGAGGCATTTGAGGCTTTTTGGGATGAAAATGGAATAGAGCACACTTTTTTTCACCAAGAACTACACAACAAAATGGTAATCCCAATAAAGATTTCCTTACACGCCTGTTGATGCAAATCCACGATGTTACTCTATTACTTGGTCTCCCATCATATATTCAATGTGAAGGAAGCTTTCTTTGTGGAGGGATAAAAATCTCTCTAACGCTTCTCTTTTACTTAAATAGTTGTGGCAGTGGTTGGAGGATATGAGGCTATTTGGTTCGGGTTGTCGTCTCACCAGTATGATAGTTTAACTAACCTTTGTTCTTTTGTAGGTATATTTAGTAACTTTAAGAAAATTTCAATCTAGTGGCATTTTTAGATTTGGGTTTCAAAAACTATTTAAAAATCACAATTTATGCCACCAAAGATATTACTAGGTTGAGTCGCGAAGTAGGTTGCTCTCTTTAAGACGTTTCATGGCACTGCCCAAATTGTGCAAGCAGACTATCAACCACGAAGTCTTCAAGATAAAATAGCCTAGATCACCGTATCGGAGTTCTACTGCACTTTAGAAAACCGTTATAGAATTACACTCTCAATATGGCTCTTAAAGCCAATCTAAATATGACGATTAAAATCATTCGCAATATGGTACTATGACCATTCGTAACTGTGGCATTACAACCGCTCAAAAAACAAATGGACTACGTCATTACAACCGCTCTAGAAAACAAAGGGACTATGGTATAACGACTGCTCTAAAAAAATAGAGGGACTGCGGCATAACAAATGCTCTAAAAAACCGAAAGGGACTGCGGCATAATGACCGCTTTAAAAAACTAAAAGGGACTGCGGCATAATGACCACTCTAAAAACCGAAAGGAACTGCGACATAATGACCGCTCTAAAAACCGAAAGGGACAGAAAGAAAGGGGAGTAGTGGCTCAAAATTAGGCAAACATAATATAAGAGGGAGAAAAGAGAAAGTTGGGAAAAACATCTAACTTTGGTGTACTTTTCACAAATGTTGAAGCTTATTATATAGTGATGGAAGTAAACTCACATTTATTTTCTAACTAATGTGGGACTTTAGTATGTATATAGATTTGAAACTACTTAAAATATTAGAGTTTTCTAATGTGAGATTTCAAAAAAAATTATTTCCAATGTGGGACTTGAATTTTAGAAAACATGTTTCTTTCCACTTGAAATTACTCAAAAGATTTCTTTCCAATGTGGGACTTGTATTTTAAAACAAGTTTCTCTCTAGTTAAATTTACAAAAAATATTTATGTTCAATGTGAGACTTTAACAAATTATTAAATTTACACAATAACATAGTTATGTTCCAACATGCGTGATATGATCTCAATTGGAAACCATGTTTTTTTGGACTCAAAAAGCTTTTGTGACATAATCCAATTCAAGCTTAATGGTGGATTAAAGATTTCTTTTTCGCTCAATAAGTGGATTGGTCTCTTCCCACTATGTGACATATTTCTGAATAATTGTTGAATTCGGTCAGCAATCACCTTCATGGTTGTAGTGGAATTTGACTTGACTTAGGCAACTATTTCAATGAGGATTAAAATAATTAAAAAAAGTTAACTTAGCACATCACAATAGTTAAAAAAATAAACATCAAGTTTAACTACTATGCTCATTATATTAGATAACAAATCCCTTAAAAACAAAATGTAAATAAGTTCAGAAAAATAAAAGTAAAAATAATTCCAACACGATGTGAATATCAGAGTGGGAATCCTTAAAAATAAAAAGACGTTTAAAAATGATTTTAACAAAAGGTATATAATAAAAGTATTGAAAATAAAATATGTTCTGACACTATGAAGGTATTAATCATTACCTGCAACTTGCAGCTCATATGCGTCCATCACAAACGCCAAATATGAACAACAAATAGAGAGTTTCGAAACTATGTAACAATATAAGATAAGCAAGAAGAACGCACAAGTAGTCAAATTGACACAAACATGAGAAATCTTCAAGAACATAATATCAAAGGTAAATCCAAATCAATCACAATAAAACAGTCACAAGGATGCAATGCTATGCATGTCCTATACCTATACTTCTTCCTCATTTGGCTAGGAGGTTTGATACTATGCCACCACACGAGTTGACAGGCAATTCATGAATGATCATGTCATCATAGATCCCATCAACTCAACTCAAGACCATATATGCGATGGTCGAGGTACTCATGTGTTGTGCGGTAGCTCTCGACCTTAGGGAATAACCCACTAATCCATTTAGAAATTCTCTAAAAAAAGATACCCCCAAGGTCTACCAGTCTTACCTTATGGTTCAACTATAGTCCTACACGATCAAACTCATTCAATTGTACTTCCCAAAATCACTAGACATTTGTCAGACCTGACCTATATAATGACAAAATAATCTTCACTTCAAATATTCCTCAACATCTAATTCATACTTATTCAATAATCACAACTCGACAACTATCAATATGAATTCCACAATAATCACCAATATATATATATATATATATATATATATATATTTCTTTTCAATCAAGTCTCAACGACACATGCAAACATAATTATATTGAAGAATCAAACTCTATCAATCATAAAACAACAAATCTAACAAGTAGTGAATTGAAGTAAAATCATAACTTTATTAGTAACAAGAACACTTTAATACACATAATTCGTAAAATAACAATTAACACATATTTTCCCAAAAATTAAATATCATGCAATCTTGACATAAATTAATCCACCACAATTATATAAGTTTTTAAATCATATTTTATTCATCATTGTTACCATCCATATATTCTTAATTAATTATTATTACTCTATAAGACTCGACTGTACGTGGTAAACTCCAGATGAATCTCTAGAAATTTTGACAATTCCGTTCATTCTACATTATGTTATACTCATAAAATCGAACTTTCTCTCACCCCTTATCTCGATTGAAGATTTCTCCAAACAAATTTGATCTGTTTATGTGTCGCGCCTTTGTCAACCACTATCTCTAACTATCCGTAAAAGAAATAAAACATGACAACAACAAAATATAAATAAATTATTGACTAAAATTATATATAAATAACTTATTTATTATTTGTAATACAACCCAAGAACATATTTTATACTATACATATTTATAATTATATTAACATACATAAATATCTTATTTGAAAAAGAAACCAAATCATATAATGTTAAGAAAAAATATCACGTAGTGAACACTATATACAATTTTAAATTATAATAAAAATAAACTAATATTAATAGAATATATATGATAATATAATAACTAAACACATAAAGAAAAAATATGTTCAAGATGAATATAAGTTGGTCAAATTCTATCCTACATTTTGCCCTTGAACATGAAAAAAAAAATACAATTAATACTCATTTAAATTCAAGTCTTTCCAATTTGGATATTGATAAATATAGTAGAATAATAATTTAAATAATTAAGTATTTGTTACCAAAAAAAATTATGGGTTTGTAGAAAAAAAATATATAAAGGA
Source organism: Cicer judaicum (assembly GCA_037974835.1). NCBI lineage: Eukaryota > Viridiplantae > Streptophyta > Magnoliopsida > Fabales > Fabaceae > Cicer > Cicer judaicum. The sequence continues at coordinate 4,483,280 of JBBPBS010000629.1, read as the reverse complement.
AAATAAGGGATTAAAATCATATGAAGAAAACTAATATTAGAGATAAGAGTAATTTGTTAATAGGTGAATTTCACATTGTAAACTATTATTGTATATTTTTGTGTGAACTGATCATTATTCTAATTAGTTTATTTTATTTTTTTGTTACAAAAGGGTAAAGTATAAAATTGTTGGGATTGACATGCTAGAAATTGCTACTGACATGATATTGTTGATGTGAATATGTAATTGATATTATGAATATGTTGCTACTGATGTTGATAATAATACTGATATAATTGAACTTGTTGTTGTGAACATATAGTACTGATGTAATTGAACTTATTGTTATGAATACATAATTGTGAATATGTTTTAATTAAAAAATTGCAATTGTGTCAATATGTGCTTGATGAATATGATTTTGGAAAAATATTGAAATCTCATTTAAAGACAACACTTTTTAAAAAAAATGTCACGAAAGATCTGTTTATACAAACCAACATTTTAAATGGCTTTTTTGAATAGATTTACATTGATTTTTAAAATGTATATATTACAACGCTTTTCTGAAAAAAACGCTGTAAAACTAGCATAAAAATGCATCTATTACAACACTTCTTTAAGAAAAACACTGTAAAACTAGTCTAAGAAAAGCACTTTACATTGCTTTTTAGAACATATTTACAACGCTTTTTAAAATGTACCTATTACATTTTTTTTATATAAAAAGCGTTGTAAAACTACTATAAGGATGCAACTATTATAGCAATTTTTTTGGAAAAGAATTGTAAAACGTGTATAAGAAGTGTGCTATATATGCACCTATTACAACATTTTATTTTAAAAAAATACTGTAAAACTAGTATAAGAAGCGCGCTATATATGCACCTATTACAACGCTTTTTTAAGAAAAGCACCGTAAAACTAACTTAAGAGAAGTGTTGAGTGCTACATATTTATACTTATTACAACATTTTTTTTTTAAATAACATTGTTGTTTCTTTTAACAACACTAGATACTACAACGCTTAAAAGCGTTGCAAATGACTTAAAAAAAACATTGTAAAATGCTATTTTTTTGTATAGTGTATTTTTTGTTTCCACTTAACTTAGTTAAATGTGTTATTTTTGATAGTATACATGTTTAATTCAATTTAGAAATCTTATAATAAAATTACATATTAAATAATTTTATATTTTTATAAAATTTTATATGGATGAAATATATGATACAATGACTTTTTTTATTGTTTATATTTAAAACAAAAGGAGGTAAGATAGAATCATTATAACAATGAAATTAATTACTAAATGTATAATACGTATGAGTAAGCATTGTCATTCACGAGTAGGCATAACAACTAGTCGGGTGTGAAATTTAGGCATCATCTCCACCCACAACAAGGTTTGAATTTTTCCTACTCCACTCCGCATCTGCCTCTGTTTCATAGAGGGTGTGAAATTTAGGCATCTTCTCTGCCCACAACAGGGTTCGAATTTTTCCGCCTACACCTGTACCCATACATATATATAAAATTATAAATTTAAAAATCACATATATATATATATTATAATTAATAAAATAAAATAATTATTATGAGACAATAGTAAAATTAAAAAATATTTTTCATAGGGATTATATCATAATTTTTAATATTTAAAAACAAATTAGGTACATTCAATATATATATATATATAAAATTTTAAAATAATAATAATATTACTTGCAAGAAAGATGCAGAGTAAATATCACCACTCTTAAACCCATCTCTGCTCTAGAATTTTAATTTCGAGAAAAATCCGCATCTACACCCAATCAAAACAAATTTCACTTACTCATATGCGGGTTATATTATCACGCCTATTATTGAGCTCTGCCTTTCTGACCATAGACAAAGATATTTGCTAAAAAAAAATTAAACATCACCATCAAGCCACCTCATATATTATACGTACGACGAATAAGTATTTATTAATTAACCTTTACTAATATCTTTTTAAATTTATCTTTTCAATTTAAATAAGGAAGCATTATTAATATTGCAACACAAAATGTTTAATAATCTCGAAACGTTTGTTCTTTTCATTTCTTCTTATGCATTTGTTCTATCATACACTAGTTTTATACTGTAAATTCCTACACTAGCTAGTCCACAAATAATAATGTATCATTAAACCCTGCATTCAAATTCCAAGCCATACATCCATAATTTGATGAAGGGTATTGGAACTTTTATTATTTTTTAAGATAAAAACTTCACTAGTTTGATTTAGTGATAAAAATTAACAAGATAGTTATATGATTTTGTTGATTGTCGGTTCAATATAATACTGTCATTAGAGTAATTTAAAGTCTTTTTATCTTTAAATACAGTAATATTCTCCCACACTAAATCTTTTTCATAAAAACAATTGATATGCATTTAATAAGAGAAGAATTTTATAAATTTGTGTTCCTTGCTTCTCAATTTAATAAGAGAAAAATTATTAAAAGAGTCGCATCAGACAAGTTTATTAATATTATTGATTGGTTCCTCATGTAGCATAGAATTTGGACTAAGCAATATTATAGCCGGTAAATTATGGTTAGCACATGTAACCGTGTAATTGCAAAATCGGTGGAGGCAAAATATCTTATTTATTTAATTGCAGTTTTGATTTAAATTTAAATTTTTAATAATTGACGAAATTGATTTCTCTATTTAAAAATTTGATAATTTTGATCCATCATTTGTATTTTTGAATTAAAATAATAATTATTTGACATATTTTAAATAACGTGATATATAATTCTATAAAATAGAATCATCTGAATGTATTAATTATTAATGTATCACTGATTAAATTACAAATATGAAGAAAAAAAATTAAATTTAAAAGTTATGTTTTTATAATGTTTTATTCTAATTTTATATATCTTAATCATTCTACGTCAACGTACGATATATCACATTATTTAAATTATGTCACATTGTCTTTTTGTTGTTCTTAAATAATCAAAGAAAAATATTAAAATTATTGATTTTTTAATATAAAGAGATCAATTTCATAAATAAATAAAAATAAAGAGATTAAATATACAATCAAGCCTAAATTATTTATCTATAAATAACTTTATACAAAATTAACTAACGCAACATGAAACTAAGCTCATAGCCAACAAACTATTGTAGTTGATTTTTTTTCCCATCAAATCATGACTTATGTTAAGCTCTCTCCTATGGTTGTGTTCTTTATTGGCATATTTGGTATGTATTTCAATCAGTTTTATTACTATTATCGTACATCTCCTTTTATAATTTAGAGCCGATAAGAAATTAATTCTAATCTACTCCTAATAAATGGACTATAGTCTATTAAATTATTAAGCACCATTGCCCTAAATCACACTTAACAGATAAAATTTAAACTAATCCTAATTCTAATTCCCTAACTAAATTTATTTTTGTAATATTGGTATGTATATGTTGTTCGCTCTTTAATTCGTTTAATCATTTGCAGTAATGTTGTTGATGACGAAGGGAAAAGCAACATTTTGTGTTGGTCAACATTGTAGATCAGTAGGTGGTCCACAATGTCCGGTAGGTTGTGATTGTGCTTCTTTATCTTTTCCAGGTGTTTCTGTACTTAGTCCTCCTGGTGTCTGTGTCGGTGTAAGAGAATGAGATTTTATCCATAGTTGTATCCATAGTTGTATCCATATTTTAAATAAACCTTTCAATAAATGATGTATGTAAATGGGAGTGCACCTTAAATATATATTGTTACTTGCTGTGTAATATTCTTCCCCATATAGACAATGCTATGCAATAAGAATCAGTACCATTACAAAGCATAAGTAGCTTCACTATGAATTATATATAGCCTAATTAACATGGTCGGCTATTGCCCCGTATAACAAGATTACGGCGTATTTTGAATTGAAATATTAGGGTGGTATAATTTTTAGAATTTTAATATTTTAATAAAATGTATAATATTTTATTGCAAAAAAAAATTATATGTGAGAATTAGTCAATCAAATTTTAGTTTATATTTTTAATGGCTAAAAATTAGTTGAAATTTAGGTTGAAAAATTTATTTAATAATTATAATAGTTATTTTTCTAATTTTGTTTATAAATTATTCCCTCTGATATTTTTATAATAAACATATAGATTATAATCAGGTCTCCAAAAATTTATGTATTTGGTCCAAGTCATCTTAAAGATTTTGAATACCCTGTTCTAATGTTAAAAATTGAACATAATAAAAAATATAATTTTAACAATTAAAATAATTGGTAAAATAAATTTTAGTCCATATACATATATCAATCTACATCATACAATAAAGATTTACAAATACTAATATATGTGATATGATGGCTCTTCATCATATGCATATTTTTCATTGTTGATATTAGTGCTTGGATTTAATAAAATATTTATCTTTTTACTTCCTTGATTAAGTAGAGATTTTTCGTAGTTTTGCGTTGTTTATTTGTTTTAGTGCAAAATTGAATTTTGGTGAGAAATCAACCTGACCAATGTGGAGTATTAGACAAAAGAGGAGAAAAATACAATATATATTAGACAAAAGAGATTTTGCGCCTGAAGCGTAAAACCTGCGCCTAAGGCGCCTTTTGACAGTATTTTTGAATTCTGGTTCTGTCCAGGTGCGCCTGAAACACGCCTGGGGCGCGCGGCGACATTTGAACACATTAAAACATTTTTTTTCTTCATTTTAAGGTATCTTTTTGACTATTTTGAAGTTTGGAGACTTGTGCCCTAGCAAAGAAACTCAGATACGACAATTTCTAACACCATTGGAGCAGTTTTATCAAGAATTGTTCATGAATCTTGTAATTCTTCTCTAATCTCTATATTTTCTATATATGTCATGAGTAATTAAACCTTATTTATTAGAGATGCGTATAACAAGATGAAACCCTTATTTTTCTGATTTGATTTCCAGTTATATCAATGAGTTTATTGAATTATTTTTTTCCCATCTCTGTGCTTAATGCATTATAAAGATATCTAGAGTTAGAGTTATAAATGTCCAATTGGAGTCAAACTAAGTGCAAGTGAAAACTAAGATCCATAGCTACAACATTCATAAAGATATCAAAACCCAATTCAAACTCAAAAGAGGAGAAAAATACAATATGTATTAGACAAAAGAGATTTTGCGCCTGAAGCGTAAAACCTGCGCCTAAGGCGCCTTTTGACAATATTTTCAAATCTTGGTTCTGTCCAGGTGCGCCTGAAGCACGCCTGGGGCGTGTGGCGGGCATTTGAGCACATTAAAATATTTTTTTTCTTCATTTTAAGGTATCTTTTTGACTATTTTGAAGCTTGGAGACTTGTGCCCTAGCAAAGAAACTCAGATACAACAATTTCTAACACCATTGGAGCAGTTTTATCAAGAATCGTTCATGAATCTTGTAATTCTTCTCCAATCTCTATATTTTCTATCTATGTCATGAGTAACTAAACCTTATTTGTTTGAGATGGGTGTAACAAGATGAAACCCTTATTTTTCTGATTTGATTTCAAGTTATATGAATGAGTTTATTGAATTATTTTTTTCACATCTCTGTGCTTAATGCTTTATATTGTTTTATCAATTTTAAAATGTTCTACGATTTTTATTTGAAACGGAAGTGGACTTTACGAATGCTTGAGATGAGAAATTCATGATATTGTAGTCTAGGGATAGATGGAGTTCATTAACCCATTTAAATTAGTTGCAAAGGCAAGAGAATTCATGTATAGTAAGAATTAATTTTAATCTTAAATCCAATAAGGAATTAGGGGTTACTTTGGAATTAAAGATTCTGTTACTAAGACATTAGGGCAAGAATAATAAAGAGACTTCGGTAATAATTCAATAAAGGAATTCAATAACTAGAATTAAATTAGACACCAAAGTTGGATTCGAAGTGAAAATAATCCTTGACATTTTTCTAATAATAAAGGATCAATTTTATTACTGTTGTTAATTTCAAATATTATTTCAATCAATTTAGAAACTTTTGGTCAATTTTAGTAGTTAAATACAATTTAATAGTAAAACGCAGTCCTTGAGTTCGACACTCAGTACTACTATTTTATTATTACTTGCAACGATTCAGTACACTTGCTGAAACACTATCAAATTTTTGGCGCCATTGTCGGGAATTTCCATCTCACTATTGAGTTGTAAATTAACTACTTAATTGAAATTTTTTGATCTGCAATAAAATTTTTGTATTTTTTTTAATTTGAAAAAAAAAAGTTTTTCTTCGATTTTATATTTGTATTTGTTGAGCTTGCTAATGTCGTGTGCTAATGGTTTATCTCTTCTTTGTTTGAGATAACTATTCACTATAGAGAATGGAAGATTGTAATGATGATATTCTACTACAATTATATGAAGAGTGTGATACTTGTCTTATGTCTGCTATATTACACATAATTGAAGGAGAAATCTTGAGAGATACATTTTTAAAATATAACCCTCAGATTGGGCCTCTTAGGTGTTACTTTTGCGGAGGAATACATAGGAATGAAATTTATTTTGATTACTATGTACCACCACTAGAATATGAAGATCTATTGGTCATAGAAGCAGAAGATGACAAATGTTATACGAAAACGATCAATTGAGAACAAATTCTACCTCCTAAAATTCTATCCAAATAATCATATGACAACGACTTTCACATTAACGGTTTTTTAGTTGAATTGGAGAAGAATAACATGGTTTCAATTGAAAAATTTGAAAGTTAACGAGAGAGGTTATTTGAGCAAGTGGTTGAGTTTGAGAAGATGGAGGAGATATTGAAGATGACTTCATTGTTGTAATAGAAGAAGATAAGCAAAAAGAGAACACAAATAAAGAAAATAAAAAAGAAGAGATTGATGAATATCGAGTTTCAATCTTTGCCTTGTTCATCAATGTCCAATTGAAAATGACATGGAAACAGAATCATTCGTTTCTCAAGTTCATTAAATTTCTACCAAACAAAATGAAGCAGGACGATGTGTTATTCCTGTCATATATGCCAGCTTGACAATAATTGAGGCACCAAACTAATGACTTTGAAGAAGCGTTTTGTGGGAGGCAACCCATAGGTAAAGGTTACTTTTATTTTTGCAATGTTATTTTTGTTATATGAATTTGTTTCTTTTTAATTATATGTAAACATGCACTACGATGAAGAATTGTTAATAACTCTTAATTCGATTTAAACTCTATGTATTTGCTCATATCATTGCCCAATTCGATGAGTTTCACTAATGTGTGCATTGTTGATTACTCCTTGGTTGTCGAAATCTCACTTACCATTTTTTTAAAAAAAATTAACTTTTCAGTGACATGTTTGACATTATTTTGACAGTTCATACCGTCTCTTATTATTCTAGCTGTGAGTTTTTTGGTCTAAACACTTTAATTTTTTGTTGGGTAATCATCTAGATATATTTTATCCCTTCAGAACTTGCACTAATTATGCCTTGCATCACTTGTGATTTATGCATATACTGAGGAAATTTTGTTTAGTTGTTTGAGCATTTCTAAGTGCCCTATGCAAATTTTATCCTTTGCTAACCCCTTTGAGTCTTGTCCTTTTCTTTCGGTTACTAGCCACATTACAAGTCACATATTTGACTTTAATTACATCACCTTAGTTGGAGTTAGGTATACATTTTTTTCATCTCAATTTGGTAAAGTTCTAAGTTTGGGGTTGCTCATGGAATAACAACCTTCTTTATTCTTTTGTGTACTTTGAAGAAGAAAAAAATAGAAGAAAAAAAAAACCAATTTGTGTACTTTGATAAATAACATCTTCTTTATTCTTTTGTCAATGTTTGAAAATCTCCATAATGAAAATGTGAAGAAAAAAAAGTGGTCGAATAATTTGAAAATGTGTACCTAACTCAAAGGAGTAAAACCTATTATTCCAAAATGTCATACCGTTATCTAAGACCCATTACAACGCGAAAGTCCTCCAAAAGTGTATGTGTTTGTTGCATTATGATTGTTAACTAGAATTTTTTAAGCCTATGGTAGTGTGGTACATGTTATAGAATTTGAGTGATAAGATCATAGCACTTGCTAAACACTTGAGAATATTTTTTTGTGAGATTGTGTGAATAGAGAGTTGCACTTAGATGACTGAATGCTAAAGTAAACAAATTGTGTTTTTTTTTTTTAAGCAACCATGGAGCATAATGAATGTTTTGTAGTAGCTGAGACTTTGAGAATTGAGTTAGATTTGATTTAAGAAATTGAGTTTAAGTTTGTTATTAATTGTATCAAATATGAAATTAATTGTGGCTTGCAGATAAGTAACGTATTAAATATAGGGTTGTGATGACTATTCATCATATACATATATTTCATTGTTTTTAGTCTTATGTATCTTTAATCATTAGTTAATTTAAAACATTATTTGACATATTTTTTTTATTTTAGTTTTAGGATTTATTGAAATGTTTATGTTCTTATTTCCTTGATTAAGTAGAGATTTTTTGTAGTTTTGCGTTATTTATTTGTTTTAGTGCAATGCTGAATTTTGGTGAGAAATCAACATGACCTACGTGGAGTATTTCAACAATATTTAGAGTTGTAGATGTCCAACTGTGGTCAAACTAAGTACAAACTAAAGCTAAGATCTATAGCTACAACGCTCATGAAGACACCCGAACAATTTTCATAATCCAAAGAGGAACAAATTGAACTAAATTCCAAACAAAAGATGTTGTGCGCTTGAAGCGTGCCTGCTGTGCATTTCCACAATATTTTCACATCCTGATTCTGTCCAAGTGCGCTTGAAGCACGCATGTGGTGCGCAACACACATTAGAACATATTAAAACAAGTTTTTATCACTGTGTAGGTATTTTTTTGACTATTGGAATGTTTGAAGACTTATGTCCTAGTAGAGAAACTCAAAGACGTTAATTTCTAACACCATTGAAGGAGTTTTATCAAGAATCATTCATGAATCTTTCATGTAATTCTTATCTAATCTCTATATTTTCTATCTCTGTCATGAATAACTAAACCATATTTGTTAGGGATGATTGTAACAAGATGAAACCTTTATTTTTCTAGGGATAAATGCAGGTCACGAAACCAATTAAATTAATTAATTTTTAATTCAAAAAGTTCAACGACGTCAAAAATTTGATAGCTTTTCAGCAAGTGTACTGCATTGTTGCAAGTAATAATAAAACATTAGTACTGAGTTTCGAACTCAAGTATTGCGTTTTACCATCGAGTTGTACTTAATTAGTAAAATTAAACAAAAAGTTTCTGAATCGATTGTAATAATATTTGAAATTATCAATAGTAATAAAATTGATCATTTATTATAAGAGAAATGTCACGAATGATTTTCACTTGAAATTCAACCTTTGTGTCTAATTTGATCTCAATTATTAAATTCGTTTATTGAATTATTATTGAATTCTCTTTATTATTCTTTCCCTAATCTCTTAGCGACAAAACCTTTAATTCCAAAGTAATCTCTAATTCCTTAGTGAACTTAATATTATAATTAAGCATTACGGTACAAAATGTTTCTTTCTAAACCACTGTCTTTGCAACAAATTTAATTGGTTTCCAGATCTACATTTATCCCTAGATTACAATATCATGAATTTCTCATCTCAAGCATTCATAAAGTTCACTTCCGTTTCAAAATACAAATCATAAAAAATTTTAAAGTTGACCAAGCAATATAAAGTATTAAGGACATAAATGAGAAACATAATTCAATAAACTCATTCATATAACTAGAAATCAAATCAGAAAAATAAGGGTTTTATCTTGTTACACTCATCCCTAACAAATAGGATTTAGTTACTCATGACAAATATAGAAAATAAAGAGATTAGAGAAGAATTACAAGAAACATTAATGAATGATTCTTTATAAAACTGTTTCAATGGTGTTAGAAACGACTGTCTTTGAGATTCTATGCTATGAAACAAGTCTCCAAACTTCTCAATTGTAAAAAAGATACTTAGAAAGTGAGGAAAATATGTTTTATACATTCAACAGCATGCTACACGCCCCAGGCGTGGGATTTGCGCTCTAGGTGCACCTAGATAGTGTCAAGAATGTCAAAATGTGCCCCAGGGGCGAGTATTGCACTTCAGATGCAAAACCTCTTATGTACGTATACTATATTGTTCTCCTCTATTGAGTCGGAATTAGGTTCCAACGTCTTCTTGAAAGTTTTTGCCATGGATCGTAGCTTTCCGTTGCACTTTGTTTGACTTCAATCAGACATCTACAACTCCAGATATGATTAAAATACTCCACATAGGTCATGTAGATTTCTCACCAAAATTCAGCACTGCACTAAAATAAAGAAATAACGCAAAACTACGAAAATTCTCTACTTAATCAAGAAAATAAGAACATAAACATTTCATTAAATCCAATAACTAAAATCAACAAAATATATCAAACAACTCCTTAAATTAACTAATGATAAAAGATAAATAAGACTAAAAACAATAAAAAATATGTATGTGATGAAGAGTCATTATGATACAATCTACATGATGCATGTCATTTAATTAGGTTAATTCGTGTAACAAAAAAATCTTCACAGATAACATGTCACCTTCACATACTAGACTCAAGACAATGATAATCAACAACTACAATTCAACTTTTAAAATACATCGATTATAGATTCCAAAATTACAACAATATACACCATAATATCTATATTAATTAGTATATTTATTAACATATGTCATGTCTTGTCGAAATTTATCATCGATTAACATATATTAAACCATAAATTTCTTATAGACTTATATAATTTGATTTTCACAACTTTGTCACAATTAATAATTATTCATTTTTCAAATTTTTTATTATAAATATTGTTTTTTTAATAAAATGTAACTATTTTCATACATTTAATCAAAATTAGTTTCCTCCAAATTATATGTAAGATCACAATTCTACATTTGACTTTGAGAATACCATTCTATATTCATCCCCACAAACATAGAGAAGATAAAGAAGAATGTCTAATAAAATTAAAAGAGTATTTTTAGAAGTTAGGTTACAAATATAAAATTTTAAATCATTATGCGTGGTTAAAGTATGACCCTGATTTATTTCAACAACTTAGGAGATCTAATTTATCTAAAGAGTATTAGAATTCCAAAATACTTATATTTAGGCCTCCAAAATGATTTGATTTTTTTCATTTTTTTATGTATCGATTTTATTTGTAATTTAAATTAAATACTATGAGTTTTTGACTCTTTTTAATGTTATTTTTAAAGTTTTCATGTTATTTATAATTTAAATAAATGACGACTCTTTTTAAGTATTTAGTATTTTTTTATTATAAATTTAATTTTTAATATCAGAACAAATTTTCTAAAATATTTTGAGATGGCTAATAATTCCCATCTTCCATAACCTAAGAGGGGTTCTAACTCTTTCATCTTAGAAAGACTAAAACAAAAGTATAATAAGTCAAAGAAAACACAAAGGAAAATACATTATTTAAAAATGACATAAACATTAATTAAACACTATACAAAAAAGAAGCCAAAATTAATCATCGAAGTCATAGGGTATAATTTTAATCATTAAATAGAAGAAGACTTAATCACTAGACAAAAGGACATATGTTTAACCGTTTAACAAAGGTAGAAGCTATAAACAATATATAAATGGCCAATCATGAATGTAAGTCAATTCAATGCTTAACCCGAAAGCATACATAAAGAAACTCCAATTAAACACAACACAAATAATTTTTGTGGGTTCCAATCAATTGTTATTTTTTGTTTTCTAAAAATATGTCCGCTTTATATATGATATATTTTAATGTGAATATTTTATAATTGGTCAGACAACATGGCTTGTTTTGTTTCTATGATGTATTTATTTCATTCTAAGGTATGCGTTTTTACCCTTATGGAAATCCAATACAAATGGTTTAACTCATGGTGAGTAAGTGGTAAACTATACACAAGAAATATAACTTTAAATCTATTACAAATAAAAATAAGTAAAACAGATATAACCTAACTTGAACCACCAAATAAAACTAATGATTTGTCAACCACTAGTGCTTTAATTAGTTAAAGATACAACACCGAGCTATGATTCTGTTATGGGGAAATAAAAATAGAATGGAAGTTGGAGGTAGGTGATCGTGGCTGGAACTATACAATCAGACCTCGAGTATAAAGTTTCTTAATTATATATTTATAATCTCCCCTTTACATAATGAGCTAATCCAAAATTGACAATGAAAGAGAAAAAACCCAAAGAATAAAGAATATTATTTGTCCTTGTAATCTGCACATGTCATCCACATTAAGGACCATGTGTTATGTCTTATTTCCTTGTGGCTTTTTTCATCATCACAACTCTAGCTCAACAATGCAAGGGTTTACAATTCTACTAGAGTTTGACCATCATGCAATTGTGCGATAGTACCTAAGAGCACTGAAGTAGTTGCATCCTACAAAATACGTGAAATCTAAAAAAGTTTACAAAGTTTTGTTTGACTCTAGTTAACACCAAAACTTAATATTCTTAAATAAGCTAATCAAACTACAAAAATCAACTAATTGTCAAATGATAACTCAATGTAAAGATGCTAGATAACTCTTCTTTCTAAGAGTCATCAATCATAGATTTGTCAAAGCCACTGTAACGTGTCGTATCAGATCTTGCCTCATTTAGAGGAAAATTAAATGAGTTAGCGTGGTTCTTAAAATCCCACCTAAAGAACCAATTAACCCACTTGGACAAACAAGTGTTATCAAAATCAAAGAATGAAAATAAAGCGTTTTAAATGCCGAAAGATGAATAACGTTTCAATCCTCCACTTCAGCCATCTATCGTAGAGGCTTTGGGGAAACTTTTTTTGGAATGGACTTTTATTGGGTCTCAGCCCAATAAACTGCTGCATGGCTCCAATGTACGTGCGCATCAGTCGAACACGACCTCATCAATTATACACAACCAATTGATCAATATCAGATGGTGATCCGCACTTCACATCGAATAAACTATAACCACCTAATTACATCAACGGTTATTCCTCTTTAGAGGAACTATTGTATAAACGAATTCACCTTCAGAAGCAAGATTCACAATCATTTTTTCCCTTTACTCCCTCCAACTCTCATTAGAGGGAATCTACAATAGGCATTGTAATAAATAAAAACGTTTTAATCGGTTGGACAACCGATGTAACAGTAGCAGGATCTCTTCCCAACATCCTATTTCATAATGTAAATGCTCACAAAATCGATAAGAAGCAGACACTAAATGCATGCAAGCACTACATTGCAAAACTAAAGTTATTCTCAAAACATATATTATATGGTAGTTAAGAAGGTTCCACAACATATTTTTCTTGCAATATTGGAATTAGGGGTGTGAATAATATCCGATTTCTGACAATTTACAGTGTCTACACCCAAACTCATTTAAAAAAATATCTAAATATGTGGATTTGGTTATCCAATAGTTAAAAATCACTACGCCAAAAATAGCCTTTTACAGCGCCTTTTCAAAAAAAAAAAAGCGCTGTGGAATCGAGCGCTGTAAAAGATACAACAGCGCTTTTAAAAAAGCGCTATAAATCATGTAAATATAACGCGCGCTTGTTATGCACCTTTTAGAGTGCTTTTGGTAAGAAGCGCTGTAATAGGCATACCCATAATTCATATTTTACCTTTTTACAGCGCTTTTTTGTAAAAAGCGCTGTAATAGGCATACCCATAATTCATATTTTGGTGTACCTTTTACAGCGCTTTTTGTAAAAAGCGCTGTAATAGACATACCCATAATTCATATTTTTGGTGTACCTTTTTACAGCGCTTTTTTGTAAAAAGCGCTGTAATAGGCATACCCATAATTCATATTTTGGTGTACCTTTTAGAGCGCTTTTTGTAAAAAGCACTGTAAAAAGGTACACCCAATGCACATTTTACAGCGCTTTTTCAAAAAAGCGCTGTAAAAGGTGTATTTTTTTTTTAAAGCCCTATATATATTTGAAAAGCGTTTTTTAGCTTTTTATGGCATTTTTTTTTATAAAGCCCTGTCTTTTATCCTTTTATCCAAAATAATTTTGAATCAGACAATAGAACATAACCTAATGTACAACATATATTACCCTGTAACCAGAATCAGTAATTTACTATAAGCAATTCACAAGCAGTTCACACAATATGTAACCCTGTATATATTACCCTGTAACACAGTATTTTACAACATAAGTAACTACATATACATTGAACCTAATTTACAACATATTCATATGCATGTTTATATATTGTCCTATGATCATATACATATAATAACTAAAAAATATACATAATATGCACTAGTTACCATATAATATTCAGATCCCTTGCCCAACAACATGCTATTTCCTAGAAAATCAAATAATTTTCATTTCAAGCACATACTGACACCATTCCTCCTTTAATTCCATCAGATCTTGCTCAGAATATGATGGACTGGAATTGTCAAACCACTGCAATATAAAAATTGAATATATTATATTAAGTTAGTATCAAATATATAGATAATTTATATATGGAAATCATTTAATGAAAATACCGTACCGTTTCTGGGATAGTAGTTTTATTCTTGACAACAACCTCCTTCATGAATCTCAAGACGTAGTACCCACAGTCGATGTTGTTTGTTTGACGAGGGAACTTTATTGGGATCCATGTAATATAGACTTTTGCTTCGACACTATAGCACCTCTTTGAGCTCCATAAACTTTTAAGGCACTATCGAATGAATAAATGTGATTATTATAGCATGAACAAACACATTATTTATATATATATGTAAGAAATAAATGAATATTACTTACGTGTCGAGCATAGTCTTTACTTCGGAGTGATTGTTGTAATCGCCATGCACGGGATCCAAATAGTATATAACTTCAGAGACCCCATTGATTGCAAATAGCACCCAATGTGTCCTACAACAACAAAAAATTGGTTAAGCAATTTTGTTTATACACAACTAATAAATTAAATTGTCATCAATTAAGAAAGATAAAATTTCGTACCCTGAATTATATGGTGCAAAGAACAATTTATCCTTTTCTTTATTTGCTAATAACATATCTACAATATATTTCTTTACATTGTTTGGATCGAGTTTCCACATCGATATCTTGTGCGGAGACAAGAATGAGTATTTATTTGACAATTTCATCGTGCACACGACCTTCTCGTACAAAAATCTTCAATGAAAATTTTAAACTAGATTAATTACCAATGCATTTAATTAATTACCAATAAATGCAATTAAATTAAAAGTATTTTTTACCTTATGTACAAGCTCATTACAGCGGCGGCGACCGATTTTCCCCAATCCAGTTTTTTTCTTGCTGCAAGTTTGGTAGCAGTTGCTTTATTACCCGGCAGTCTTTGTGGTTTGGCAGCTTTATTAACCTCCAATTTTTGAGGTTTGCTACCTTTTTTTGGATGTGCGGGTGGTTTATTTGTTTGGATCTACAAAAATGAGGTTAAATGTTAGTTTATTGAATCTGAAAAAATTGACAAAACCTTATGCAATAAATGTGACAAACCTTTTCGGGAGATGTGATTGATTCGTTTTTGGGAGGCATTGTATCGAGGGCAACAAGGTTTGTGGGCCATGCCACATAACTACCAATAGCGCCGCCCAATGTCTGCATATCTCCGTCGTTGTCCGGTATCGGTAATGGTGCAGTTGGTTCGCAGGCAACAGTAGGCGATACTTTGACATGGCCCGCAGGGATCGGAGTATTGTGCAATACTTCTCCCAAAGTATTGTACAATTTTCCTTTTCCCACCTTCCGATGAGTAGGCAAGGACAAGTATAGGAAGCATGAATTGACACCCTAAATCAATAGTTAAAACATAAGTACAGTTAATATATAATATTGTTTAATGCATAAGTAATTAAAGTAAGTAATTAATTACCTCGGGAATACTCTTCAAACTGACGTTGCAACTTGCGATTTTACTCTCCATTTGTATTTCACGTTGGAGCTGTTCTGAAAGTTGCTTGTCTTTATTAGTATTCACCAAGAGTGCCACTTTCTCTGATAGGATTCTGAGCTTCTCTAATACTTCCTCGTTGGAAGGTTTTTGGCGCTTCTCTTGAGGAAAAAAAGCCTTTGGGAGTTACGCCAAATCCTTTCCCCCTAACTCGACCGGAATACTCAAGGACATTAAAAACTTTGCCGAGAATGTCCTTGCAACTAGCCTTGCTGCCCTCTTCATTTTCATAACTTTGTTCGGTAGTCTCCTAAAATACATGTAACATTAAAAAGATAAGTTCAATAGCATTTTTAAAATACAATATTAACATTTTCATTATCAACCACCCCGTTTTTATATACACGAGCTTCCTTCCACAATATATGACGACCCAATGGTTGATCGGATTGGGTGTCTTGTCGCTATTCGTTAATATCATAAACAAAATAATACAAATTAGTTACACAATATAGTTTATAATACAAATTCCCTCATTATATAAAAGTGATGTTTAATTACTTACAAGTCTTTGCTCGAGACTTGCATATCCCATACGTGATTTTTTGTATGGGTGGGTTGGATTTCTTGCCCTTTCGCGATTTGCCTTACTAATATTCTATATAAAAAAAATAGCAATTGTGTAAAAATTTAAAATACGCTACGAATATGAATAATAAAACACAAATGCTAATAAATTAATTACTTACGACAAATGCGGGGTCCGAACGTTTGGATACAAATGCACTCCATTCATCATTTGATATACAATGTTTATATATTTTTTGAGCTTCAGCATTTGTATTTCCTTCTCTATCTTTTAGATAGAAATTAGAGACGTGAGATCTAAATCCACGGTGGATTTTCCCAGCAACTCTCAATACATAACTCTTTCTCACCTCATCAAGAACAAAAGTAGCCTGTAATCGAAATAAAGATATAGTTTGACTAAGTAAAGTATTTCAATGAAAAAAAATTTATAAATAACAAAAGAGTGAATCAAAAAACTTACTTGAATGTCATTCCATAGTATATCTTTGGCATCCTTCAACGCCTTATCTCTTCAATCATCAATCGTAATTGGGATATTTTGTCGAACAACAGCCCCAATGTAACTTACAAACATTGAGCTGTTGGGGTCAATTGGTTGACCACTCTCATTCCAGCCAACCTAATAAACTCATATAGTAAGTACATGCTATTAAAAAAAGCTATAAAAAATACACAGCAAACAGAGTATAGTATAGTATAACCTCAAACTTGGTTGACCACTCTCATTGCATTATAGTTGCACCACGTTTGACTTCATTTTCATAAGTCTTAGTGGTGCCAACTTCTTCATTTTGACAATCTAAATCTTTGTCTGTATCCATTTAACTACAACAAGTTCAACATGCAGTTTAGTGTAACATCAACAAGCTCAACATGCTTCATGCATTATTCTAAACAAGCTCAACACGTATCAATATATATATTTTAAACAAGCTCAACATGCATTTTAATGATTATAAAAACCTAATAACACCAATACATGAATAATGGTTCGAAGAAAGATGAAATGCAAAGAAAAGAGCGAACGCAGAAAGATCACATAACTAAGGTTCACAGAAAAACGGTTTGAAGAAATACGTAATGAGGGTTACGTATTTCAATGAAAATATATTAGTAGCAATGGGAGAGATGATATTTGATGGAAATAAGGTTCAAAATGAACGAGATGATCGTGGAAATACAGTTCGTAATGAACGGGATTATAGGGTTTGCAAAAGAAGAGAAGAACGATGAAGGTTGCTCTGATAGTGTAGTTTACGTAATGAAGAGGAAACTGAAGCGGTTACTGTTATATATATAACCCTTTTTCAGCGCTTTTTTATAACCCTTTTACAGCGCTTTTTCATAGAGCGCTCTAAAAGGCTTAGGCCTTTAGGCCTTTTATAGCGCTTGTTAAAAAAGCGCTCTAAAAGGCGTCCTTATTTAATTTTTTAAAAGGCTCTTTTACAGTGCTTTTCCAAAATAAGCGCTGTAAAAAACCTCATTGATTAAGAATGTTACATAATGTTTTTTTAAAGTCGTTTACAGCGCTTCTTTCAAATAAGCACTGTAAAAGGACTATTTGTTTTATTTTTAAAAGAGTCTTTTACAGCGCTTATTTGAACAAGCGCTGTAATAGACCTCCTTGTTTAATTATGTTATATGAATGTTTTTTTTACAGTCTTTTACAGCGCTTGTTTAAATGAGCGCTGTAAAAGGCTTTATTGTTTTTTGATGCTATTTTTGTGTTTTGTTAAGTTATTTTTTAAACTCTTCCTATTCACCAACATCAAAGATTACATGCATGGCTTTTTTAAACTCTTCCTCGTTGGAAGGTTTTTATGCATCTTCTTCACAAACATCAAAGCCATGTTGAACCTCCAAGCAAAACAATCTCCAGGTCTTCAGGTTCCTTCTTAAATCGAAACAACACCCTTTTTATCTCTCTACATTCCTTCTTAAATCGAAACTTGGTCTTCAGGTTCATTTGCCATGTTGCGAAAAATTGATTTGAGTCTAATTTTTTTGTTAACAATGTGTTTTTGTTAAAGAGCATGTTAACAATGTGTTTTTGCGAAAAATGCGTACAAAGTGTTTGAAGAAAATCCTGTTAGATAAGGTCCAGTTAGGTGTCTGATGAATGTTATTTTTAAAACATTTTACAGCGCTTTTCCCAATAAGCACTGTAAAAGGTCTCCATCAGACACCAAATATAACCTTTTTTATTTTATTAGGTACGTTTATTTTATTCTTTAAAATATAACTTTAATTAATATTATTAATTTGTTTTAAAATATAAAAATTATTATTGAATACATTGAAGTTATATTATAAATATTAACACATTTTTTAATTCCATAAATTATACAGTCATTTATTTAATTATTGAGCGTTAATTTTTCCTTTAATATTAGTTACTCTTGAGCGTTAACCCCTAGAATTCACACTTGGAAGGCCTCAGTTCGAATATGAATTAAGTGAACTTCGTAACTGTAAGCGCTTTTAAAAGGTTCTTTTACAAGAGTCTTTTACAACGCTCTTTAATGTAAGCGCTGTAAATTGTATCTTTATTTAATTTTTAAAATGGCCTTTTACAGTGCTTGTTAGAAAGACCGCTGTAAACATCTTTATTTTTTTTTAAAAGGGCCTTTTACAGTGCTTGTGTTTAAAAAAGCGTTGTAAAAGGCCTCAATATGTTATTTTTGTGTTTGTTTTATTTGGGTTCAATATTGAATGATTGTAACTCAGACATTTATTACATGCATAGTTCATAAGAATTGAAATTGTCCAAATTTACATAAAACACTTGTTGAGCTTGCGACGCTAAAATAAAAGGCTCGTCTTTGTATCCCACCCTATTAAAATCAACAAGCAAGAATCCTGACTCATCAATCCGAACGCCATTATTATTATCGACCCACTTGCAACCAAATATGGGAACACGAAAAATTGTGTAGTCTAACTCCCATATGCGCTCAATAACCCTAAAATATGATAGATTTGCATATATTGGGTTTTTGTCTTTTGCACTAGAGACATGCATCGCTTCAGCTATGAGAGTGACTCCACTATTTTGCATAGTGGTCTGATTATCTTGTTCTTTGGTATAAAATGTGTAGCCGTTAATAACATTACCAGTGTAAGAAAAGACATGTAAGCTCGGACCATTTGCTAGCCACCTCAATCTCTGTGAAATTGATCCGGAGTCTATATCAAATTTTGACTTTATGTGATTTTTTAACCATGTTATAAAACTTCGATTGTGCTCTCGAGTTATCCAATTTTGATTCCTATTCATATTCAAACGAGATAACTGATCCATGTGTATTGTAACATACGGTTGAACCTCATCATCATTGTGTAGAACATACAATTGTGCCTGCTCCCATTCTGTCCTTGATATAGTCAGCAGTCTCCTTCCAATTATCCCTTCTCCTGATATTCTTCCCGAATGACGAGACTTGGGAAGCCCTATGGATTCAACATTGGACAGATATTCAGTACAAAATTTAGCACCCTCTTCAACAATGTATCGTTCAGCAAAACAACCTTCTGGTCGACTTCTACTTTTTACGTACCCTTTTAATATTTTCATATATCGTTCTATCGGATACATCCATCTCATATAAGCTGGCCCACAAAGTTGTGTCTCCTTAACCAGATGAACAGTAAGGTGAACCATTATATCAAAAAACGATGGTGGGAAATACATTTCAAGCTCACACAAAGTAACAACAATTTCCCTCTGCAATGTCGGTAATTTCTAAGGGTCGATCACTTTACTACAAATTTCCCTGAAGAAGAAACATAATCTAGTTAAGGCTAGTCGAACTTTTTCAGGTAAAATGGAACGTATACCTATTGGTAGCAAATGCTCCATTAGAATATGACAATCATGGGTCTTCAAACCTTTTAACTATAGGTCTTTCATACAAACCAAATTTTTAATGTTCGAAGAGTATCCTTCTGGAATTTAACTTCGTGTAGAAATTTACATAAAACAATTTTTTCCTTTCTAGATAGAGTATGAGCGGCTGGAGGTAGATATGTGCGCTTTCCTTTCTTTACTGGAGCCAATTCATTTCTTATTCCCATATCGACCAAGTCCAATCTTGCGTTGATGCCATCTTTAAACTTTCCTGGAACATTGAGTAATGTACCAATAACACTATCAAATACATTTTTTTCAATATGCATCACATCAAGGAAATGTCTTATATACAATGACTTCCAATATGGCAATTCAAAGAAAATTGACTTTTTCTTCCACCCAGATTTGACTAGCTCTCCCGCAAAAGGTTTGCCAAATTTATTAGTCATTCCTTGTACTTTTTCAATTATTTGATATCCATTCGGTGCTAAAGGAGCTTTACCTTCCTCTGATTTTCCATTGAATGCATTTCTCCACCCACGATACTGATGACTATAAGGTAAAAATCTACGATGTCCAAGAAACACATTCTTCTTACAATGTTTCAACCGCATCCAATTTGTACTCTTTTCACATATAGGACATGCACACTGACCTTTAATGCTATATCCTGATAAATTACCATATGCTGGAAAATCATTAATTGTGCCGAACAACATAGCCCTCAAATTGAAATTCTTTCTTATACCTGTCATAAACTTCCACACCTGTCTCCCACATACGTTTTAAATCTTCGATTAGAGGAGTCAAGTATATGTCGATATCATTCCCCGGTTGTTTGGGTCCAGAAATTAACAGAGACAACATCATAAACTGACGCTTCATACATAACCATGGAGGTAGGTTATATATTACCAAAATCACAGGCCACGTGTTGTGTGAGATGCTTTGAAGACCATGTGGATTCATTCCATCAATAGAAAGTGCAAGTCTTAGATTTCTTGACTCTATCCCGAATTCAGGATACTCGTGATCAATTTTTGCCCATTGTGGGGAATCTGCAGGGTGTCGAAACATTCCATCTCTAATTCTTTTATCTGCATGCCATGTCAAGTGTTTTGAATCTTCTTCACTACGATACATGCGCCAAAATCTTGGTGTTATAGGAAAATACCACACGACTTTTGTTGGGGTAGATTCTTTCTTCTTATATCGAGAGACATTGCATTTCGGACACGCCTTAAGTAGTTCGTATTCATTTCGAAATAAAATGCAATCGTTAGGACACACATGAATTCTTTCGTAACTCATGCCAATAGAACACAAAACCCGTTTAGCCTCGTAGGTTCGACTGGGAAGTTCATTATCATCTGGCAACATATCTTTTATGAGTGTTAATAATTCTGTAAAGCTTTTATCTGACCATCCATTACTCGCTTTTAAGTTGTACAACTTTAATATCGTCGACAATCTTGTGAATTTCGTACAACCATTATATAATTCTTTCTCTGCATCACTCAACAAACTTTCAAACATTTTAGGACAATCTCGAAGATCTTCTTCAACTGCTTTTGCGATCTTATCAACTCGGTCCGGCTCATATGTATCTGTATCGAAGTCAGTTGAAGCATGTGTCGAACTATTCTCAAAATTAATGTTTCCTTTTTTTTTCTCACCATGTCTTATCCAACATGTGTAGCTTTGATCAATTCCATTACATACTAGATGTCCTTCTAATTCATCTTCTCTAACACGTTTTCCAAAACAACATTTTAAACAAGGACAAACTACTCTATTTGGATCTTTTGCATTCTTCACTGCAAACTCAACAAACTCCTTCACTCCAATTTCATACTCTTTTGACAATCGATTGGCTGACATCCATTTCCTATCCATATTATACCACCTATATAAATGCAGTTACAAAACTAATAAGCTTTCAAAACAATTCAACAAGTTTCAAAAAGAAACAAATATCAACTAAAAATTTCAATTATTAAACCCAATTCAACAGATCATGTGTATATATGTGTAGAATTATTAAACCCAATTCAACTAAAAATTTCAACTAAAAAGAAACAATTCAACAGATCATGTGTATATATGTGTAGAATTAAGAGATTTAATATATATATAACAATTTTTAGTTTTCAATTATTAAAAAACTAGGGTAGAGGATATTGACAAAAACAAATTAAAAAATACCTGAGACAACGTAGATGGCCGCACACGTACTGTGTTTAGAATAATATTACGGTTTTGAAAGATGTAGAGCTTGTTTAGAATAATTCATGACACAGTACGTATATGAGAGTTTCCAACGTATATAATTATTTGAAAGATGAATTTTACAGCGCTTGTGAAAAAAGCGCTGTAATAGGTAGCTAAAATCAATGAAGGCGCATGCATTTTACAGCGCTTGTGAAAAAAGCGTTGTCAAATAATACACGAAAGCGCTTCATTTGACAGCGCTGTAAAAGCCTTATAACGTTATGCGCAAACGTTATATGACCTACAATAGTGCTTCTTTTACAGCGCTTGTCATCAAAAGCGCTGTAAAAGGCTCCGTTATTTTTAAAATATATTTACAACAGCGCTTTTGGTAAGAAAGCGCTGTAAAATGCACGCTGTAAAATGTCATTTTTGGCGTAGTGAATAGGTTATTAACCAACATTCATATTAGAGTAAATAATTTTTTTATATAAAAAACTATTTTTTATTATTTTAATTTGTTTTTATCTATTACTAACTGATTTTGTTATTGTTTTAAAAATAAATATTTTCTTTTTAAATTATAGATAACAATTTAAATATTATAATTTATTTATTACTAATTTAACAATTGGAGTTCTGTTTCCGACAACTACGCCATTCGCCAGAACTTTGTCGACTATCGTACCGATCACTGGAGCTCCAACAACTACCATCTTTCACCACCACAATATTGTTATATGAATTACTAAATAAATTATTATATTTAAATTATTGTTTTTATTTTAAAAATAAATTTTATATCTATTAAAATGAAAATATTCAATTTTTATAATAATTTTAAAATGATATATCTTTTAAATAATAAAATAAAACTAACCAATTAATTGGACCGATGTGTATTTTTCAAACCGACTTTTAAGAATGAATTTTAAATCCAAACAAAATATATATATATATATATTTACAGTAATTGAATAACATGTCAGAAAATATAAAAAATCATAGAAATAAAAAAAAATAATTGAATAAAAAGAAGCAAAGGAGGATTGGAATTTTTTTTTTTTTTTTATAAATCAGAAATATTAGCATCGAATAAACCGACGCTAAAGGTGATTAACGTTTTAAAACAAGGTAGGTCTCCGTATTATATTTCGCTGTCTTAGCCAACGTTAAGTGGACGCTAGATAATTTTGGTGTCGGTGGTCTACACTAAATATAGCAGCTAAATGTAACTTTTCTAGTAGTAGCATGAATGACAAGTCATATCGAAATCTAAGAATAACAAAATCATCTGACAAAAGATACCACTAATATATTATACATCCTCAAAGCAGAAAATTAAATTGTAAGTAACAAACAAGCTAGTTTAAACAAAACGACAAATAAAACAAAACAATTAACTCCGTAAAAATCAAGAGGGCTGTTTGGAAGAGTTTATACAGCATGTCATGACATAAACACTACACGAAAAAATCAACAAGACATATTCAAAATTGATATATAAGAGTTATTTAAATAAATTTCAAGCATAACTTCTGCATATGTTCTTAACTAAATATTTAAACACTAGCTTATTTAATATATTAAATAATTAACTCTACCTCAATCACTATATATAAGATCCTTTTGATATTTTTGTTTGTACCTTTTTATAAGATTGTTTTTCAATTTTTCAATGACATTAATTATTTTTTGGTTAGTTTGCAGTTTTATTTTTTTTTTTAGTTTGCAGTTTTAGTCCTTCTATTTGTATTGATTTACGATATTAGTCTTCCTATTTTAAATGTTGAAAGTTTTGGTCTCTCCATCTGATTTTTTAACTAAAAAATAACGACGTGAAAAACTTTAAATAACGTGAGATATGTTACGATGATGTAGAATGATTAACACTCATGAAATTGGAATAAAACGCTATAAAAACTTAGATTTCAACTTTGAATTTTTTTGTTCATATTTTTAATTTAATTAATAACATATGAATAATTAATGCATTTAGATGATTTTATATCATATCATAGAATTGTATGTCACATCATTTAAAATATATCAAATTGTCATTTTTTAGTTTAAAAATCTGAGAGACAGACTAAAATTATCGACTTTTAAAATAGGAGAATCAATTCGAAGAATTGATAATAATAATAATAATAATAATAATAATAATAATAATAATAATATTAAGGAACCAAAACTGCAATTAAGCCTTATTTTTTTAGTAACTTTAACGAAATATGTGCTTTTTTCTTCTTCTGGAATTTTTAATAAATACTATAACAAAAACATAAAATGATTCTAAAAAAATCATTCAAATTGTAATTAAATTTAATACTACAATTAATTTTTTTTTAATTTATTTGATATAGTCAACGAATCTTATATATAGGAAAAAAGATAATATTTATCAAATTATATTCAAACGACAATTTTACTCATTGAACATTAAACTTTGTTAATGTAGAGATATCATTGTGAGTAATTTTCTATAATTTTCTACTATTACAATTATTGATAATTTACTATGTAAGTCATATAACAATAATTGTTCACTCCTTATGTTGCTGAAATGATTAGTATATATAAGCATAAGTTCATAACAATAATTGTTCACTCCTTATGTTGCTGAAATGATTAGTATATATACGCATAAGTTCATTTCCAAAGAATAAAAACATTAAGATACATTTGTGAATCATAAATTAATGCATCTTGCATCAATCAAGCACACATCACTCTAACATGCATAATTTGACACAGTTCAATGCACCTTGCCTCATATTTGTGTTTAACGATCTCATAGTCTTCTAGTCACAATGCACTTTACATGGTCTCGCTAAGCCCAATCTTCATCAGCACCTCAAAGCTCAATATTCATTATTGACAAACAAAAAACCCAATTTTCATTGGCAGCTCAAAGACTAAGCTCCATCTTCATTGGCACTTCAAAGTTCAATGTTCATTGGAACCTCAAAGTCCAATGTTCATTGATACTTCAAAGTCAATATTCATTATTGGCAAACAAAAACTCCAAATTTTCATTAGCAGCTCAAACGCTAAGCTCAATCTTTATTTGTACCATAATGTCCAATGTTTATTGACAGTTCAAAACCCAATATTCATTATTGGCAAACAAAAAATCCAACTATCGTTGGCAACTCAAACGCTAAGCCCAATCATCATTGGCACCACAAACCTTAAGCCCAATCTTTATTGGAACCTCAAAGCCCAATATTCATTGGCACTTCAAAGCCTAATATTCATTGGCAACTCAAAAGCTAAGCCCAATCTTCATTGATACCTCAAAGCCTAATGTCCACAGCCCTTCAAAACCCAATAATCATTATTGGCAAAAAACAAGTCCAAAATATGTGTTTAAAAGTAACCAACTTCGGTGCTACAACTCTTTTAAGACATACTTGAAATGAAAATGTTGTAGTGTGTCCATGTATTTCGAGGCACAATACACCCAATGAGGTAGGATAGTCGCATAACTCATTAGCTATTGTTCAGCAACAAGTCGATGATATCAATATGAGATGGTGAACATGTTCACCCAACAAATGGGTGTATTGATTATGTCATTAATTGAATTGAAACAAGCAATGGCTATGTAAAACCTTAGCAAGACAAATGTAGAGGCTAAATCATGAAGGTACTAAAAAGCACAAGAAAATGGAATTTGAGTTATGTTGACGATTTTAAACCTTTTCTTTTTAACGTTAGTTCTTTAGCAAAAGTTTATCTTCACTTATAAGCCATGTTGTGATGAACTTTTTTGAAGCTGGAGATCTTTCTCTGTTTTAATGTTCTTGTTGTTGTTTTCTTTGTTTTGCTTGATTATGTTCTTAATTAAATTCACTCAAACGCACAAGTTAAATTAACATAACATTTAGAATCATAATTAACATTCTTAATTAACTTTTTGTTTGTTTCCATCAAAACATTAAATTGAGATTTTGTGTCAACAATCTCCCACTTTTTGGTGATGACAAACATGTTAATTTAAATTTTAATTCTAATTCTAATTCTAATTTTAATCAAAGAGAGCTTAAAAACTCCCCCTCAGAATATGCTTCATATTTCTGAACCAAAATAAAATCTAAAATAATTCTCCCCCTTTGTCAACACAAAAAGATTAGGGAATACAAAGGAAATGTATACTACACATAGAAAACAATGAGTAGATTCCAGTTTTAAGAAAAGTAACATTTTCTAAAAAAACTCCCCCTTAATATTTTGAAATTGGTATCCTTTAAAATTTCAAAATTCCAAAACCCAAGCAAGATGTCTCTTTGCTCTTTTGCCTTCTTTCACAACAGACAATATTTTAATTTGAACATGATAATGAGCGCAAGGGAAGCAAAATGAATGTGATATCATGTCAAGTATAATTTATCTCTTTACAAAACATTTTTATGCTAAAAAAGTTTGTATTATCAAAAACAATCAAAGAGATTTGTTCACATAAAAAATGATTTTAAGGACATAAAAAAGAGAATTTGTAGAAAATGATTTGAGTTCCATGAATGAATTAAATAATAATCATGATTAGAATATACCTTGATAAGATCCAAAGAAACACTTGAATTAGACATGAGGACAATGTCAATATGGCTTCTTCTAAAGGACCACCATTCAAATTTGTTACTATTTCTTTGATCTGATGGCTGACTTTCATCAAGACTCTAGTAGCAGCAACTTTGGTACCATTTCTTTCCAATTTAATTCTTCCAATAATTTGATCATAAGATGTTTTTGGAGGAAAGATCAATAGTGAGATATGTGTATGAGTGTCAAAACTAAATGGTTCAAACTTATTTAGAAATTGTTGATGTTTTTTCAACCATATCATCTTAATAGAAAGCATTAGATTTGATTGAATGTTGCATATAAACTGTCGAGAACATTATGAAGAATGTTCTGCTTTCTTGCAGAATATTTTGCTCTTTTGCACAATTTTCTGTTTTTTCTAAAGAATGTTTCTGTCTTTGGCAGAATATTCTGCTTTGTTGGAGAAAGTTTCTTTCTTCTGTAGAATGTTTCTCTCTTCTGCAGAATGTTCTGCTTTTCTACATAATGTTATGCTCTGTTTCTAGAATGAACCTTTTTGCTTAAATTGATCATTCTCTTAGATTTTGCCTTTATCGTTCTCTAGCTTTTATCAATATCAATTTCTTGGAAAACATTTTGTTGCTGTCCAAAATGTTCTTCTTCTTCATCTCCTTAGCTTTAATGTTTCCAATGGTTATAGATACTCCAAATTTTTCTAATGAGAGGAGGCATCATACTTTTCCATTCATGTGTATTAAGCATACTTTGTCCATGTATCAATGTTCTTTCTTCATTGTTGGATGGTGTGCCTGCATCATAAATTAGTAATGATTTTGGTGCCCATATTTGTTTGGGTCCTTGATGGTTAATATATCTTCTTTTAGAAGCTTTTTTAAAACTTGATCTCCTTTTAAAAAGCAAGTTGATTCAAAGTGACCATTTTTGGAATAATAGGAACACTTTGTTGTTGATCTTTGATAAGGTTTCAAAATCTGAGTTTTACACGGACTTGAAATTGATTTTGCTGAAATTCCAGATCGTTCCCTTTTTCCCAGATTTTCTGCAGAAGGTTCAACTTTCGATTTGGATCTTTCTCCGTTTTGAGAACAACATGGAGAACGTTCTCCTTTTTGCAGATTTTTCAACATTGGTTTAGCAGAACGATTTTCTCTTTTAATCAACTTTTTGCTTTCAATCTTTTCATCTCTTTTTCTAAAATAGAAAGCAAATTCCAGTTGTCCAAGTTTTTTACAATATGAGCATTTGGGTTTGCATTTATCCTATTTTCTTTTCGAAACAAAAAAGTTTTCATATATTTTTGTTTTTTGAGTTTTATCAAAACCAAGACCAGCTTTATCAAATATTCCAACTTGAGATCCCATGATTTTTTGAAAGGTTTTAGTAGCTTTGATAAAATTTGACAAGCCATTTCTAAGAAGTTCATTTACAGTTTTAAGGAGAACATTCTCCGTTTTCGTTGTAGAATGTTCTTGATTTTCAGATTCATTAGTTTCCTTAAAATGAGATTCTTGCATGTTCAGAATGATGTTTTTTAGTTCATCAATCATAACCTGAGCTTTCTCTTTTTCCCTTTTTTCTTTTAAAAATTGATCATTTAAAGAGCTACATTTTTGAACAAGCAGATTTGAATCATTAAGTAAGCTATCAAAATCTTTTTCAAATTGTTTACATAAAAGACATGGTTCATAATTTATTACCTCCTTGTCTTTAGCATCTGCCATTAAACATAAGCTAGCTTCTTCAGGTTCCTCTGTTTCTGTTTCATCATAATCATCCCAGTTCACCATCAAGGAGTTTTTCTTGAAAGGGAACTTCTTTGGTGCTCTTTTGTTCAAGGGACATTCAGTTTTATAATGTCCTTGTTTATTGCATCCAACGCATGTCATTTGACTTTTTTCTACCTCTATTTTGAAGTTTTCTTTTTGATTTGAAAATCCCTTTTTGATATGATCCCTTCTTCTCACCATTCTCTACATCCTTTTTGTAAGACAAACTATTTCTTCATCAACATCTTCTTGTTCGATTTCTTCCGAGTCCTCATCTGGACTTTGTTGCAATTTTTTCAAAGCAATTGATTTGCCCTTTTTGATTGGTTTATCTTCTTGTAGCAGTACTTCATGTGCTCTTAAGGTTCCAATTAATTCTTCAAGGGGAAGTGACTCAAGATTCTTGGCTTGGCTTATAGTTGTTACCATTGGTCTCTATATGATTGGAAGACACCTCATGATTTTTCTTACTCTTTCTTGAATTGTGTAAGCTTTCCCAAAAGAACGCATTTCATTTACTATTGTTGTGAACCTTGAGTACATTTCATCAATAGTTTCTCCTTCTTGCATTTCGAACAGTTCGAATTTCCTTATGCCAATGTCTATCCTTGTTTCTTTGACATGACTTATTCGTTCATGATGAGTTTGCAGTGTATCCCATACTTCTTTTGCAGTTGTGCATTCATCTACTCTTTCACTTTCTTCCCTACTCAAAGCACACGATAAGAATAATTGAGCTTTTGAGTTTAGAAGTACCTTAGATTTTTCTTCTGCTGTCCAATCTGCTTCTTTCTTTATAGTAGAGGTTGAATCATTTTGGTTGACTCTTGGTATGAAATTTCCATCTGTAATGATGCACCACATTCCTGTATCTTGAGATTTCATGAACAACAGCATTTTGCTTTTCCAAAAATATTAGTCTTTGCCATTAAAGTAAGGTGGTATGTATAATGACACTCCTTCAGCAATGTACATATTTTTTGACATTTATCTTCTAGATCTTTTTCTCTAACACTTGTTACGTGTTTTTAATCTTTCTAGAGACCAAGCTTTGATGCCAATTGAAGTAACAATGTCGATTTACAAGAAAGGGGGGTTTGAATTGTAAATGCACCTTTCAAAAATTCCTGTTAAAAAGGTAAGAAAATAACTCAAGATTGATTCTTGGTTATGAAAACAGAAAACAGAGAACGTTCTTGGTTTTTATTATAAAACAGAGAGCGTTCCTTGATTAGCTTAAAACAGAAAATCAGTTTGTATTTTATCTTAATTAATCAATTAAGTTTAACAAATAAAGAGATAGGATAGAGAATACCACACAAAGATATATCCTGGTTCACCCAACTTGGGTTACGTCCAGTCCTCACACTGTGAGATTTTCCACTAAGTGTTTAAAACAAAGAACCTTCTTGATCTTACAACACCTAGTCTAGATCAACCTTGATCTGTTTCAATCTCTATTACTTTCCACCCAGAAAGCAATAACAGCACCTATCTAACTTTGATAGGATTCAATGTACTCTAAACAAACTATAAAGAAACTCTTATAGTTTGAGTTTTTACAATTGGATTGTTTTGACAGAATATGAGATTTCTCAACTCTTGTTTGAGAATTGATTCTTTACAAAGGATTTACTGATAATTACGCAATCTACTATATGAATATGAATCAGCAGCTGTTTCGCAAAATAGCATAATGTATGATAGCCTTTGTTTTGCAAAAGAGCATAATTTCAAGTATGTATGTGATTGATTTATGGATTTTTCAGCACTTGAATTTCTTGCCTTGATTATGGATATGGGCCTTCTATTTATAGGTTGTAGAAGAACTGAATGAAGGTACAAAAGAGCTGTTGGAGGTGCTTTGTATTTTAATTGAACCAATATTTCAGAATAAAAATAATCCTTATTTGAAAACTTCTTTTTGACTTTTCTGGTTTATAATTTAAAGCATTTCTGTCTTTTTCAGAAAAGGCTTTGAAATTTCCCCCTTGATCTTGGATGGTACAATGTTGATCTTGAGTCTTGAATGTAGCCAGAGGAGTTTGGAGAAGGATTATAGATCATTGCATAAGAGAATGCACATCTGTTTGTAATTATGCAGAAAAACGGAGATTGAAGGCTCTGTCAGTTTGAACTTTCTTGAGCTTCAATAATCAATCTAGAGTTCCCGTTTTAATCATTCTGGATGTCCTTTGCAATTTTCTTGTCATATGTCAAGGTTGATCAAGCTTTCTTGACAGTTTGATTTTTGGAGTTACAAATTATCTTGATTTTTGTCTAACTTTGAGTCCTTATATTTTAGAGATCAGATAACCTTTTTGAGGTTGGATGAATCCTACTTGTTCCTTGCCATGTACTGATTCTATATGAATAGATTTTAAGGGCAAACTCTTTGGTAAAGAGGTAGAAAAAGTTTGATCAACATGCTGTGATGAACTTTTTTGAAGCTGGAGATATTTCTCTATTTTAATGTTCTTGTTGTTTTCTTTGCTTTGCTTGATTTTGTTCTTAATTAAATTCACTCAAAAGCACAAGTTAAATTAACATAACATTTAGAATCATAATTAACATTCTTAATTAACTTTTTATTTGTTTTCATCATAACATTAAATTGATATTTTGTCTCAACAAAATTGGTCTTAGGATTCTAACACTCAGTTGAGAGGATGCTACAATTCAAATCGTATATCAATCCAAGTATAATAGTTCACACATAATTGAATATAATGTTTTTTCACTTGGTTGATTTTACTGAGATTTCTAATGACTCACAATGGATTTGATTTTTCAATATCATATATATTGTTTAAGACTTTTTGTTGGAATTTTATTCTTTTTGTATCGAGCTTGTCTCTTTCTATCTTCTCTTTTGAAGAAAACTACTTTGTATTATTAATTGACCACATTCCGTTAATCATTGATATCTCTATTTTTCAGTAGTCTCTTTTTATGATCTTTTAGACTATATCATTTTATATTCATTGTTATGAATATAGTTTTAGATCTTTACTTTATACATTGAAAATGTTTTACTTGTTGATAACTTGAAATCCTATTTGCTAAGTATTAGTCAATTGTGCTACAAAGGTAACAAGGTTGTATTTGATTCTTCTAAATGTACAATAATTGATTCTCTTAACTAAAAAACTATATTGTTGGTCAAATAATTGGAAATACCTATATTGTTAATTTAAATGATATTGCAGGTATATTTAGTAACTTTAAGAACATTTCAATCTAGTGGCATTGTTGGATTTGGGTTTCAAAAACTATTTTAAAATCACAATTTATGCCACCGAAGATATTAATGGGTTGAGTCACGGACTAAGTCTCTCTCTTTAAGACGTTTCGTGGCACTGCTCAAATTGTGCAAGGCAGACTATCAACCACGAAGTCCCCAGGATAAAACAGTGCATATCACTATATCGGAGTTCTACTGCACTGTAGAAAACCGTTCTAGAATTACACCCTCAATATGGCTCTGAAAGCCACTCTAAATATGACGATTAAAGTCATTCGCAATATGGTCCTATGACCATTCATAATTGCGGCATTACAACCGCTCAAAAAACCAAAGGGACTACAGCATAATGACCGCTCTAAAAAACCGAAAGGGGCTGCGGCATAATGACCGCTCTAAAAACTGGAAGGGACTGAAAGAAAGGGGATTAGTGGCTTGAAATTAGGCAAGCAGAATATAAGAGGGAGAAAAGAAAAAGTTAGGAAAAACATCCAACTTTGGTGTACTTTTCACAATAGTTTGAAGCTTATTATATAGTGATGGAAGTAAACTCACATTTATTTTCTAACTAATGTGGGACTTTAGTATATATAGATTTGAAACTACTCAAAATATTAGAGTTTTCCAATGTGAAACTTGAATTTTAGAAAACATGTTTCTTTCTACTTGAAATTACTCAAAAGATTTATTTCCAATGTGGGACTTGTATTTTAAAACAAGTTTCTTTCTAATTAAATTTATAAATAATATTTTTGTTCAATGTGATACTTCAACAAATTATTAAATTCACACAATAAGATACTTATGTTTCAACATGCATGATATCATCTCAATTGGAAACCATGTTTTTTTGGACTCAAAAAGCTTTTGTGACATAATCCAATTCAAGCTTGATAGTGGATTAAAGATTTTTTTTTCGCTCAACAAGTGGATTGGTCTCTTCCCACTCTGTGACAGATTTATGAATAATTGCTGAATTCGGTCAGCAATCACCTTTCATGGTTGTAGTGGAATTTGACTTGACTTAGGCAACTATTTCAATGGGGATTAAAATAATTAAAAAAATTAACATGGCACATCACAATAGTTAAAAAAAAAAACATCGAGTTTAACTACTCCTGCTCATCATATTAGATAACAAATTCCTTTGAAACAAAATGTCAATAAGTTTAGAAAAATAAAAGTAAAAATAATCCAACAAGATGTGAATGTAAATAAGTTTAGAAAAATAAAAGTAAAAATAATCCAACACATTGTGAACATCAGAATGAGAATCCTTAAAAATAAAAAGACGTTCAAAAATGATTTTAACAAATCATATATAATAAAAGTATTCAAAATAAAACATGTTATGACACTACGAGGGTATTAATGATTACCTACAACTTGCAGCTCTTCTGCGTCCATCACAGACGCCAAATATTTACAACAAATGGAGAGTTTTGAAACCATGTAACAATATAAGATAAGCAAGAAGAACACACAAGTAGTCAAATTGACACAAACATGAGAAATCTTCAAGAACATAATATGAAAGGTTAATCCAAATCAATCATAATAAAATAGTCACAAGGATGCAATGCTATGCATGTCCTATACCTATACTTCTTCCTCATTTGGCTAGGAGGTTTGATACTATGCCACCACAGGAGTGGGCAGACAATTCATGAATGATCATGCCATCATAGATCCCATCAATTCAACTCGAGACCATTAAGCAACGATCGAGGTACTCATGTGTTGTGCGGTAGCTCTCGACCTTAGGGAAAAACCCACTAATTCACTTAGAAATTCCCCAAAAAAAGATACCCCCAAGGTCTACCATTCTTACCTTATGGTTCAACTATAGTCCTACATGATCAAACTTATTCAATTTTACTTTTCTAAAATCACTAGACTTGTCAGACCTGACCTATATAATGACAAAATAATCGTCACTTCAAATATCCCCCAACATCTAATTCATACTTATTCAATAATCACAACTCGACAACTATCAATATGAATTCCACAATAATCACCAAAATATATATATATATATATATATATATATATATATAAAAGTTAATTTCAATCAAGTCTCAACGTCTGATGCAAACATAATCATATTGAAGAATCAAACTCTATCAATCATAAAACAACAAATCTAACAATTAGTGAATTGAAGTAAAATCGTAACTTTATTAATAACAAGAACACTTTAATACACATAATTCGTAAAATAGCAATTAACACAACAATTATATAATTCGTTAAATAACAAGAACACTTTAATACACATAATTCGTTAAATATCATGCAATCTTAACATAAATTAGTCCACAACAATTATATAAGTTTTAAATCATATTTTACTCATCATTGTTACCATCCATATATTCTTAATTAATTATTATTACTCAATAGGACTCGACTGTACGTGGTAAGCTCCAGATGAATCTCTAGAAATTTTGAGATTTTCGTTCATTCAACATTATATTATACTCGTAAAATCGAACTTTCTCTCACCCTTTACCTTGATTGGAGATTTCTCCAAACAAATTTGATCTGTTTATGTTCCGCGCCTTTATCAACCACTATCTCTAACGATCTGTTAAAGAAATAAAACATGACGACAACAAAATATAAATAAATTATTGACTAAAATTATATATAAATAACTTATTTATTATTTGTAATACAACCCAATAACATATTTAATAATGTACATATTTATAATTATATTAACATAAATAAATATCTTATTTGAAAAGAAACCAAATCATATAATGTTAAACAAGTATAGTGTATATATAATTTTGAAATTAAAATAAGTAAAGAGTATATCACGTAGTGAACACTATATACAATTTTAAATTCTAACAAAGCATATAAATAGAATATATATGATAATATAATAATTAAACACATAAAGAAAAAATATGTCCAAGATGAATATAAATTGGTCAAATTCTATCCTACATTTTGCCCTTGAACATGAAAAAAAAAATACAATTAATACTCATTTAAATTCAAGTCTTTCCAATTTGGATATTGATAAATATAGTAGAATAATAATTTAAATAATTAAGTATTTTATACCAAAAAAACAATTTCATACCAAAAAAATAATTAAGTATTTTATAACAAAGTATTTTATAAAATTTAAAAATTACAATAATATTACTTGCAAGACAGATGCACAGTGAATATCACCACTCTTAAATCCGTCTATGCTATAGAATTTTAATTTCGAGGAAAATCCACACCTGCACTCAATCAAAGCAAATTTCACTTACTCAAATTAAGAGAGACTCAAATAGATACGTATATATGCGGATTATATTGTCACACCTATTCACGTTTCCGACCATAGACTAAGATATTTGGCAAAAAAAAAAAAATTAAACATCACCATCAAGCCACCTCATATATATATATTATACGTACGACGAATAAGTATTTATTAATTAACCTTTACTAATATCTTTTTAAATTTGTCTTTTCAATTTAAATAAGGAAGCATTATTAATATTGCAACACAAAATGTTTCATAATCTCGAAACGTTTGTTCTTTTCATTTCTTCTTTTGCATTTGTTCTATATATCATACACTAGTTTTATAATAATAAATTCGTACACTAGCTAGTCCACAAATAATAATTTATCATTAAACCCTGCATTCAAATTCGAAGACATACATGCATAATCAGTGTTCCTTGTATTCAAATTCCAAGCCATACATGCATAATTTGATGAAGGGTATTGGAACTTTTATTATTTTTTATGATAAAATCTTTAATAGTTTGATTTAGTGATAAAAATTAACAAGATAGTTATATGATTTTGTTGATTGTAGGTTCAACATAATACTGTCATTAGAGTAATTTAAAGTCTTTTTATCTTTAAATACAGTAATATTCTCCCACACTAAATCTTTTTCATAAAAACAATTGATATGCATTTAATAAGAGAAGAATTTTATAAATTTGTGTTCCTTGCTTCTCAATTTAATAAGAGAAGAATTATTAAAAGAGTCGCATCAGACTTGTTTATTAATATTATTGATTGGTTCCTCATGTAGCATACAATTTGGACTAAGCAATATTATAGCCGATAAATTATGGCTGGCACATGTAACCGTGTAATTGTAAAATCGATGGAGGCAAAATAATTTATTTATTTAATTGCAGTTTTTGTTTTTAATTTTTATTTTTATCAATTAACGAAATTGATTTCTCTATTAAAAATATCGATAATTTTGATCCATCATTTGTATTTTTGAATTAAAAAAAAATAATTTAACATATTTTAAATAACATGACATGTAACTCTATAAAATAGAATCATCTAAATGCATTAATTATTAATGTGTCACTGATTAAATTACAAATATGAAAAAAAAAATTAAAAGTTATGTTTTTATGGTGTTTTATTCTAATTTTATATATCTTAATCATTCTATGTCGAGTACGATATATCTCATTATTTAAATTATGTCACATTGTTTTTTTTGTTGTTAAATAATCAAAAGAAAATACTAAATTATTGATTTTTTAATATAAAGAGACCAATTTTATAAATAAATAAAAATAAAGAGACTAAATATGCAATCAAACTTAAATTATTTATCTATAAATAACTTTATACAAAATTAACTAACGCAACATGAAACTAAGCTCATAACCAACAAACTATTGTAGTTGATTTTTTTTCTCATCAAATCATGACTTATGTTAAGCTCTCTCCTATGGTTGTGTTCTTTATTGCCATATTTGGTATGTATTTCAATCAGTTTTATTACTATTATCGTACATCTCCATTTATAATTTAGAGCCGATAAGAAATTAATCCTAATCTACTCCTAATAAATGGACTATAGTCTATTAAATTATTAAGCACCATTGCCCTAAATCACACTTATACAAAGATAATATCATATTTAATTTGTAATAAATTTTTTGTTCTAATTTTACTCTAAATTTAAATTGTAGTTACAATTTTATCCTTATTTAATTACCGAATGAAATAATTAAATTTATTACGTAAATTTTAAATTCAAATATTATATAATCCTAATTTAAATTTTAAATAAAGTTTGATCCAATCCTTAAATCTATCTTAACAAATAAAATTTAAACTAATCCTAATTCTAATTCCCTAACTAAATTTATTTTTGTAATATTGGTATGTATATGTTGTACGAACTTTAATTCGTTTAATCATTTGCAGTAATGTTGTTGATGACGAAGGGAAAAGCACAATCGTGTGTTGGTGAAAGTTGTAGAGTAGGTGGTTCACCATGTGATGTAGGTTGTGATTGTGCTGCTTTATCCTTACCAGGTGTTTCTGAACCTTTTCCTCATGGTGTCTGTGTCGCTTCAAAAATTTGAGATTTTATCATGAATATGATCATATGATATGTCAATCTCACGATGAATCTATATTTCAAATAAACCTTTCAATAAATAGTTTGTATCCAACTAATGGGAGTGCACCTTTCAATAAATGATGTATGTAAATGGGAGTGCACCTTTCAATAAATGATGTATGTAAATGGGAGTGCACCTTAAATATATATTGTTACTTAGAAAATAATGTTATGAGTCATTCAAAATTACTTGTTGTTACTTAGACAATGCTATGCAATAAGAATCAGTACCATTACAAAGCATAAGTAGCTTCACTATATATTATATATAGCCTAATTAACATGGTCGGCTATGGCCCCGTATAACAAGATTACGGCATATTTTGAATTGAAATATTAGGGTGGAATAATTTTTAGAATTTTAATATTTAAATAAAATATATAATATTTTATTGCATATAAAAATTTTAAGTCGTAAATTTAAAATATAAAATTATATGAGAGAGTTAATAGATCAAATTTTGGTTTAGATTTTTAATGATTAAAAATTAGCTGAAATTTAGGTTGAAATTTTTATTTAATAATTAGAAGAGGTGTTTTTCTAATTTTGTTTATAAATTATTCGCTCTGATTTTTTTATAATAAACATATAAATTATAATCAGGTCTCAAAAAAATATAATTTTAACAAATAAAAACAATTAGTAAAATAAATTTTAGTCCTTATACACATATCAATCTACATCGTATAATAAAGATTTACAAATACTAATATATGTAATATGATGGCTCTTCATCATATGCATATTTTTCATTGTTGATATTAGTTTTTGGATTTAATAAAATATTTATCTTCTTATTTCCTTGATTAAGTAGATATTTTTCATAATTTTGCGTTGTTTATTTGTTTTAGTGCAAAACTGAATTTTTGTGAGAAATCAACATGACCGATGTGAAATATTTTAGCTATATCTAGAGTTATAAATGTCCAGTTGAAGTCAAACTAAGTGCAAGTGAAAACTAAGATCCATAACTACGACATTCATGAAGATATCAAAAGCCAATTCAAACTCAAAAGAGGAGAAAAATACAATATATATCACACAAAAGAGATTTTGCGCCTGAAGAGTAAAACCCGCGCCTAGGGTGCCTTTTGACAATATTTTTGCATCCTGGTTATGTCCAGGTGTGCCTGAAACACTCCTGGGGCGCGCGGCGGGAATTTGAACACATTAAAACACATTTTTTTACTTCATTTTTAAGTATCTTTTTGACTATTGTGAAGTCTGGAGACTTGTGTCCTAGGAGAGAAACTCAGATGCGACAAATTTCTAACACCATTGGAGCAGTTTTATCAAGAAACGTTCATGAATTTATTAATTCTTCTCTATTCTCTATCTTTTCTATCTATGTCATGAGTAACTAAACCTTATTTGTTAGAGATGCGTGTAACAAGATGAAACCCTTATTTTTCTGATTGTATTTCTAGTTATATGAATGAGTTTATTGAATTATTTTTTCCCATCTCTGTGCTTAATGCTTTATATTGTTTTATCAATTTTAAAATGTTCTACGATTTTTATTTGAAACGAAAGTGGACTTTACGAATGTTTGAGATGAGAAATTCATGATATTGTAGTCTAGAGATAGATGAAGTTCATGAACCCATTTAAATTAGTTGCAAAGGCAATAGAATTTAGGTATGGTAAGAATTAAATTTTATCTTATATCTACTAAGAAATTAGGGGTTACTTTGGAATTAAAGGTTATGTTACTAATACATTAAGGCAAGAATAATAAAGAGACTTCGGTAATAATTCAATAAAGGAATTCAGTAACTAGGATTAAATTAGACACCAATGGTGGATTTGAAGTGAAACTAATCCTTGACATTTTTCTAATAATATAGGATCAATTTTATAACTGTTGTTAATTTCAAATATTATTTCAATCAATTCAGAAACTTTTGGTCAATTTTAGTAGTTAAATACAATTCGATAGTAAAATGCAATCCTTGAGTTCGACACTCAGTACTACTATTTTATTATTACTTGCAATGATTCAGTACACTTGCTGAAACACTATCAAATTTTTGGTGCCGTTACCGGGGATTGTCATCTCACTATTGAGTTATAATTTAACTACTTAATTGAAATTTTTTGCTATGCAATAAAATTTTTGTATTTTTTTGTATTTTGAAAAAAAAAACTTTTTTTCTTATATTTTCTATTTTTATTTGTTGAGCTTGCTAATGTCATGTGCTAGGGGTTTGTCTCTTCTTTTTTTTGAGATAACTATTCACTATAGAGAATGGAAGATTGTAATGATGATATTCTACTACAATTATATGAAGTGTGTGATACTTGTCTTATATCTGCTATATTACACATAATTGAGGGAGAAATCTTGAGAGATACATTTTAAAATATAACCCTCATATTGGGCCTCTTAGGTGTTACTTTTGCGGAGGAATAAATAGGAATGAAACTTCTTTTGATTACTATGTACCACTACTAGAATATGAAGATCTATTGGTCACAGAAGCAGAAGACGACAAATGTTATATGAAAAAGATCAACTGAGAACAAATTCTACCTCCTAAAATTATATCCAAATAATCAGATGACAAATACTTTCACATTAATGATATTTTAGTTGAATTTGTGAAGAATAACATGGCTTCAATTGAAAGATTTGAATGTCAACGTGAGAGGTTATTTGAGCAAATGGTTGAGTTTGAGAAGATGGAGGAGATGTTGAAGATGACTTCATTGTTGTAATAGAATAAGATAAGCAAAAGGAGAACACAAACAAAGAAAATAAAAAAGAAGAAATTGATGAAGATCGAGTTTCAATCTTTGCCTTGTTCATCAATGTCCAATTGAAAAGGACATCGAAACAACATCATTTGTTTCTCAAGTTCATGAAATTTCTACCAAATAAAATGAAGCAGGATGATGTGTTATTCCTGTCATATATGCCACCTTGACAATAATTGAGGCGCCAAACTAAGGACTTTATAGAAGCGCTTCGTGGGAGGCAACACATAAGTAGAGGTAACTTTTATTTTTGCAATCTTATTTTTGTTATTTGAATTTGTTTCTTTTTAATTGTGTGTAAACGTGCACTACGATGAAGAATTATTAACAACTTTAAAATTTAAACTCTATGTATTTGCTCATATAATTACTCAATTCGATCAGTTTCACTAATGTGTACATTGTTAATTACTCCTTGGTTGTCGAAATCTCACTTACCATATTTTTTTTAAAAAAAATTAACTTTTCAGTGACATGTTTGACATTATTTTGATAGTTCACACTCTCTCTTATTATCCTAGCTGTGAGTTTTTTTGGCATAAAAACTTTAATTTTTTGTTGTGTAATTATCTAGACATGTGTTATCCCTTCAAAACTTGCACTAATTATGCCTTGCATCACTTGTGATTTATGCATACACTGAGGCAATTTTGTTTAGTTGTTTGAGCCTTTCTAACTGCGCTCCACAAAGTTTATCCTTTACTAGCCCCTTTGAGCCTTGTCCTTTTCTTGTGGTTACTAGCCACATTACAAGTCACATATTTGACTATAATTATATCACCTTAGTTGGAGTTAGGTATACATTTTTTTTATCTCATATTGGTAAAGTTCTAAGTTTGGGGTTGCTCATGGAATAACAACCTTTTAAGTTGGGGTGGTGGTTCTCAAAAACTAAAAAAAAATCAAAACAAAAAGAAAAAAATAGAAGAAAAAAAGAATCAATTTGTGTACTTTGATAAATAACATCATCTTAATTCTTTTGTCAATGTTTAAAAATCTCCATAGTAAAAATGTGAAGAAAAAAAAATTGTAGAATAATTTGAATATGTGTACCTAACTCAAAGTAGTAAAACCTATTATTCCAAAATGTCCTACCCTTACCTAAGCCCCATTACAACCCAAAAGTCCTCCAAAAGTGTATGTGTTTGTTGCATTATGATTGCTAACTAGAATATTTTAAGCCTATGGTAGTGTGATGCATGTTATAGAATTTGAGTGATAAGCTCATAACACTTGCTAAACACTTGAGATTTTTTTTGGGTGAGATTGTGTGAATAGATAGTTGAACATAGATGACTGAATGCTAAGGTAAACAAATTGTGTTGTTTTTTTTTTTTTTTGTAAGCAACCATGGAGCATAATGAATGTTTTGTAGTAGCTGAGACTTTGAGAATTGAGTTTGATTTGATTTGAGAAATTGAGTTTAAGTTTGATATTAATTGTACCAAATTTGAAATTAATTGTTGCTTGCAAATAAGTAACATATTAAATATGGGGTTGTGATGACTATTCATCATATACATATTTTTCATTGAACAAAAAGTTTCTGAATTGATTGAAATAATATTTGAAATTAACAACATTAATAAAATTGATAATTTATCATAAGAGAAATTTCACGAATGAGTTTCACTTGGAATCCAACCTTGGTGTCTAATTTGATCTCAATTATTAAATTCCTTTATTGGATTATTACCGAATTCTCTTTATTATTCTTGCCCTAATCTCTTAGTGAAAAAACCTTTAATTCCAAAGTAAACTCTAATTCCTTAGTGAACTTAATATTATAATTAAGCTTTACGGTACAAAAATTCTCTT
Organism: Cicer judaicum; assembly: GCA_037974835.1. Classification (NCBI taxonomy): domain Eukaryota; kingdom Viridiplantae; phylum Streptophyta; class Magnoliopsida; order Fabales; family Fabaceae; genus Cicer; species Cicer judaicum. The sequence goes on along the minus strand of JBBPBS010000629.1, from coordinate 4,441,099 downwards.
TTTCAACCACTGTCTTTGCAACAAATTTAATTGGTTTCAAGATATGCATTTATCCCTAGACTAGAATATCATGAATTTCTCATCTCAAGCATTCATAAAGTTCACTTCCGTTTCAAAATACAAATTGTAGAATATTTTAATGTTGATCAAGCAATAAAAAGCATTAAAGACATAGATGAGAAACATAATTCAATAAAGTAATTCATATAACTAGAAATCAAATCTGAAAAATAAGGGTTTTATCTTGTTACACTCATCCCTAACAAATAAGGTTTAGTTACTCATGACAGATATAGAAAAGATAGAGATTAGAGAAGAATTACAAGAAAGACTAATAAATGACTATTTATAAAATTGTTTCAATGGTGTTAGAAACGACTGTCTTTGAGATTCTCTGCTATGAAACAAGTATCAAACTTCCCGATTGTCAAAAAGATACATAGAAAGTGAGAAAAAACATATTTTATACATTCAACAGCATGCTACGCGTCCCAGGCGCGGGATTTGCGCTACAGGCGCACGTGGATAGTGTCGAGAATGTCAAAATGCGCCCTAGGGGCGAGTATTGCACTTCAGATGCAATACCTCTTATGTTTGACGTATACTATATTTTTTCTCCTCTATTGAGTCCGATTTAGGTTCCGACGTCTTCTTCAAAGTTGTTGCCATGGATCGTAGCTTTCAGTTGCACTTGGTTTGACTTCAATCAAACATGTACAACTTCAGATATGATTGAAATACTCCACATAGGTCATGTGGGTTTTTCAGCAAAATTCAGCACTACACTAAAATGCAACAAGGAGGTAGTGTTGGTTGAGGTATGTTTGGAAAAATTGGAGGATGATTAGGCATTCAATTCCAAGCTTGGGAGCAAGCTGAGTAGCCATCCAGTCTTGTAGAATAGCCTGCTCTTTGTCGTGATGAGCTTGCCTTCCTATGATGGTTTAAAAGGCAACAAAGAATATAGGGATTTCCTTATATGTTTTGGATGTTTCTTTTTTCATTTTGGTCCTTTTAGAAGGATGTTGTTCATCATCAATTGGAGTGGTGAGAGGAGTATTTTGGGATGAAGCAGCAATGGTACAAAATGTAGATAAGGTAGCAAATGAAATATTAATGGCAGTAAGAGAGTTTGTGGGAGCAGAATTGAGGCACATATGGGCCAACTATGTATGAATTTGGAAAAACCAAATATTGGCTTATTCCAAATATGGATGAAGATTTTTTTGTGGGGACACAAAAGCTGGTGACATCATAGAGGTGTGATGAATGTGAAGTGGAGGGAATAAATTACTTTGAGAGGATTGATTGGTGAAGGGTGGAATAGTAGATGTTGGAGGAAATACTTGATCATGGATATGATTCAGATTTTGCAAAACATGTGGAGACGAACAACATTCTTCAGCATGTTTGGGAGGGGAATAACGTTCTTGAGGTGAGCATTGCTCAATGTTATTAATAGAGGTGCGTGCAGGCCTATTCCTTTTATTTGTAGACGAATTGAAGGAAAATTTTGGTGAGGATGGAATGGTGGGAATTTGTTTCATATGGGAGATGTTTTTGGATGAGAGTTTTGAGATCTTAATGTTGGAAATTTCATTCAACAAAGGAATCTAAAAATGTCTAAATTTTTTGGAGAAAATCATGCCATATGGAATGGTGTTTCTTTTATAATCCTTGTGAACTGCAACAATCATATGTTGGATTATAAGGTAAGGCAAATTCAACTTTCATCAATAAAAAGCTCTTGAAACACTTCTTCTTTATTGGTGTTTAAGGTTATGTACCAGTCTTTTCCAAAAACTATTGTTAAGTGTTGTGAGATTTTTGGGGATTTTGGAATTTCTGGGGATTTTGAAATATTTGGGGATTTTGAAATTTCAAGGGATTTTGGTTTGGAATATTTTGATGGAGAAACAATTTGTGATTTAGGATTTTGTGGTGGTGGTGAGGGTTTAGAATCATAATCAGAAATGGTATAGATTGTAGTGTCCATATTTTTGGTTTTTGAAATACCAATACCTGCAAAAATACACATTAATCTATGTTTGGAGGATGAAGTACTAGAACTAGGGTAGAGGATTTTTCGAAGATGGGGTGGGGCTTGACTGATTGAAGGAAGAGGGCATTGATATAATGAAGGAAGAATGGTTGCGAGTGGGTTCTAGTGTGATCGCATATAGACTTGATTATGGTGATGACGACATGTAATGAGAAAATGTTCTATCTGAAGCTGAATGTAGAGGTGTTGGTCTTGGTGGAGATGATTGTGAACGATATGGAGATTGTGAAGAGATAATGATGATGTTGGTGAGCTAGCGTTTTTATGTGCTGACATTTTTGTGAGAGCCATTTTTGGAAAAAAAAATGAGGGTTGCTGAAGAAGACAAAAAGATGAACTTTTCAAAAAAAGGTTGAAGTTGTTGATTAGTGAAGAAGGATGAACGTTCTGCAATTGGATTAAGAGTGGAGAGAGTACCACACATGTGATTTAGATGGATTGATCAGTTGAGTGTTGGGAAGTAGGAAAGTGAAAAGATGTGGCATGTAGGGCATGGGTAGCTGTTACCTTTTGAAAAGTAGCATACATTTCAATTTAAAAGCTTATTTCGAAAGTTTCTCATGATGAAAAACGAAGATCATAATTGAGCAAACAAGCACAAAATAGAGAATGTTCACCGTTATGACCATAATGTTCTGGTTTCAATTTTAACGATCTTGAGTAGGATTTTTGATGACTTTTAATTGTTCTGTGATCGGAGGCGGACTTGATTCTGGTGATGAAGACATGTAATCAGAAAATGTTCTATCTGAAGATGAATGTAGAGGTGTTGGTCTTGGTGGAGATAATGATGATGTTGGTGAGCTAGAGTTTTTGTGTGCTGACATTTTTGTGCGAGCCATTTTTGGAAAAAAAAAATGAGGGTTACTGAAGAAGACGAAAATATGTTCTTTTTAGAAAAGGTTGAAGTTGTTGATTAGTGAAGAAGGATGAACGTTCTGCAGTTGGATTAAGAGTGGAGTGAGTGCCACACATGTGATTAGATGGATTGGTCAGTTAAGTGTTGGGAAGTAGGAAAGTGAAAAGATGTGGCAGGTGGGGCATGGATAGTCGTTACCTTTTGAAAAGTAGCAGACATTTCAGTTTAAAGGCTAATTTTGAAAGTTTCTCATGATGAAAAACGAAGATCGTAATTGAGCAAACATGCTCAAAACGGAGAATGTTCTCCGTTATGATCAGAATGTTCTGGTTTCAGTTTTAACAATCTTAAGCAGGAATTTTGATGATTTTTAATTGTTCTTTGATTGAATTAAAGCTTTCTTCAACAAGAGGTTTTGTAAAAATATTAACTAACTGATTCTTTGTATCAACAAAGATTAATTCAATATCTTTTTCGTTCCTATAATACCTAATAAAATAATGCTTTATTTCAATATGTTTGGATCTTGAATTGCTGAATATGATTTTTAGATAGACTAATGGCACTATTGTTATCACAATATATTGGAATGTTATAATATCTTACTGAATAATCTTCAAGTTGATTTTTGATCCATAAGACTTGAGAGCAACAATTACCTGCTAAAACATATTTTGCTTCAGCGGTATATAGAACAATTGTGTTTTGCTTTCTACATGACCAACATATCAACTCTTCTCCTAAGAATTGACATGTACCACTAGTGCTTTTTCTTTTGATCATATCACCAACATAATCGACATCCGATAAGCTAAAATATCATGCGAACCTTTGTTATACCAAAGGCCAAGATCAGTTATGTGAAATTCTTTTGGTGAAGATTGAAACCTAGCACATAATTCTACTACAAAAACAATGTCAGGCCTACTTGTAGTTAAATAAAGTAATGAGCCAATCATAGCCTATATTCTTTTTTAGAAATTGATTTTCCATTTTCATTTTTATCTAATGAGGATGATGGATGAATGGGAGTGGTCATAATCTTGTCTTCACTCATTTTGTATTTAATCAAAACATCCTTGATATATTTTTCTTGACAAATGAAAATTCCATTTTTATGTTGCTTTATTTGTAAACCAAGAAAATATCTCAATTCTCCCATCATGCTCATTTCAAATTCATTTTGCATAAGTTTTGAAAAATCCTCACACATTTTTTCATTTGTTGATCCAAAAATAATATCATCAACATACACTTGAATAATGAGAAAATCATTTTTATGTGTTTTCTTAAAGTGTTGTGTCAATATTTCCAGGGGAAAATCCATTTTTGATAAAACAATAATGAACTTAATCTTTCATACCAAGCTCTAGGAGCTTGCATTAAACCATACAAGGCTTTGGTGAGTTTAAAAACATGATTTGATTTCTTTTAATCTTCAAAACTAGGAGGTGACAAACATAAATTTGTTCATTTAAAGAGTCATTTAAAAATGCATTTTTAACATCCATTTGAAAAAGTTTGATATGTTTATAAGCTGGATATGCAAGAAGGATTCATATGGCTTCTAACCTTGTAACTAGAGCAAAAGTTTCATCATAGACTACTCCTTATTGTTGATTATAACCTTGAGCAATTAACCCTGCTTTGTTCCTTACAACCTTTCCTTCTTCATGTAGCTTGTTTATGAAAACCCATCGTGTTCCAATAATTGTTTGGTCTATAGGATCTTGAATAGGGGTCCAAAATTCATTCTTCTCAAATTGAAGAAGTTCTTCTTTCGTTAAATCAATCCAAGAATGATTAATTATAGCCTCATCGATGTATTTGGGATATCATTGTCATGTTACTATTTTAATCATTTTTAAATGACATTCTTGTTCTAATGTCATCAGTTGTATCCCAATGATTTGGTTATGAGGATGATCATCTACCAGTTTCCAACTTCTAGGAAGAGTTTGAAATAGAGATTGTTTATCATTCTCATTTTCTTGGGGAACAATCTGCTGTGTTTGCCAAGATTGTTCTTCCTCCTCACCATCTTTCTTTTTTAAATCAAGATCATCAAATTCATCAAATCATATGTACATACTTATTTCAACAGTTTTGATTTTCAAATTAAGATACGATATCCCTTAGATTCTATTGATTGTCCTAAAAATATATTGTTGTCTGATTTCGCATCAAACTTTCCTAAGTTATCTTTGTTGTTTAAGATGTAGCAATAACAATCAAAGATGTGAAAATATGAAATCTTTGGTTTCCTGTTCGTCCAGATCTGATAGGGAGTTTTGTTTATGATTTTTCTAATTGAAATACGATTCAAAATATAACAAGAAGTGTTTATAGCTTCTTCCCAAAAATAGTTTTCAACATTTGATTCTTCCAAGATTGTTCTTGCCATCTCTTGCAAAGTTTTATTTTTTGTTTCTTTCAACAACTCCATTTTGTTGAGGAGTTCTTGCACAAGATGGATTATGAGAGATACTAAGTTCATCAAAAAATATTTTGAAAGATGCATTAATGATTTCACCTCCATGATCACTTCTCATAGTGATTATATTGGATTCCTTTTCATTTTGAATCTTTTTACAAAAGTTTTTGAAAGCATCAAATGCATCATCTTTTTGTTTTGAAAATAGTACCTATGTGTATTAAGAGAAATCATCAATGATAACAAATCTATATTTCATACCACCTAGACTAGTAGTTTTTATGAACCCAAAAAGATCAATGTGAAGTAGTTCAAGAGGTTTTTTTGGTTGATATCAAATATTTTGATTTAAAACTACTCTTAACTTGTTTTCCCTTTGCACAAGCTTCACATATTTTATCTTTTTCAAACTTTATTTTAGGAAGTCCTCTAACAAGATCTAATTTTGATAAATTTGAAATTTTTTTCATGCTTACATGTCCAGTTCTTTTATGCCATATCCATTTTTCTTTAATTATGGACATGATATAGGATTCAACTAGTAGTTCATCAATTTATAAAATATAAAGGTTTTTCTTTCTAAATGCAGAAAATGTAATTTCACTAGAATTTGCCATTCTCATTTCACATATGTTTGGTTTGAAAATAAATTCAAAGCCATTATCACAGAGTTGACTAATGTTGAGAAGGTTATGTTTCAATCTTTCAAAATATTGAACAACATTGATTTTGGTAGAATTCATTTTACCTATAGTTCGTTTTATTTTGATTTTTTCTTAATCATTATTGCCATATGTTACGGATCCTCCATCCTTTTTGATGAATGACATGAAACAATTCTTATTACCCGTCATATGTCTTGAACAACAATTTTCCAAGAACCATGGCCTTTTTCTTGATATCTTGAAAACCGTCATGCATAATTTGTTCCATTAACTTTAGGTACCCACTTAGTTTTGGGTCATGGAGTGTTAGTGTTAAAATATGATTCCTTTTTAATGTTATATGTTATCTCATAGTGGTCATTTTTGGACCAGGAGGAATATCTAGTAGTTTGCTTTAAAAGAGGTTTAGTCAACTGAGTTGTAATTGGTTTTGGTAAAGCTCCATATCTTTATTCTTTTACTACATTTATTGCAGAACGTTATCTTTTTTCCAATTTTTGAGAAAATTTTGCTTTAAATCTAAAATGTTCTTTTTTTTTTTTAAGATCTTTTTGTTCTTAATTTTTTTCATCCATTTTTTTTTAAAATAACATGCAAATTCCAGTTGTCCAACTTAGTTGCAATATCAACATTGAATTTTGCATTTTTCTTATTTCCTTTGAGGAACAAAAAAGTTTTCATACATTTTGGGTTTTTGAGTTTTATCAAAACCAAGACCAGCTTTATCAAATATTCCAATTTGAGATCCCATGATTCTTTGAAAAGTTTCAGTAACTTTAATAAAACTTGACAAATCATTTTTGAGAATTTCAACTTCAGTTTTAAAGAGAACATTCTTCTTTTGAAGTGAAGATCGTTCTTGACTTTCTGAACTTCAGTTTCAAATTCCTTTTGTTGAGATTATTTCAAATTTTTTATGATCTCTTTAAGTTTATCATTTATATCCTAAGTTTTTTTCATTCTCTTTTTTTTTTCTTTGTGAAATTTTTCTTTAAAAGAACTACACTTTTGAATAAGAAAGTTTGAATCATTTAGCAAATTATCAATTTCTTGAAAGGGAATTTCTTTGGTACTCTTTTGTTTAATGGACATTCAATTTTATAATGTCCTTATTTGTTGCATCTGAAACAAGTGATTTTACTTTTATCCACTTTAGTTTTGAAGTCCTTTTTATTTGGAGATCCCTTTTTTATTAGATCTCTTCTCCTCATCATTCTTTGTATCTTTCTTGTGAGGAGAGCGATCTCTTCATCAACATCTTTTTTGGCTGTCTTCTGAATCACTTTTCTCATTTGTTTGTTGAATACTTGGTGAATTTTGAGATGCTTTTAAAGCTATTATTTTTCTTTTCTTTACCAGTTTATCTTCTTGCAATAATACTTCATGTGCCCTCAGAGTTCCAATAAGTTCGTTCTTCCAAGCCTAGTACCTCATGATTGTTGGCTTGACTTATAGATGTCACCATTGGTCTCCACATCATTGTAATACATTTCATGATCTTTCTTACCCTGTCTTGCACTGAATAAGCTTTTCCAAGAGAACGCATTCCGTTCACTATGGTTAGGAATCTTGAGTATATTTCATCGATTGTTTCTCCTTCATTCATTTCAAATAATTCCAACTTGCGAATGCCAATGTCAATTCTTGTTTCTTTAACATGGCTTGTTCCTTCATGGCGAGTTTGTAAAGTATGATAATAATTGAGCTTTTGAGTTTAGAAGTACCTTAGCTTTTTCATCTTTTATCCAATTTGCTTCTTTTATTTTCAGCAAATGTTGCATTGATCTGATCTACTCTTGGTATGAACTTTCCATCTGTGATGATTCGCCATATACCAGTGTCTTGTGATTTTAAGAACAATTGCATTTTGATTTTCCAGAAATATGAGCCATCAAAGTATGGAGGTTTGTTTGATAATCCTCCTTCAGCAATGTATTTAGCTTTTGACATTATCTTCCTGAATCTTTTGCTCTAACACTTTTTGGGTGTTCATTCCTTAGAGACTAGCTCTAATGTCAATTGAAGTAACAATGTCAATTTTAAGAAAGGGGGGTTTGAATTATAAATGTCCCTTTTAAAAATTCCTATTAAAAACTGAATGTTTTATTTCAAGATTGTTGTTGGTTATAAACGAAGAATATTCTTGGTTAGTGGAAAAACAACAATATCAATTTATCAATATAAAAACTGAATATAAGACAAATGATAAATAGAGATAGGGATAGATAGATCACACAAGCATATATTCTGGTTCACCCAATACGGGTTACGTCCAATCCTCACATATATTCTGCTTCAAAGCAAGAACTTTCTTTGTTTTTAACATTGTTTCCAAATAGGAAATGATTATAAGCTTTGAGTCATGTGCATAGGTCTATTTGAAGGTACAATAACAGTGTCCTTTACAACATGTTAATTGTACTTGCATTTGCTTAACTTGGAGAATGATCTTGCTTTTTGATATTTATGAAGCAAGGTGTTGAGTCCTCAAATTCTAGAATGATTCTTTCTTAACTTGTTCCTATTATATTTCTATGAACATATGAAATGCATAACAGTTCTTGGATCTAATCTTTTACATAGAAATCTGATCATTTTTGTTTATGGCAGATGTGCAGAACGTTCTTAGTTTTCAAGAATTATGTCAAGAACGTTCTTTGTTTTACTAATTTTGATTTCTTGGTTTTAATACAATTTGCTTTGTAATGCTTGGTCCCTATCTTATTTTAACACATTTAAAAATACATGTTAAATACCAAAACACTAAGAATCATAATTAGAAGTCTGAATTAACAAATTGTTTAATTATCATCAAAATATTAATTTTGGATTTTGTCTGAACAGTTCCTTATTGTTCTGGTTCCATCTAGTTCTAATTTTGCCTCTGGTTCCCACAGATTCTTGTTCTGCCTATGGTTCTAGTTTCTTGTAGTTCTAGTTATGCCTTTGGCTTTAGTTCAACCTCTAGTTTTGGTTCCCTATGGTTCTCCATCTAGTTCTAGTTCCCAAAGGTTCTAGTTCACTCTAATTCTGGTTCTGCATCTGGTTCTAGTTCTTTGATTCTAGTTTTACCTCTAGTTCAAGTTTTGCCTCTAGTTCTGGTTTTAGATCAGGTTCTGCCGCTGGTTCGGGTTCTTCCTTTGATTATGGTTCTGCCTCGGATTCTGATTTGTCTCTTTTATTTTTTTATTTGATAGCATTAGTATTCACGTCCATCTTTTCAACCTACTTGTTTTTCACCTTTACAGCTGCAATTTTTCCATGCATACACGTCACATTTTCAGCCTTCTTTACCCTCTTTTGATTTAATCTTTCTTCTTAAAAGAGCTTCAATTTTTCCTTGTATACACGCCATTTTTCCAGCCTCTTTTATTTTTCTCTTTTTCTTTCCCTAAAATGACTATAATTTTTATCATATATACACACAATTAAAAATTGCATCATTTCTTCTCAAGATATCTTAACCAATCCAAATGTCCTACAAAAAAAAAAGCAAAAATCTAGAACTCAATTTTATCTCATGGATACAAAGATTCATCATTTTAGTCTATAATTTAAGAGAGAGAAAAAAAATCAAAGAAGTAGAAGGCTTTGTTTTCATTTATAAGCTAGTAAGAATTTTTGTTAGTAAGTGATAAAAAACATGGAATGAGTTATGGATGAATAAACTAATTCAAAATAAGAGCAAATACAATCATTTAAAATAAGAGCAAATACAATTAGAACAAATCAAAGGAGTATAACAAATAATCAATTTGTGTGGTACCTATTTCTAAACTCACCTCTCTAATAATTTTATAGTTTTGTTTTTAGTGTTATGCCTTTAATTTTAATTCTTGATGTGTTCCCTTATGTCTTCTTCAACATCACAACCATAAATACACCAAAAAAAAAACTTTTTTTTTGTTAATAAAAAATGACCTAAGGTTGTCCAATCAAAGGATGTGTTTCATTTATACACCTGAAATTCCAATCTAAGGTTGTCTTTCATTTAACACATTTATTTTATTTTTGTTCTATTAAAAAAGTTGTTTGTTTTCATTTAGACATTCGAGTTTTTTTATTCAGTTTTAGTTTTTTTTTACAAGTTTTATTCTTTTATGTTACAATAATTGTTATTTTTTTCTCCTGTTAAATTTTGGGATAAGTAAAACCAACGTCAACTACTAATGAGTTATATATGTATCTATATTCATTCTTAGGTTTATTATTATTGTCTTTAATAAAATAAAAATTCATGTCGTTCAAAATTAAGGTGGGAAAAAGAACGGCTGATATATTATATTTTGTCAGTCTTAGTTTTAAAACATCTGAATTGCGACAACTTGATGATCTTAAGCTCTAAATAATAATTATTTTTTAATAAAATAAGACCGACTGAGATACGACATGTTTTTAGTGATAGTTTAAGGCGCCTAAATTGCAACAACTTGGTGATATTAAACTTTCTTAACAAAATTCAAATTAATAAGAAACTCATTCATTGTAAATACTTTGGTACTCCATATCTTTTTTCTTCCTTCATCATATCAATAATATTTTTCAAATCATTTTATTGGAACACAGACGCATTTCTTTAAAAGCAATCATCACATTCGCATTTTCTACCAAAAAATTACGGAACTTTTATTTCTCCATCACACTAGGAGATATGTTGAAGTAAGATCACACTCTTATCAATTACAATAATAATGATAAATTCTCTTTATTTTTAATTAGCAATCCTTTGTTTCAAAATCATCTTCATAAAACCACAATTTATATCTGCACTTAATAATAAAGAGACATCCGTAAGTAAACATATATTGCGCACCTTTAACGAATGTTGTAGGATGTTAATATTTTTTCTACACATAATCGACTCTCAAATTCAAAATTTGATTTTTAAAGGCCATTTTCCTATTTTAAAATAATTTTTTTTAGCGACTTCATTTAATTAGTCAAAAATTTTGAGAGTGGTAGCTTATAGGAGAGATATGTTGTTGCTAGTGATGAATGTTAGTACTACTATATGTTCAGGTTGATAGATCCATGAATAAGTAATTTTACTATAATAATATTTTGGTTTTTCTTTGGTATGAACTTATTCAATGTGTTATGTAAATTTTCAATCTTTTTTTAAGCTATCTAAATTAGAGAGCCAATATATATATATATTTATATTGGACACTAAATTCATGATGCACATAAAAGCAGTTAAAATTCTGAAGATATATAGTAATTCTACTAAAGACAAACATTTCAATGCTTTTTGTTGAGTTGATATTTGTTAGGATTGAATCTGGCTTGTGTATTCTATTTTTTTCTGCAAACCATCAAATAAAAATCACTTCAAGGAGTCTCCTATAGTTACATCCTCCAATGGCTAAGTGAAATTTAGGAAATGCAATGGAAATCAAAGAAGGAAGGAGATGGATAGTTTCTTAAATCGGGTGGGAAACAAAAGATCTAACTTCCTTGTAATAAGGTCAAAATGTATTAGTGATAAACAATCGTCTACAACCATTCACTGTCACCACTAACTGCTTCTTACATTTCCATCCTTTTAGTTTTAATTTATTGCATGCTTCAAAAATCTATTATCTATTATTATATATATCTAAAACAGACTCCGCTGCCACATCGTACTATTTACTTCACATATGTAAATATTTCGCATTTCATATAAAAAACTGACGTGTACGACTTCATAGAAAGTTTCATCTTCAATTCTCCTTATTATTATTATTATTATTATTATTTAACATCTAATATTATATATAACTATTAATATGTCATGAGTTATAAATTAAATAACAAACCATATATAACTGTTTTTTTACCTATACTATTCTACTTCTTCAAACAATTTCTAACATTAGTGCTTTATTAAAAACAAAACTGAAACGTCAATATTTTTTATCTGAAATTCTAATATTTACTTTGTCGTTATATTTTATTTAAAAAATCTTATTATTATATTTCATTATTGTGAATCCTCCAATTCTGAATTTGTTTAAACGATTATATATATTTAAAACAGATTCGTCTACCACCTTATAGTATTTCCTCGACATATGCAAACTATTTCCCAACTCAGCCAAAAAGCTTACGTATACGCCTTAATAAAGAGTTTCCTCTTCAATTCTCCTTATTTTGCTTAATATACCATACCACGTGACACATATTATTATTATTACTATTATTATTGTTGTTATTATTATTATTATTATTATTATTATTGTTGTTGTTGTTATTATTATTATTATTATTATTATTATTATTATTAGTATTTAGCATCTAATATTATGTATAACTATTAATGTGTGATGAGTTATAAATTAAAGTACAATCAATATATACGTTTTTTTTACCTATACTATTTTACTTCTTCAAATAATTTCTAGAATTAGTGTTTTATCAAAAGTAAAACTGAAACGCCGTTATATTTTGTTTAATAACTCTTATTATTGTATTGGACTATTACGGCTCCTCCAATTTTAAATTGAACTTTTATGCAATTAACTTTTATATTCCATCCTTATACTATTAACTTTTATACATGGCATGTTCGCCACTGCCACAAGAAAAGTTATGCATATGTAAATTTTCACAACTCACTTTACTCAAAAGGAAATCTCTTTGCAACCCAATTATTTTTAAAGAAGTATATATAATTGATTTTTTTTTTCTTTTTGCAAAAATAGCTTTTGAGTAAGTAATATTTTGTAATATATCATACGTAGTTGAATTTTTTGTTTTGCACAAATAGTTTTTGAGTGAGTGATATTTTGTACATATTATGCGTATTTGCTCATTTTTTTCAAAACCTTATTGTTTTTAGTTAGAATATTGTTTTTTGCAGACATATTTGATCTCATCTATACCGTGAAAGTATATTTGCTCCTCAAAAGACAAAGAAAATTATCCATATTTAGTTTATATTAGTGTTATTGTTCTGTTTTCGAAAGAAAAATATTTACCATTTATAGATAAAAGAATAATATTTAATACTTAGTTTAAATTATTTGTTTTTTTTTTACAGAGATGTTTTATGATGTCAAATTTTTTAAAAATACTATCAATTTTAAGTTTCTACATTTGTTTTACCTCTGCTGAGTTGTTTGTGAAAATTCTAAGTCATGTTGTATAGAAGTCTAATATTCAAAATATTAGAATTTAAATTTGTCATTTCTTTGACAAAGTGAGAATTAAATTAATACCAAATGACAATTATTTTTATATTTTTCTAACTATATTTTAACGATAAATTTTGATTTGACAACACACAAAAAAAATCACTAATCTAATTTTGTGATAGGTAATTATATATATATATTAATATTTATTAAAATAATTTTAAGATTTTTAACACTAAATATAATTTATAAATTTTTTTTGTAGAATGATCTTTATTATGGATTTTTAATACTAAATATATGAATTAGTTGCAATTACATATGCCAAATATTTTACATATTCTCAGATGTGTGTTTGTAACTCATATATAATAATTACTCAAATAAACTCTCGAAAAAAAATACTCTACAAACAAAATGAATAAATTATATTATTTTTAAAATTTTAAAATCTTATTCACAATACTACTAATATGTTAAGGTCTATATATCATGTCCAACGCGCGAGATATATTCTAGCGTGTTTGTTGTTTTAGAGTAGTTGACACAAGAATTATTACCATTGGACAACTCACCTACATATTATTGGACTCACACTCGTCTTTTTCATCTAACTCATTAGTCTAATTCATCTTTTTCTTCTAATCTTACTTTCTACATGTTTCTTGCACATTTGAGGTTTTGTTTTCAGTTTTCCTCACCACCATCAACAAAGTCATAATAACATCGCCAACTCACTGTAGATCTTGATCTTACCTTATTCATGATCTTATCACATAGAAATTGTGAAGGATCTCCACTGTTTTTGTGCAACATTTTATACCTTACTGGTTTTGATTGGTTAAACGTCTTTTGTGGGTACATTACAATGCTTGTTTCCAGACCACATAAGAATGCTGAACCATTATGCAGCAACCAAACTTATAAACCAACTAAAAATGTTGCCCATACATAAGCTAAGCTACTGAAGCAATAAAAAAACTGTAAAGCTAGGCTGAATGTAATCTAAGCTATATTGCAGGTATAATGATGAGCATTATGAGTCCATTTCCACCAAGCTATACTTATACCAGTCAAACAATTTCCACAAATGATTTGTGCTAATTTGTTATAACTGCGAATGGACATAACCTCATAGTGACCAGAATCATGACCAACATAAGTACTTTGTATCCAAAGCAAACCCAACAACATACCAGAACCCAAATGAGCCCAAACACTTGAGCAACCAACAACACCATAAACAACAATAGCAAGCATAATAGCAACAGATGTTAATGTGAACAAAGTAACATGTTCTTTCTTTTCAAACAAACCCAATTTGACAAACTCAGAAACAAGTCTCGTATAATCTTTAGAAACCTACCTTGAAATCACTTAGGTAATAGCCAGTGAAAAATTTGTCAAGATATTTCCATGCTGTACCAGGATGATATGCTATGAATGCATCAGTTACATTCTGGCCAGCAAGATTCAACAAAGGAATTTCTCCACCAGGGTGTTCTTTTGCCCAATCTGAAACATTATAAACCTTACCCTGAATTGAGATCCATAGATCCCCTTTTTTGTCATGCTTCTTCAGTTCCTCAGATGTTATAAACTTCTTCTCAACCTCCATAGTGAAAATACAAAAACCAACACCAACAACAACAACAAGAAAACAAAATCAACCCAAATGAGTAAAACGCAAAAAAAAGTATGAAACTCACAAAAGGGTATCGGAATCTGTAATTTGAATGAGATCCTGCAACAATGTAAACAAAATTGTGAAAACCAAGGAAACCCTATAAATGGTTGTTAAAAAAGACAACATGAAAGGATCCTTGGAAAACGCTTAGTTTTGCAAAGATCTAATGACCCTTTTGTAGGGTCATTAGATCCTACAACAGGTTCATGAAGTTGGAAAAGTTGCGCTTGCAGTATGTATTATGAGCCATCCTATTCCAGACACCAATGACTCTCACTCAGCACAAGTCATTCTGCCACAGAAACAGTTTGGTCGTAAATCAAATATGTAAGTTTGCTTTGAACTTCTAATTAGGTTCCTTCCGTTTCAAGTAACTACATACAAATTATGAAATTAAATGAATGGACTTTTACTGACTTCCATGGTTATTTTAGGTATCTTTTCTGCTGCTCTTATGCTCACAATGTAGCTCCAAAAGGAAAATATATTGCATTTGTTACAACAGAAGCAGAAACTGACCAACCTGAGGTGGAGTGGAAGCCTGGGATTGATCTTCTTGGACCAGTAGATGAGATATTCTATGACAGATTTGAACCCACCAATGATCATGCTACTGATGGTTGTTTCATCTCTACAGTAAGTACTATGTAGAATCTCTAATAAACATGTTTTCTTTTCTTGTTTGTTACATCTCCTAACCATTGTAAAGGGTACATGAAATTTCATACGACAGATATCCAATGTAGAATTAAATTTTTTACCTTATTTGTCATTACCTGAAATTAAATTCTTGCAGAGTTATGATGCTACCGGACACTTTGAAACCACAGTAAAAGATGTGGTTGAGATGTACAGTAAGTAAAATCTCAAGAATCATAAAAATTACAAAAAGACAAATGAAGGAAACTATCATATGATTATGGGAACAAATTAAAAAAGTAAAATCTAAATTATAAATACACAGCATGAAACATAAAAATCTAAATTACAAATGCAAAAGATTTACCCTAAAAAAAAAGATCTTATTACCGTTGAAATTGATTCCCGCGAGAGAGCGCGTATTTCCTTGGGCTTCTTTTATTATTTGTGATCCAAGGGTTTTGTAATTTAGTTACCATTGAAAAACCAAACCTACAAATTACCTATAAATTAGGGCACTTCTCTTTATTGTTCCATTAATTCTTATTCTTCTTCTGCAAACTGTTCTTTTGAGATCAATTAAAAGGTCCTATTTCCTTCTTTATTGATCTTCTTCGTTTAAGAGAGCTCTTCTCACACTCTCTGCCGCATCCACCATTGTGTCAACGCTGCTTCTGTTGATTCGTTCTTCATCTCTTCTCTTTCTAAGGTTTCTTTTTCAATCTCAAACATAGTTTTCTTTTCTTTTTTACTTTTTCTTTATTCCTAATGAAATGAAACCCTGTTATTTTTATATTTTTCTTTTTTTCTTCTGTTGACTCGTCCACAGTGTCAATTTTTCTCATTACTTTTAATACTTTTTTTTTATATGTTTTTTACTCTTCTTATTTTATTTTTAATTATTTTTAGTGTAAAACAAACGAAAAAAACTTTAATTTGGAGAAATGGAACAACAACAACATTATAGAAGAATCGTTAATATTGGCCGAAAATGAAAGAATTACAATTGAATTGTATTATCCTATTATTTAGACTTAGAATATGTAACTTGAATTTCATACAAATTTAGTAAATTAATCTTATATTTGATCTTTAGGTAAGTTTGTAAAAGCTATATCATGTTTATACTTATGGGCAATGGATATGTGTATGTGTATGTTATGTGTAGAATTATGGAGGGGGCAACACACACAAAAAAAGGTAGAGAAACAAATTAAAAAATAAAATAATTACAACTCATAACCCAAGTCTAGCCTTGCCCAGTCATACAACGGCAGTGCGCGTTTTAGGTGGTTTGTTTAAGTGTGTTATCTTGCATTCACACGACAAGTTACCCTTTAGGACACACCTCAAATGTCCTATATTTTATAACCAGTAATATTGTGTGAACTCTATCTTACGTGGGATTTTTTTAAAAAAAAAGTTCAATTCACACAACACTAGTTCAAAGTTCATAAAATATTTCACTTAAATTAAAAAAAAAAAAAAAAGGATTCTGGAGTAACGTTAAACACTTCTATAAAATTGTACATAAACAAATGTGTCTTTCGACTTGAACAATTACATAGTGAGTAAGATTCAAATTAAATCAAATTAAATTACAATGGTTCGTAGTCTTGAACTATATCTCTAACATCAAAACAACACACAATTTTATCATTTAGTGTATTCTCAAAAGGCTCTTGCTTTAATGGTCTTGCACGTCTATTTCAGTATAGTGAGTGCTCTAGGAATTATGCCTAAAAATTTCATAGAAAGTGGCCCCATTCCCACATTTACATAGCTGAGTCTATCAAGGGTACTCATGTAGTTAGGTACTCCACTCCACGTAGAGTATATATCTTATTAAGAGTTTATGTTACCTTAACCTTACACCACTTCAAGAATTATGCTTCTTTGATCTATAATAACATGTTCATCTCATATTGTTGGTATTTGTGACTTCTAATATTAGGAAATTCAAGCAAGGTTACAAGAATAGTAATTCAATTTTTCCTAAGTACTGAAATTAATATCGAAACCAACGTAATCAATATTAATTCAATTCAATTCAAGCGTGATTAATTCTACCAATAACAAGATAGTCAATTAACAGAATTTATTCTGGATCAAAGATCACAGTGAAACTTCTTCTTGATGAGCCCTCTCAACAAAGAAGATAGTTACAAGTTTTAATACTGGATTTTTACAAGACTTTCTTTACAAAACGTTGTTTACATAGATTACAAAAGATCAACGATCAACAATACAGGCGACTCAATCAATCTATGAAATGCACACAATAAGGATTTGTGTAACACCCCGATTTTCAAAGCGAGGGTGTATTATTTTTTTTTTAAAAAACAAATTAAAATAAAACAGAGAAATAAATAAGGTAACACCTTTGGATAAATAATTAAGTCATTATAATTTACAAGTAGCGGAAAAGTTTCTCCAAATATGAATACGAAATATTTACATATCAAAAAGTGGTACAGTCTTCCAGTTTAAAATAAACACAATACAAAAGAAAGACGTATGTTCCCTCTATGTCAACCTAATCTGATCATTCTACAAAACTAAACTAAACACCCTGAGTGATCTCCACGCGCCCCGTAAGATCCTCCTAACATAGCTCCAGTCAGGCATTCCCATCTACATCTCCATCCACAGGGTATGAACCGGTAGGATCGTCTTGTCTCTCATCTGAGGGCAAAGCCCAGATTTTCACAATAGTTGTAAAGGGTCACCAACCGAAATTAACAGTTAACACATAACATTTAAGTTTTTAAATGCACAAATAACCTTTCCACTTAGCATGCACCTTAAAAGGGTTTCCATATGCTAAACATGCATAAACAAAGTTGAAAATTGAAGTTTTTAACAAAACAGCATTGTTGTATACGAATACAACATCTCTGTATTCGAATACAAAGCTGTTTCAGCATTCAGCAACAAAAACAACATGTCTGTATTCGAATACCACAGTCTGTATTCGACTACACAGCAAGTCAGTAGCAAAACAACATGTCTGTATTCGAATACAGCTTCCTGTATTCGAATACACAGCAGACAGCAGCAGAAAAACAGCAAAATTCAGCATTTTTCAGCTTTTTAAAGGGTATCGAAACCAATCAACACTTACACACAAATCCAAACAATCATACTTAACAATTATAGCGCAAACACTACGACATCTTGAGTTTTGAAATGGTTTTGCAATCAATGACACTTACAAACAATTCCAAAACATCCACACTTGGCAATTATAACAAAATCACCACGACAATTTAAGTTTCGAAAAGGTTTTGCAATCAACCACACTTACACGCAATTCCAAAACATAACACTTAGCATTTTCAACACAATCACCACGACAACTTGAGTTTCTAAATAGTTTACAATCAATCACTCTTACGCATAATATCAACACATAACACTTAGCAATTTCAACACAATCCTAAACTTGAATCAAACACGACTCGCGTGCCAAGCACCCTAATGCAATGCGTATATGCCAAAATGCATGGACTCGGAATTCCAAACCAAAACCCTCCTCGAAGGGCCGTAAATCATAATTGTACCGCCTATCGCAGGCCAAAGTACCAATTACTGAGGTGCCACCTATCACGGGTCAGCATGATCTACTAAAAAACGTAAATCGTAAACGTACCACCTATCACGGGTCAGTACTGTTTACCGAGGTGCCACCTATCACGGGTCAACACAATTTACCAAAATGAAATGCATGAGCATACACTGACTCCATCCACAACAATCGTTAAATAAATGCAGATATTAAAAGATTCCCCATTTTTAATACTCATTTAACTTAACCGATTTTCACACCAAACATTAAGCAAACAGACATATTAAGAGATTCCCCATTCTTAATATTCTTTTAACTTAAGCGATTTCCAAAACAACATTAAGTAACCAAGACATTAAGAGATTCCCCATTCTTAATATCCAGTTAACTTAACGATTTCCAAAAACAACATTAAGTAACCAAGACATTAAGAGATTCCCAATTCTTAATATCCAGTTAACTTAAACGATTTTCACAAACACATATTAAGTAAACAAGACATTAAGAGATTCCCCATTCTTAATACTCGTTTAACTTAATGGTTTTCAAATTCCACACAAAACAACTCAAACATATTATCAAATTCAATCCACGATTCACACCAAAACATAACCATTCATTTCTCCACAAAATCGTTTTCACGACAACATTAAGTAAATGCCGACATTAAGAGATTCCCCATTCTTAATACTCGTTTAAGTCTAATGCTTTTCAAATTTCATCAGTATTAATTAAGAATGCGTCAAATACGAAGAACACAAATCAACACTACATAACATTCAAACACATTAAATTTCATTTACTCAGAACCTTACACAAATGAGTCAAATTCATTTTCCACGCAACATTCATCAATATCACCAAAACCTAACTCTAAGATTTTACCCACAAAGCCTTAGATTCTTTTTCCCCAACTCAATACTCCAACCCTAACAAAATTCTTTTCCACACAACCACAGATAAGTCCCTAAATGCAAACTAAAAGTTTGGAAGGAGCCCTTACCTTCACGTTAGCTTTAACGTGCGATTACGGTACCGCGAGTAAATTCGGTAAAATCTCTGCTCGCAACGTCGCTTCCAAAGTTGGTTCCCTAGCACCGTAGTGTGGTAGTGAGCAACTTTCCCTTCTATCTCTTCATGAAACGAAGCTTAGATCTAGATGAAACGGGGAGGTTTGTGTTTGACGGTTCTGAAATCCCTAACTCCATTTTCGAATCCGGGAGGAAGGAAGGAGCTGGGAGCTTGATCTTTCTCACCCACTAGCCTTGGGTTTCAATTCGGGAAGCCAAAGAAAGAAAAAGAAAGCAAAACAAGAAGAATGGCGGAAGAAGGATGATGCGTTTGCGAGGAGGGGAGCGATTCTGCTTTCTCTGTTTCTTTTCTTTTCCTCTTTTCCTTTCTAACCACATATATATATATATAGATATAACTTATATTAATATATATATATATATATACTTATAATAATATATATATATATATACATTTATATTATATTTAAAACCAAACTCAAATGAATATCTACCAACTCTTACACACCTCACTTCATTCTCGTCTCAAACTATTTTGATAAAAATATCTACTCTCGTCACAACTCAATTGTCGAATACAATTTTCAGCAACCTGAGATATTTTGAACAAAACCGCCCAGAATTAAATTCTTCGAAACCTAACTAAATTATTCTTCGACAAATAATTTTAATCCAATTTCCAGAAATATATTTTCGCCCTTTAACTCACTAAATACCAAAAACTGGGCTAACAGCCTAAGAAATTCCACACAAAAATACCCTAAAATTGTATAATTTAGGATTTAAAATTAAGGGTCTTACATTACTACCCCCCTAAAATTAGTTTCGTCCTCGAAACTTAAAAGTACGAGTAGCAATCCATACTAGTTTTGTACTCAAATTCAACATACAAGTCGTAACTTGTTTCACCCGGCCTACTCGAAGAAAGTGTTGCCTACCCCTTTTCATAGGATGCTTAATAACTTCACACACATCCATAGTCGGTAAGGCTTGTCCGTTCCATTCAACATGATTGTGTCTACTATCAACAAGAGATTAAGGATGATCAGTTCCTCAATTTGTCAATAAATAACCAACAACCATGATAGTGGCTTAGACTATCTTAACCGAACTGTAATAGCGCTCCTTGCAACTTACAACTGAGGTTATCTTAATGTACAAGCAGTCAACAATCTTCTCAAGGTCCATTGAGTTTCCCTTATTTTCCTATAACTTTGATTTTGTCGACGAAGTAAAATATCGCATACCTATTTCACGTAGTCTCATTTGCATCCACTTGGTACCAAACTAAAACACTTAGAATGACCCAACACACTGAGCATAGAACAATCACTACATCCGAGAACTCCTAAATTTCTCCCTTGTCCACAAATCCTCGATTTTTCTTAAGTCGTACAACTACGTCAACTGTAGTGTTCTTATCAGTATGTTATTCCAGTTATAAATTTAACAATTCCATCACCACATATGCTTGGGGATCAAAGCTTCCTCAAATATTTTCGAAATCATGCCAAAGACTATACCACTTGGGACACACAAACTTCCTTTCAGTTTAGTACTTCATTTCAAGAGTCACGTTTTCCATTAAAATCCAACTTGAATTTAATCCACAGATTAAGGTCTACATTTGTCTCATGCCTAACACCTCAAATTCACGCTTCACTAGAAAATTTCTTACATACTTCGCAATTATGCACAAACTCGAAAATAATCCTCCTGCCTCTACTGCCAACATTCATTCTGATACTTCTCAATATCATTGCGTCCTTCATTTGCAACTTGATGATTATCCTTTCATTATGACAGGTCAAACGCATTGTATTCACTCCATCACTTTTCCATTTATACAAAACTTAAATTTCTACCTTGAACCTTGATACATCTTCATTATAGTGATTCCAATAAATCAAGGCTTACTAATTCCCACCAAACTTTTCCATTTCATGTTCAATTGTTTCCTATCAAACAAACATTTAACTCCTTTGATTGACAAACCCAATAACAATCCCCATGACATGCACTCAAGTAATGTCTTTATATCTTGGCATACCTTTATAATAATAATGTTTGAATTATAGGTGAGATAATTCCTTTCCTGAATCTTTAATTGTCATAAGCTACATCTCTACGTGCTGCTCCAACAAATTTCTTGGCACATTTTCCAATATTTGTTTCACTTGCTAGATTCTTATTCCTTCACAACCTTCACCGAGATACAAACTGAAAGAATTCAAACAATCGAACGTCCTAAAGAATTATTTCTCACACATTCCCCATAAACATTTCCTAAGAAATAATTATCTATAACCTCATCATCCAAACTTTTGCAGTAAAATGTCTCAAAGACCCACATACCTTTCATTGTTCATCTAGTCACTACAACACTCATTTTAAACCTCAACGCTTGATTTCCCAAGACCAACAACTAAATCACAAATCATTCATTTCATCTCTTATTTTTCACTTTCTATCATTTAATAGGATTCTCAAATTTGATCTTCAAAATCTCCAAACACTTCCATCCTTAACATGAATCATTTATCACTTGCCTGCCTCAACTCCTTCGATTATGAATATTTTAAGCATTACTTGTCCTCCATCCAACTTTGTGGATATTAAATCATCAACTAATAAAATCAACCATCTTAGGGCCCCAAATCAAATCTCAAATAATCCTTCCAACCTATCAAAATATTAACGTCCTCTTAGTAATTTTTATCCTTTTATAGACTCTCAAACTTATATTACCGCAATCTCAAGTATTCTCGTACTTGATACTTCAAATTCCACTTAATGGTAACATAGAGTTCAATACATCAAGGCTTAACTCATTATGTTTTTCTGAACATCACTCAACATTCACACTTACGTGTCTATAGATTCATCCAATATCCCTATCCATACTTAATAATCCAAGTTACGAATCTAGTCTAACTCAAATGCTCGACTTTATCCCTCAAGGTATCGACTGTTCCTCAAAGCGTATTTTATCTAACCAAGGGAGTATTTACTCCTAATGTGCAACGCTCCCTTAACTTCAATACCAATCTCTTTCATTGACACCTAAGCACCAAATGTTCTTCCAAATGGAAGCCTTATCTTCTCAACAATTCCATGATGTTCACATCTCCTCGACAGTTGTCAAACTTCATCCAGTTTCATCCTAAAATCTACCAGGAAAACATCTAATACTTTTCTTAACAAGAGTCCTCAACATAGATCTTTACATGAAATCCCTTATTAGTCTAATGTTAATCCATCCATACTCATCATCTTCGAGTTTACACCAACACATAGCTTATGTGCCCTTGGAACCATTTTATAAATTCCATGTCGTCATGATTTGCTTCAGGTTTGCTGGACAATTCGTCATCTTGGAGATCTTTTCCATTTCTTGAATCCACTAATCATCTTTTTTCCTGAGTTCTCATCACACTTGAACTTTGGAGGATGGTAACGACGAAAATCTTTCAATCCTCTTGGCTTAATAGCATAAATCCCTCTTTCCCTCTTCTCTAGATCCCGTCGAGTCTCTACAGCAGTTCGTGCAACAACCAAACATCCATGTTATTTGTAGCTTCAACCATTTGATCATCCCAACTAACGTTCATCCTTGCAACGTCGTTCCCTCTTGGAGGTAGTGTTTCCGAAAAACCAACCTCAAGAAGAAGTGTTAACACCACTTCGAATAACTCCAAAACTAAGTTTCGAATATAACAACACATAATAACTACCCCTGATCTGACAACTCAGACCAATTACCCCGACACATGATTAGAGAACGACTCATAACCTACAGGTTGACTTACAATCTATAACCAAAGGCTCCATAGCCCCCAAAGAAAACCAAACCAAAGCTCTGATACCACAATGTAACACCCCGATTTTCAAAGCGAGGGTGTATTATTTTTTTTTAAAAAACAAATTAAAATAAAACAGAGAAATAAATAAGGTAACACCTTTGGATAAATGATTAAGTCATTATAATTTACAAGCAGCGGAAAAGTTTCTCCAAATGTGAATACGAAATATTTACATATCAAAAAGTGGTACAGTCTTCCAGTTTAAAATAAACACAATACAAAAGAAAGACGTCTCTGTTCCCTCTATGTCAACCTAATCTGATCATTCTACAAAACTAAACTAAACACCCTAAGTGATCTCCACGCGCCCCGTAAGTAAACAAGACATTAAGAGATTCCCCATTCTTAATACTCGTTTAACTTAATGGTTTTCAAATTCCACACAAAACAACTCAAACATATTATCAAATTCAATCCACGATTCACACCAAAACATAACCATTAATTTCTCCAATCATAAACATATCAAATTTCATCAGTATTAATTAAGAATGCGTCAAATACGACGAACACATATCAACACAACATAACATTCAAACACATTAAATTTCATTTACTCAGAACCATACACAAATGAGTCAAATTCATTTTCCACGCAACATTCATCAATATCACCAAAAACCTAACTCTAAGATTTTACCAATAAAGCCTTAGATTCTTTTTCCCCAACTCAATACTCCAACCCTAACAAAATTCTTTTCCACACAACCACAGATAAGTCCCTAAATGCAAACTAAAAGTTTGGAAGGAGCCCTTACCTTCACGTTAGCTTTAACGTGCGATTATGGTACCGCGAGTAAATCCGGTAAAATCTCCGCTCGCAACGTCGCTTCAAAAGTTGGTTCCCTAGCACCGTAGTGTGGTAGTGAGCAACTTTCCCTTCTATCTCTTTGTGAAACGAAGCTTAGATCTAGATGAAACGAGGAGGTTTGTGTTTGACGGTTTTGAAATCCCTAACTCCATTTTCGAATCCGGGTGGAATGAAGGAGCTGGGAACTTGATCTTTCTCACCCACTAGCCTTGGATTTCAATTCTGGAAGCCAAAGAAAGAAAAAGAAAGCAAAACAAGAAGAATGGCTGAAGAAGGATGATGCGTTTGCGAGGAGGGAAGCGATTCTGCTTTCTCTGTTTCTTTTCTTTTCCTCTTTTCCTTTCTAACCACATATATATATAGATATAACTTATATTAATATATATATATATATTTATATATACTTATAATAATATATATATATATATATATACATTTATATTATATTTAAAACCAAACTCAAACGAATATCTACCAACTCTTACACACCTCATTTCATTCTCATCTCAAACTATTTTGATAAAAATATCTACTCTCGTCACAACTCAATTGTCGAATACAATTTTCAACAACCTGAGATATTTTGAACAAAACCGCCTAGAGTTAAATTTTTCGAAACCTAACTAAATTATTCTTCGACAAATAATTTTAATCCAATTTCCAGAAATATATTTTCGCCCTTTAACACACTAAATACCAAAAACTGGACTAACAACCTAAGAAATTCCACACAAAATACCCTAAAATTGTATAATTTAGGATTTAAAATTAAGGGTCTTACAATTTTCCAAGATAGTGTTTAGTGTGTTTTCGAGCCTTTTTCTCAAAGTACTTTTTCAAAATCTCTAGGTTATGAAAAAGTGTATTCAATGTTTTTCTCAAAGTTCTAAGTTCTGTCAAAATTCTAAGTTCTGAGTTCTCTGAGAAAAAAGTTATTTGAGTCGTCTTATATATGTTTAAGAAAAACACAGTCAAATCGATTTACCAATCAATTTTATAAAGGTTTAAAATAGCCTAATCGATTTTCCAATCGATTATCGCGTTTCTTGTTTTTCTTGAATCTTGAACATATATGAATGAATCGATTTGCCAATCGATTGTTTTAATGCACAAATCAGAAAACTGAAGCAAGTTCATATCAGCATCGATTGAGTAATCAATTTGAGATGTTTTGTTCAAACAACGAGATCAAAACAATCAATTATGTAGTCGACTGATATTCAATCATAATCGATTTGGCAATTGGTCTGTAACTAAAACAATTACTCCAATCGATTTGGACTGATCACAGTGACTCCAGTATTTTAGCTCTAATCGATTCGTCAATCAATTTGCTTTGTCACAATGATTCAGCTGTTTTATTCCAATCGATTTACCAATCGATTCGAATTGTTACAGTGACTTAGCTATTTAGAAAATATTGATTTGCCGATCGACTAGGAACTTGGTTTCTGATATGTGATTAAACATTTCAATATCCCAATCGATTTGCTAATCGATTAGTATATATCTTGCAATTCAAGAAACAAAATTCAATTGATGTCTCAATCAATTTGATTGATCACAGAGGTACAGACTTATAAAAAGCTTTTACCCAATCGATTTTCCAATCGATTTGGCTTAGTAAATGGTTGTCTTTGTGACTTACTAAATCGATTAATCAATTGATGTCCTAATGGATTGTCCAATCAATTGGTTTATTACAGAGGTCAAGTCTGATGAAGAGGAATACTCGAAATCGATTTGCCAATCGATTTCCAAGGTTTTTAGCTTGCCCCTGTAAGGCACAAAATCGATTTCTCAATTGATGCATGAATCGATTGTCCAATCGATTGATTTTCACCCAGAGTTCAGGTTTCACTAAGGTCTTTTAAAGAATCAATTTATCAATTGATTTGCTTAGTTACAAGTCTAATTCTGAGTCAAGCAATCGATTGCCCAATGGATGTATCAATGGATTAGCTAATCGATTTGGTTACTTTGTTCATGTCGAAGTAGTTACACAATAATGATTTCACTGTACTAACAACATGAATGTTTGAACCAAATAGAAATTCGTCCACACAGAGACACATAATAATGTAAGCTTAAAGATGTGATTATGAAACCTATCATACCAAGCTCTACATGCTTATTTTAGACCATATATTCATTTCTTAAACATAAAGACGTGATTAGGAAACTCTTAATTTTTCAAATCATGGGAGTTGTTTTACGTATACTTTTCATTAATGTAACCATTTAAGAATGTACTTTTAACATCCATTTGAAACAACGTGATTATATTATAAGCAGCAAAAGAGAGTAAGATACGCATTTCCCTCTAACCTAGCTATTAGAGCAAATGTCTCGGTGTAATCAACACCTTCTTGTTGATTTGTAATCTTGTACAACGAGTTTGGCCTTATTCTTCAGAACTTCTCCTTTTTTATTTGATTTGTTTATGAATACCACTTTGGTTCAAATGGGTATTTTATCCTCTGGTTTGGGTACTAGATTCCATACATAATTTCTTTTAAATTCATTAAGCTCTTCTTGCTTTACAGGTATCCAACCATTATTTACCAATGCTTCATCAATACAGGTAGGTTTAATTGAGGAAAACATATCAAGCATAGATATATCTTTTAGTAATGATATGGTCTTTAAAGGATCATTTGTATCTCCAATAATTAGAGTCTCTGAATGAGACAACTTGTACTTCCATCAAATTTAAGCTTTTGAATTGACTTGATTGGTTCTGATTTGATTTGGTTCATCTTGTGATGTTTTGGTCAGACTCCTCTGATTTTATTGAATACTCTAATTTGTCTAGTACTTATGGTATGTCTTTATCTACTGGTTTATCATTTTCTTCTTGTTCCTGAAACCTATAATATTGTCAACTTGCTTTGACTTTTCAAAGTCAAACTATTTGTCTTCAAACTTAACTTGTATTGACTCATCCACTAAGTGAGTCTCCCTATTAAACACTCTATAAGCTTTGGGTCTTTTAGAGTATCCAAGGAAGGTACACTTTTATGGGCGATGATCAAATTTTTCAAGATTATCATTAGTATTTAAAATATAGCATACACAACCAAACTAATGAAAGTAAGAAATGTTGGGCTTTCAGCCTTCCCACTAGTCATAAAGAGTCTTATTCAAAATAGGTCTAATACAGACTCTATTATGAATGTAACATAAAGTATTGACTGCTTTTGCCCAAAAATGTTCACAACATTTGCTTCGCACGTCATACTGCAAGCCGTTTCTTGAAGAGTACGATTCTTTCTTTCCACAACATCATTATGTTGAAGTGTTCTAGGGGATGAGAAATCATGTAATATACCAGTGTCTTCACAGAATTGCTCAAAGAGTTTGTTCTAGGGGATGATCACTACGGATAGTTACTATAGATAATTGTTTCTCAATTTTCACTTGTTTGCAAAATGTAGTGAATACCTTATGCGACTCATCCTTGTGTATAAGGAACTTAACCCATGTCCATCTACAGTAATCATTAACAATGACCAGTCCATACATTTTACCATTCAACGAGGCAATTTTAACTAGACCAAAAAGGAAAAAGTGCAGAAGCTCTAGAGGTCTACTTATGGAAATAATATTCTTTGATGCAAAACGAGGCAGTTTGTTTCCTTGCTTAATAGGCCTCACAAAGCACTCATGATTTGAACTTGAAATTTGACTAACAAGTTGTTATTTGATTAATTTTGAGAATAACCTCAAATTGGCATGGCCTAATCTCTTGTGCCAAATCAATTGCTTATTGCTCACATACACAAAGCATTTGAATTTTTGTTCTGCTAAGTTAAAAAGGTTGGTTTTATAAAGGTTCGCTTCCCTTTAGCAAGTAAATAGAACATAACCATCATTTTGACTTATAGCTCTATAGAACTTTTGATTAAAGACTGTCATAATTGTAACACCTCGTTTTTTTTTTCTTTCTAAACAAATTCATAAATTTCAGAAATTAAGAAAGAAATACTTTAGGATAAAATATTTAAGTTGTAACATAACGGCAAAAGTCAACAAATATTTACAAGCACCGAAAATAGTTTTTTGAAACAAAAACCCAAAGGTTTTAAACAACAAAATACATCGGGGCTATGAGACCTATCAGACATAGCTGATACCCTTGGGGTATCCTCGGCAAACAACTGTACAAAAGCACTGCCCCAAGAATTTTAACTCAACGTCACATCAAAAAGTGGTACACGGACCCATCAAAACAAAAGTCAGGCTGACAATATAAGGTACAGGTAGAGTCTTCTAAAATAAAGTACTACAGCCGCAAACGAAAGACATCTAGCCCCTATACAAATATCTAATCTTATCATAATACAAAAATTATACAACCCAAGTGATCTCCATGCGCCCCGCAAGATCCTTTTGACACAACATCGGTCAGGTATGACTAACTACCTTCCCATCTCCAGGGTACTAACCGATAGGATGATCCTGGTTCTCATCTGAGGGCAAAGCCCAGATTACCACAATAATTGTAAAGGGTCACCAACATAAATTAACAAATATCACATAGCATTTAAATTTCAAATGCACAAAATAACCTTTCAACTAAGCATACTCCTTGAAAGGGTTTTCATATGCCAAGCATGCATAAACAAAGTTGAAAACTGAAGTTTTTAACAAAACTACATTGTTGTATTCAAATATAGCATTCTTGTATTCGAATACAATGCTAATTCATAAGTTAGCAGCAAAATCATCCTATCATATTCGAATACAGTCCTGTCGTATTCGAATACAAGTGTGAAATCATAACTCAGTAGCAAACTCTATGTTGTCGTATTCTAATACAGTCTAGTCGTATTCAAATACAACTGTGAAAAACGCAGATTTTTAGTTTTGAAAATGTTTCGAAATCATTCAACAGTTACAACACAAAATCAATCATCACACATAGCAATTACGACACCATCACAACAACAATTGAGTATGCATATACAATCATTAAAGTGTAAGAAATATGACTCGTGTGCCAAACACCCTAATGCAATGCGTATATGCCAAAATGCATGATTCCGGAATTCCAATCAAAACTCTCCTCAAAGGGGCGTAAATCATAATTGTACCGCCTATCACAAGCCTTGTACTAATTACCATGGTGCTACCCATCACAAGCCCACACGATTTACTAAAGTGTCACCTATCACAAGCCTTACACTGTTTTCTAGAGTGCAATCGCTCACAGATCAACACATTCTAGAGTGCAATCTCTCACAGATCAACACGACACATACCCCCGTAAGGATAAGATGAACCAACAAATCCCATGGCATCATCTCGTGGCCCATCCAGTCACCACTATCATCATGGTCCATCCAGTCACCATGTACTATGAAATGTATGAGGATACTTTGACCCTTTTCACCACAACCATTAAGTAAATGCAGCTACTAAAAGATTCCTCATTTTTAATACTCATTTAACACTAATTATTTTTCAAATACAACACAAAGCATACTCAAGCATTTTTTTCCACCACCAAACATCAAATTTAATCCACAATTTACATTAAATTCGATCATTTCAAATTCCACAAACTCCACACCAAGTTCAATCATCAATCACCCACAAATTTCCACATTTTCAAACATAAATCATGCCAAATTAATTTTCACAAACTACACCTCAAACACGTCAAATTTAATTTTCTCAAAACACACACAAATGAATTAAATTCCTTTTCCACAAAATCAAACATCAATTTCACCAAATTCCATCTCCACAAATACACATATAGCATCCTATATGCAAGCTAAAAATTTGGTAGAAGCCG
The DNA here is from genome assembly GCA_037974835.1 of Cicer judaicum. NCBI lineage: Eukaryota > Viridiplantae > Streptophyta > Magnoliopsida > Fabales > Fabaceae > Cicer > Cicer judaicum. The sequence goes on along the minus strand of JBBPBS010000629.1, from coordinate 4,410,559 downwards.
TTACCTTAATGGTAGCTTTAACAGCCGATTATGACACCGCGATTAATTCCAGTAAAATTTCTGCTTGCATCGTTGCTTCGAAAACTAGCTCACTAGCACCGCAGCGTGGCAAGGAGCAAATGTCCCTTATGTCACTTCTTGAAAGGGATCTTAGATCTAGAAAGAAAGTGAGGATTTGTGTTTGATGGTTTTGAAAACCACTAACAAAATTTTCGTTGTTTTCGAAACAATGAAGAAGAAGGAAGAAATTCGCGAGGCAATTGGGAAATCTTTTTCTTTCTCACCCACCCAGACTTTGGTTTCTCTTCTTAAGGCAAAACAAAGCAAAAGAAAGGAGAAGGAAGAAGGAGATGAACTCGCAAGGCAGAGAAAGAAAGAAAAGGAAGACGTTCGCAAGGCAGAGGAAAGTGTTTCTGTTTTTCTACTTTTACTAGTCTTGCTTTCACACACACACACACACATATATAAAAATATATACTAACTCACCAAACAATATATATATATATATATTATAATTAAATATCTAAATACTCTTACACCACATCACCTCACTCACATCTCAATTTCTTTTGATAAGAATATCTACTCTTGTCGCAACTTAATTGACATATGAATTTTCAGCAACAAGTGACATTTTTTTTTTAAAATATGTCCGATATTAAATTCTTCGTAACATAATTAAATTATTCTTTGACAAATAATTTTAATCGGATTTTCAAAAATATATTTATGGCATTTACCTCACAAAATTACAAAAACTGGGCTAAAAGCCTAAGAAATTCAACACAAAATACCCTATAATTGTATAATTTAGGTTTAAAAATTAAGGGTCTTATAATAACCAATATCACTTAATTGACTTATGTTAAGTAGGTTATGTTTTAGTTCTTTTCCTAATTATACATTATATATAGAAGTACCATTCAAATTTTCATTTATTTTCCTATGTCATTGAGAAGTCATTGAGAATATTATGATTCTTTTTTAAGAAGTCATTGAGAATCGTAATCAATTCATAACATTTTAAATCATGGAGTACCTCAATTTCTTCATCTACAAATTCACTTCTTGAGTTAGAATTAGAGCGAGCATCATCCATTAGAGTCATATTGGCTTGTTCTTTATCAACAAAGTCATCCTATGTGCCTATTAGATCTTTATTCTTGGACTTTAATTATTTCCTCTAAAACTTACATTTCTCTAGATTTGGACATTCTGAGTTCACATGTCCAAGTTCAACGCATCCATAGTAGATGGTGTTTTTCTTATCGTATGTTTCATCATCTCCTCTACTGGATTGCTTGGAACCTTTCTGCAGGATTGGTTTTCACTTGTGGTGTCACGACATTTGAATTCATCTAGATAAGGCAAACTCTTATTCCTCTAAATATTCATTCCAATTTTCTAAATCATTATCCTTTCATTTTGCTTTTTCTTGCAAGGCTTTCTTTTGCTTGGATTTCAAAGCCAAAGTCTTGTTCCGAGTATGAAAGAAGATTCATGTTTTGAAAACAACCTAACATAAGATATGATCAACAACTTATTAACAATAAGATATGACTTATTTCCAAGAGGATTTGATCAAGATTTATCTACCCTAAGATATTAATTATTTACAAGAATATTTAATCAAGATTCATCAATACATAGACATAAATTATTTACAAGATGATTTGATAAAGATTTATCACAATAAGATATGAATTATTTACAAGAAGATTTGATCAAGATTTATCTAGAAGAAGATCGAATTATTTACAAAAACATTTGATCAATGTTTATCACAAGAATACATGAATTATTTACAAGAAGAAATGAACTATTTACAAAAAGATATGATCAAGAATTGTTTACAAGAAGAAACACTCACAAGAAGATATATTTATTATTTGAAAAAAATATGATTCAAATAATGACAAAGGAGAAAGTATTAAATTAGACTTAGTCATATTCCTACTTGTGAAAGTTCAAGAATTGGTCCAACACTATGTTCCTGCCTAGATCTAAACAAGCAATAAGAAGGAAATTTTATCTCAAGAAATTGCGAAAGTAATTTGAACAAAATACGAACAATATCAATATGAAAAAAAAAACGAACACAATCAATCTGAAGAACTTAAAAACTCAATCTGAACAAAATACAAATAGAAACAATCTAAAAAAACTTCTCATATTAGATTCAAAAATAAAGAATTGACTAAAGAACATATTATCAAAAACTTCATAATTATTTTTGAATAAGATCATTGTTGATCAAGCTAGGAATGAAGATACAACTATGAATTAAACAAAGACTAAATTTAAGCTCAAATTTTATATATAAATAGATAGTCAAGTCTGAAAAAGAATATCATTGAAAACTTAGAAAATTGTAAAAGAACTTAAGCTCAAAACTCCAAATTCATCTTAGAGTTCAAAGAGACAAACACTTGTTCGAATGAGAAATATTTTCTTATAGTGTGATAGTCATTGTTATACTCAGCTTGTTAGAAGCAACTCAAGTTCCAAACCTTTGTATTCAAACCCGATAGTGGTGTTAGTGTGCCTTCAACAATCTGGGGTTTTAACATTGTTTTGATAAGACTTCGGTGGTAGAATCAAGGTATGAATGATCCTTAAAAGTATAAGGTATTTAGGATGTTTGGGAAGATTGGTTTGGAGTTTTAGGTGCTCCATAATTCAAGTTGTTGAATTAGTGTATTAAATCTTTTGGAGTGAAGGGATTGATGCATGTAGCCAAATTTATGGTGAACTAGAATACACTACTGGTGTCACTTTATTCCTGTACTCCTTAGATTTATTATTGATTCTACTCCAAGTAAATCATCAAGCCTGAACCAGTTTAATCAAATAACGAAAAAGTTATCAATTTAGTCAAACACAATTTAATCCCCCTCATTCTTGTGTTTGCACCTTCACTGTGATCTTGGGTCTCCACTTGTTAGGCAAACTCCTTAGGATATTCTTGACATGAACAACATTTGCGTAGATTTTTTCAAGCACTCTTAACCATGAGAACAAGGTTTGAAATCTAGAAAACATAATCTTAATGTTTTCATCTGCCTCCATCTGAAACATCTTTTCCTCTCTAACCAGACGATTTGCCTTTGCCTCTTGAACCGGCTTGCATCCTTCATAACTTAGAATCACATTATCATAAATGTTTTTTTTTCGTTTCGTTGTTGGTGCGCTTGTCAAACTTCTTGAAAGTGATTACATTTACCATGAATGTTTTAGTCTTTTGATGCATCTTGTACATCTTCTTCTGATCAACATTCATATCCTTTCTTGGAGTTTCAATACCATCTTCTTTTATTATAGCAATATAACCAACTTCCACCAAGTTCCAAAGTTCAGAATCTTGTGATATAAAAAAAAAAAAAAACTCATCAGCCTGTCATTCTAGTACTCAAAACATTCTCCATAAAACAAATGTAGTATATTGATGTTTCCTCCAATAGTTTTTTAACTGAGTCTAGACATCTGGAACTGTTGGATCTTTCCTCAAACATTGTAAAGTGCTTAGCCTTAAGATTGAGCTCTAATACCAATAAAAGGTGTGCAAACACGTGAGGGGAGTTGAATTTTGTTTGTCTAATTTTCCAATTAATTTCTTAATTTTAATTCTGAATCTGCATTGGTGACTTGACTACTTGGACTATTTAGAGGTTGCAGTAAAAAGATAGAGTGAAGGTAAAAATAACACACCAAATTTTATTTTATTTCACCACCAACTTGATATCTATGTCCAGTCCCCTCACACAAAAGGATTTATTCACTAATTAAAAACTTGAATTACAACAACACATGACCCTACAAGTCAATCTTCTCAAAAAAAACTTAAACCTACAATTTTTTGAAGCAAACCACACATTAATCCTACAAGTCAAGACTTTTCTACACAACCTGAAACCTATATTTTGTTAAAAGCAAACTAAAGCCACTATCGGGCTGGGTTTCAAAAAGGTGAAATTGTTTATGTCTTTCTTCTAAGCAGTGTTATTACAATGATTACACACTTACAATTAAGCACAAATCACTAAATAATATAAAGTTGAACGAGTGCCTTTTCTAGAACTTAAAACCTTTAAACCCCGAATACTAAGAAAATTGAGCTCTTGAGATTTTTTTGAATAACTTTGGCTTTTTTAGGATTTTTGAGATTTGTTGTTGTACCATTCTACTTCAGCCTTGCTCCACTATTTAAAGATGAAATTAGGGGTTTCAGTTAAGTCCTTTATGAATTTTGAGTCGTATCTTCATTCCACCTTGGTCAACAGATATTTCTTTCAAATATAATTCGAATTGATACAATATGGATAATATGATTGCTAGGCAATTATTTATTTCACAATCTGATATGAGCAAATTAAGATGACGTTTGTAAATTATTTAGTTATGTCTTCCTTCATACGCATGATTAGAATCGGTGGGAAAAAATTTGAGCTTTTTCTTTGACCTTTAGAAGTAATAATACGATTAAGTACAATTCAGTATTTTTCTCAAACTATCAGAGCTTTTGCCTTCCATGAGAGTTATTGACTTTTCTCCATCAAAATCATTGAATTTTATTCTTCATAGTCATTAGTTTATTGTTGAAATCAAATGATGTGATGCTTGAATAACCATAGTCATAGGAGGATACGAAGTTGTGTAACTTAGAATTAGTGGCATGGGCAACTTCACCTTTTTTGTATTTTCAAAGTCTGTGAAACTTCAGAATGTGTTTCATATTAGAGGCATCACTCTCGAATGAATTGCAGTCTTCAAAGTTAGCATAATATTTGCGTGAGATGCATACTTGAACTGTGGCTTCAGACATCAGTGGCATGCTAAAAAATATTGTTCATTAGAGGCACAAAGTTCTTTAGAGGCATGCTTGCACACTCGTCGGAAGCATTTACTATTCATTAATGGCATGGAAAACACTAAAAGCACGTTGAATCTTTAGAGGCACAAAGTTCTTTAGAGGTATGCTTGCACACTCGTCGGAAGCATGCTAACCAGAAGTATACTCCAGTGTTCATAAGCAGACACATAAACACGTTGAACTACCATAAGCACGCTATAAGATGCAGATGCGCAAACTTTTCCAATGCGGGTATTTTTTAAGATCCTAAGGAGTTTGTTTCCTATGACCTTATTACTTCCTTTGGTAATTTCATCTTATGGTATCGTTTGGTGGTATTCTCCAATTTTCCTTTTCTAATTTCTGCCAACATAATGAAATCATTAGTGCAATAAATTATTTTCACAAAGTACTTTTGTTCTCCTCAGAACATGATGAAGGAAATGTTCCTAAAACCAAACTAGTTCTAACACATCCAAGCAAGACAAATCTTTTTAGAGGTTTGGTTGATCTTCTTGTAATGTACTGACCGCATAATCGAGATCATAATCTTAAACAACTTTTACTATCTTACTTCTTTGATGTTCTAATACAGTTTTTTCATTATTTTAATGTTCTTGGTCACGGGAATAAGCCTAGTTCTAGTGCCCTCATTATTTCTCGATTTGAAAGGGAATATATTTTAATGAATGTCAACATTATTTGACTCTACAGTTATTTTAGTGTTTAAGTCATAAAACATATATGTTTTTCTATTTAATGCATACCCAATACGGATTCAGGATCCGAACATAAGCAAGGCAACCTCAAGTTCGAAGTTAAGAAAAGTTAGGTTATCTTTTCTCATAAGGAGACATTTTTCTTTTAGATTTAGGAATTTTATTCAAAACATAGCAAACAATCAATAAAATTTCCCCCACCAACGTGATACAATATTATAATTAAGCATAATAGCAACAACCAATTTCGTAAAGGTTATATTCTTTCTTTCATCATTACCATTCATTTTAGCGAATATGGTGCAGTTGTTTCATGTGTAATTATGTGCAATTTATAAAAATGATTAAACATGTGAGAGTCATACTTTTTTCCTCTATCACTACAAAATCTTTTAATCTATCTATTGAATTTATTTTCAATTTTTATTACAAAAATCTTAAACATGTTAAGCGTCTCACTTTTATTTTTCATAAGATATACAAAAGTATAGTCAAAATAGTCGTCAATAAAACCTAAGAAACATTAAAATCACAAGTCAAGTTTGGAATTAAGCCTAAGTAACACAAGTTTGAAATAACATGTTTGTTGACATGAAAGAGTCTAAAGGAGACATTTTGTTCATTTCAACATTCAACTTAAACATGTCATTTATGGTATACCCTTTCCCAAAATAATTCATTTTTAGTAATGGTGTACAAATGTTCCTCTAAAGACTAAGCAAACCCTGCATTATCTAAGAGAAAACTAAAAACCAAATTCGTCCTCATCTTCGGAGTGTGCATCACATAATTTAGGATCAATGTCTTTCGAGAGATGAACAACAACTCCACATCTCTAGTACCAACTACATAAGTGGTGTAAGAATCTCCGAGTAACATTTTCTTATCTTTAGAAAATGTGTATGTTTATAACATAGCACAATCATAACTTGTATGGAGAGAGACGCCAGTGTCAATCCACCAATAATGTTGATCATAGAAATCATAGCAATGAAGTTCTCTTCATACAGGTTATCTTGCGTAACATAACTTGGCTTGTTCCTAAACCTGTGTATCATATAACATGATTTCTCACAACTATAGCAAATGAATTGTGAGTCGGAGTCATTTCCAGGTGGTGGTTATTACTGCTTCACATTTTGGGTCTTTGGAGGGTTCCCATTCTTGTAGCGGTTCTTCATATTGTGGTTCTGATTCTGGAGAGGTTTGCTAATTAGCTTCTGAACCACACCAATGAATTTCATCTTGTTGTTAGAAACAACCAACACTTGATCCTTATGGCTTTGCTTGCAAGATTCTTCATCAATTTGAAGGCGGGTTATTACACTTTCTAGATAAAGTTATTTGGTCTTGTGCCTTAGAAGGTTTTTGAAATAATTCCAAGCAAGGGGCAATTTGTTTATTATAACAACTACTTAAAATTGCTCATGTAAAGTCATACGTTTAGTAATGATTTTGTAAGCTATCTTCTAAAACTCATGGGATTGGACCTGCATGAATTTGTCATCAATCTTTTGATAATTGGAATAGGGGCAAACAACATACTTTTTAGTGTTAGCTTCCTTAATATCAAATTTATTTCTCAGAGTATCCCAAACTTCTCTAACAAACAAGCATTATAATAATCATATAAATCATTAGAAAGTCTATCAAGGATATAATTCTTACAAAGATAATTATTTCCATTCCACTTGATTAATTTTATAGTTTTCATATCAATTTCAGCTCTTTTAGTTGTTTTAAGAACCACCAGATTGTCATCTTTCAAAATGTCGACATTCTTTTTCATAGGTTAGAAAAATAACATCTTTCGTTGTCATCTTTTGAAGTGATATCCCTCAAACTAAAATGGTTTGTTGAAGTCAGAAAGAGCAAAACAAATAATTCCTTCAACATACTTGTTAGAAAGAAACGTCTTAAAATTATTTTTGTTACGAAATATACAGTATTAAGAATAAAATAGATTTCAGGCACCAAATATATTTTTAGGTTGTACACGTACTAGGTCGCTCTCTTTAAGATGTTCTTCAACCCTGCCCAAAATTGTGCAAACATATTATTAACTACGATGTTCCCAGGATTTAAACTCACCAGTTACAAAATGTACTAACACAAAAATTTTGTCAAGATAATTACAACCACAATATGGTACTAACACCACTCGATTTTTGTCAAGATAATTTCTCAAAAGGACATTAAAACTGGAAGAAGTGACTAAAAAATGTGTCAATCATAAAGAGAACAGAGAAAAAATCGAAAATACATCAACTTTTGATGTGTTTTCATAAGTGGTTGGAGTACTCTATTTATAGCGGAGATATGTAACGATCTGACGCTCAAATCGCATGAGATGGTTAGACTAGATCATCTATAAAAGTAGTGCATGCAATAACATATCCGACGAGATTGGTGGACCAAGAATAAAATGATTGTGGATGGTGCAATACACAAAAAATGACATATTAAAAACGTGGAGAAACATATTAAGAGGAATAAAATATTACACCATTTAATATTTGTGGCAACATTTTTTATGAATATGCTATATCTCTATGTTGAAATTTGAATGTATGTGGTTTCTCTATGTCCATTTAAGTGACTTCATGAAAATGGTCAATTTTAAAAAAAAAATTAAACAAAGAAAAAAAAATTATTAATTGAAATGTCATTAATAATTATGTTATAACTGTAATCGAGAGAATTTGAAATCTAACCTTTTGAAATTGTCGGGCTATGTTTTTTTTTTTCCAACCATAAGCTAAGTTCTTATAGGTAATTTGTATTTTATATTATATTCTCTTTCTATTTCAATGTTTCAGGCCCATGTTGACCAGTGGTTTGGTTTTGCTTCAATGGAGCATGTTGATGGCAATACAAATAGAATATAATATAAAATACAAATTACCTAGTAGTATAATAACTTAGCCTTATTGCAATTTAAATTTTTTTCAAATTTAATTTGTTATGTTAATTGCTTTGATGTTTTTAATTTGAAGTATTTGAGTGTTTAAACAAATCTCATGTGTATACACACATCACTTGTTTTATAATTTTTTTTATGATAGGACTTAATAAACACATTCTCTATAATTCAAACTTCAAAATAAAAGACTATATGAATTCTACCAAAAAAATTATATCATTGTATTTCAACTATATTCATTTATTTTAATGCAATTTATTGAAGGAAACAGTAAAAAAAAAGTGAGGGTGCCTATAAAAATATTTCTTTTCAAAAATATGATTCAGGATACTAAAACATATATAACATATCAAAGACAACAATAAAACAAAGTATCAAGACAAAGGAAAAAACAACTGAATGTATACTGGTTTACTATACCAACGTGGCAACTACGTCCAATTCCCTCACACAAAAAGATTTATCTACTAATTCAAAACCTGAACTACAACACTTGACCCTACAAGTCAATCTTCTAAACTTTGAGTATGAAACCTACAGATTGTTGAAGCACTACAACACCTTGACCATACAAGTCAAGTCTTCTCAATTTTTAACTTGAAAATCTACAAGTCGTTGTGGTATAATAACAACTACTGGGTTGGGTTAAAAATGGGATAAACTGGATTCTTTTTTGCTTCTTCTATGTGGATTGATTATATTGAACTTCACACTAAAACTGAGCATGAAGTACTAAGTAATATAAAGTTGAATGAATGCCTTTGCTAAAACTGAAACCTTGGATTCTGAATACTTAGAGAATTTTGAATTTGTGAGGTTTTCTAAAAGAGTATTAAGAATGGGGAATCTCTTAATATCTCTGTTTACTAACGTTTTGGAAAATCTTTTAAGTCAAATGAGAATTAAGAATGGGGAATCTCTTAATTTCTTGTTTACTTAATGTTTGTTTGAAAATCGTTTAAGTTAACTGGGCGTTAAGAATGGGGAATCTCTTAATGTCTTGGTTACTTAATGTTTGTTTGAAAATCGTTTAAGTTAGCTGGGCGTTAAGAATGGGGAATCTCTTAATGTCTTGGTTACTTAATGTTTGTTTCAAAATCGTTTAAGTTAACTGGGCGTTAAGAATAAGGAATCTCTTAATGTTTTGATTACTTAATGTTGTTTTGAATACCGTTTAAGTTAAAAGAATATTAAGAATGGGGAATCTCTTAATATGTCTGTTTGCTTAATGTTTGGCGTGAAAATCGTTTAAGTTAAATGAGTATTGAAAATGGGGAATCTTTTAATATCTGCATTTATTTAACGATTGTGGTGGATGGATTCAGTGTATGCTCATGCATTTCATTTGGTAAATTGTGCTGACCCGTGATAGGTGGCACCTCAATAAACAGTATTGACCCGTGATAGGTGGTACGTTTATGATTTACTTTTTTGTAAGTTGTGCTGACCCGTGATAGGTGGCACCTCGATAAATAATGCGTCGGCCTGTGATAGGCGGTACATTTACGACTTATGCTTTTTCTTTTAGTAAATCGTGCTGACCCGTGATATGTGGCACCTCGGTAAACAGTACTGACCCGTGATAGGTGGTACGTTTATGATTTACGCTTTTTAGTAAATCGTGCTGACCCGTGATAGGTGGCACCTCGGTAATTGGTACTTTGGCCTGCGATAGGCGGTACAATTATGATTTACGGCCCTTCAAGGAGGGTTTTGGTTTGGAATTCCGAGTCCATGCATTTTGGCATATACGCATTGCATTAGGGTGCTTGGCACACGAGTCGTGTTTTGATTCAAGTGTATGATTGAGAGTTTGAAACTCGAGTTGTCATGGTAACTGTGTTTAAATTGTTAAGTGTTATGTTTTGGAATTTGGTGATAGCATGTTTGGTTGCAATATTATTTCGAAACTCATGTTATTGTAGCGATTGCATTATCAGTGCTAAGTGTCAAGATGTGGATTTGTGTATGAATGTGATCGAGTTAGTTTATGTATGTTTGGAAGAATATGCAGGGAAATCGATTGCCCAATCGATTGGCATTAATAGCAATGCTATTAGTTGATTGCTCAATCGATTGCCCAGTTGATTGCCCAATCGATTGGCAGTAAGTTAGTGGCTCAACAATGCTGTCAGTTGATTGCCCAATCGATTGCCCAGTTGATTGCCCAATCGATTGGTAGTAAGTCAGTGGCTCAACAATGCTGTCAATCGATTGCCCAATTGATTGCCCAGTTGATTGCCCAATCGATTGATTTAAGCCCATAATTCAGATTTTTCAAAACAACCTTCAAGCAATCGATTTCCCAATCGATTGGCTTAGTGGAAATTCTCATTTTGAGTTAGATAATCGATTGCTTAGTTGATGTATCAATGTTTTGATCAATTATGTATTACTTAATGGATTGAGAACTTTATTTTGATTTCATTATCATTTGGTAAGCATTGTATGAACTTTTAGCATATGGAAAACCTTTTAAGATGCATGCTAAGTTGAAAAGGGTATTTTGTGCATTTGAAAACTTAAATGTTATTTGTTAACTATTAATTGCGGCTGGTGACCCTTTACAACTATTGTAGAAATCTGGGCTTTGCCCTCACATGAGAGTCAGGGCGGTCCTACTGGTTCGTACCCTACGGATGGGAATGTGGACGGGAATGCTTGATTGGAGCTACGTTAGGAGGATCCCACGGGGCGCGTAGGGATTACTCGAGGCGTATAGTTTTTTGTCATGTATAGAATGATCAGACTAGGTTGTCACTCAAGACACATATGTCTTTCTTTTGGGCTACTTTTATTTTATATTGGAAAGATGTACATGTACTAACGTTGGCACCAGGACATGCTTTGGATTTATTTTTTGAAAAAGAAAACTTTTCCCAAATGGTTGTAAATTATATTGACTCAGTTATATATCTTAGGGTTTTACCTTATTTGATTATGTATTGTATTTTAATTTCATTTCAAAAAAAAAAAAAAAAAAATACACCCTCGCTTTGAAAAACGGAGTGTTACAAATATTGTCCCAAACAAATTTTGATCGTATCTTCCTTATGGGAGGTCAAGAGATATCTTCACAAAAAATAAACTTCGATAGATACGGTTTCAGAATATGATCGTTGAAACTTGGTTAATTTCAAAATAAATCTTCAATCAAATCTTTTAGAATGGTTATGTGCGAGAATGTCGATATAGTACTTGAAAATAATTCTCCTTATTGTTCTTCTTTATCTTTTTCCAGTTGGTGTCTGTATCCCCGTATTAAATTAAGATGTTATCATGAATATGATCATCTGATATGTTGTTGATATGTCTCACGATGAATCTATACTTTAATAAACCTTTTAAATAAATAGTTTGTTTCCAACTAATGAGTTGTATTTCATTAAATGATGCATGTAAATGGGGGTGCAACTTAAATATATGTTGTTACTTAGCAAATAATTTTATGAATCATTATTAATTGTTATATAGCTAATTCATATGGTCCACAATGGTTTGAGTTTTTCACTCTTTTTAATGTTATTGATGTTGTTTACAATTTAAATTAGGTATTTTGAATTTCCTTTTTTTTTTTACTCTTTTTGATGTTATTTTCAAGTTTTATCATTTGCAATTTAAAAAAAATATAATTTTTTTGAGTATTTGGTGTTTTTTTATTATAGTTCCAATTTTGATAATTATAGAATCTCTAAAATGTTTAATTAATAATTCTCATCTATTTCAAATAGCTTCCATAAACTAGAAGGGACTCTAACTCTTCCATCTAAGGATGACCAAAACAAAAGTATAATAAGTCAAAGAAAAAACAAAGAGAAATACATTATTTAAAAATAAAAATGACATAAACATTAATTAAACATCATACAAAAAAGAAGCCAAAATTAACCATTAAAGTCATGGGGCATAATTTTAATCATTAAATAGAAGAGACAAGTAAAGACTTAATCATTAGACAAAAGGACATATGTTTAACCATTCAACAAAGGCAGAAGCTAAAATGAATGGTCAATCATGAAAGAAATAGGGTCAATTCAATGCTTACCGAGAATTAACAATAATATTTCCAACATATGTATAGGTGTCCTATTTGATTTTCCCAATTCATATAAATGATCCATTATGCTTTGATTTGGTATTACAACATAGATTTTATGATTTATTACCTTTACTAAAAGAGACTGTAACACCCTCATAATACTTATTTCTGTGATGTATTTATTTCAGCCTAAAAAGTGCAATTTTACCCTTAACTAAGTGAACGAATTTAAAAATAAAAAATAAAAATATAATTGAAACATAACTATTATATTAGGTCATGGTTATAATTTTGTTTCCAAACTCTATCAAAGTCTAGACGTATTTTTTTAAAAAGGTTTACATAGGTAAACCATCGTAACATAAAGGTTTACGTGGTAAAATTTTGTCTCCAAACACAATCAAAGTCTCCAAACTCAATCAAAGTCTAAACTCAATCAAAGTCTAAATGCATGTTTAAATAGAAAATGGAATGGAAGTTGAAGGCAGGTGATAGGGTATAAAGTTTCTTAACATATATTTAAACTATCCCCTTTACAATATGTCAATCCTAAAATGACAACGAAAGAGAAAAGGCCAAAAGAATAAAGAATATGTGTTGTCCTTGCAATTTACACGTGTCATCCAGACTAAGGACCGTGTGTTTTGTCCAATTTTCCTGTGTCTTTTTTCATCATCTCCGCTTCAGCTCAACAATGCAAATGTCTACAATTCTACTCAAGTTTGACCATCATGCAATAGTGCCATAGCACCAAAAGCTCAACAACGCAAATGTCTACAATTCTACTCAAATTTGACCATCATGCAATAGTGCCATAGCACCTCAGAGAACTAAATTTGTTGCAACGTATACTACAAAAATACGTGAAATCTAACAAATAAATGTACAAAATTGTGTTTGACTCTAATTAACACTAAAACTTAATATTCTTAAATAAGTTAATCAAATTAACATATATTATCTAATTGTCAAATAATAGCTCAATGAAAAAGGCTTGATAACTCTTATTTCTAAGATTCATCAATCATGGATCGGTTAGAGCTAGCGTAACGTGCTCACCCATTGTCGTATTAGAGCTTCCCTCCTTCAGAGGAAAACTAGATGGGTAAGTGTGGCTCTCACCTAATCTCACAAGGGACTAAGGGTTATATCCACCGTTAGAGGGACCTTCACTTGTTTCTCCAATCAAAAATAAAACTTTTTGACCCATCACAAAAGAATTGAGAAAGAAGGACTCAAGGCAAGTCAAGGAGAAACATTGTACCTGATTCATGAAGAAGAAAACTAGCACAAACGTTCGAATGTAGCAAAAAGGGTGGAAATCACATGAACATCCTCAACCTTCAACTACTAATCTTCACTAACTTGATTTGAGGAGAAGAAGAAGTTGAGACACTAAGAAGAGAATAATTTGTAAATTTTTAAAATTTTTTTTATTGAATTTTGTTAGTGAGGACCAGAGGAGCAAAAACTGCCGGTGATCATTCTCGAGTTCAGCCTCCTACACAATCAAATAGGAGAGCTGCTGTTGCAAAAAGGAAAAAGAGAAATGAGGAAAGGCAGGCGCCCCAGGATGAGCAGCCCCAACAAAATCCTATGTTTGATGCAGAACAGGATGACCAGCCCCAGCAAGATCATGTGTTTGATGATGAACATGATCAGCAGCAGCAACAGTTTAATGATGAACATGGTCAGCAGCACCAGCCTGAAGAACCCATGTTTCCTGGAGGTCCTTATGATCTTTCTATCCTTAAAGATTATGAGCATCATATTGCAATTAATGTGTGGAATGGACAGGTTAGTAAATAATTTATTTTATTATATATTTTAATATATTTGTAATATAGGTTATTTTACTACACATTATAATTTATTTGTAGTATAAGATTATAATATATTTGTAATTATGTGTTATTTTTAATTAAGCAGGATAGACGTCCCTTGAAAGTTGTTTCAAATAGCAAAAAGCAAGACAAATTTATTGATATCAGATATCAATTACCTGCTCAAATTGATCATTAGATTAATATATCTGGATTATGTCATATGAGAAGATGTAGTTTGCATATAATTGACGGTAATATGATATTTGCTTTTACTGAGAGATGGCACGCAGAGACTAGTTCATTTCACCTGCCATTCGGTGAAATGACTATTACTCTTGACGACCTCAGGGGCCTTTTGAGCATCTCATGTACTGGAGAGTTTTTCACACCTCCCACAAATGTCAATGAAGATTTGGTAATTGTTGTTGTTGTTGAGTTGTTGGGAGTTGCATATGATGAAGTTGTCACTGAGACTAGGACCAATAGAGGGGCCTCGTATAGTTTTGAGTGGTTGAAAGAGGTATTTTTTAAGAAACTTCATGAACGAAGATATAACTGTGTAGCGAGGGCATACCTAATTCATTTGGTAGGGTGTACCATTCTGGCTGATAAAAGTTTTACACATGTATCTGCAAAATATCTCTTTCTGTTTCAAGATCTTGATAGTTGTGGTAAATGGGCATGGGGACTAGCTGCACTTGTTGTGTTATATGACTATCTTAGAGATAGTACATTGCCTGCAACCAAACAGATTAGAGGATATTTATCTTTTTTTCAGGTACTATTATATTTATTATATTTATTATAATTATCATTATTTTTTTAATTATTTCATCACCTTAATAATTTTACTACATTTCAATTATTTACAGACTTGGATTTATGAACATTTTCCTGATATTTGTAAACGAGATATGGATGAACATATTTCCTCGATGCCACAGATGTTTCGTTGGACTGCAAAACAAACATATGGGAATGTTGCATATTACAGGGCAAAGTTGGATGCTTTGAGGGATACTGATATTATCTGGGCACCGAATTACGCTGAGAACGTTGAGACACAATTTCAGTATGTTTCATTATTTATAGAATAAATTCATTGGTGTTTCACGATGGTTCTGTATTTACCTAAGAGGTGCATACGATAGTTTGGGTATACTCAATATATTCCTCCTACACCACCGATGCTTGTTGCACGTGATGTCGACGTTGAATGGAGTATGTACCGGAATTCTGTACGATCACTTCGAGCTATTTTGCACCTAGTTGCATATCCACATGAGTGTGTTGAGGGATACATCTAGTGGTACTATAGAATATCTCATCCTCAGATGATCCCTTATGTTGCTGCATATGCTGGTCCTAGTTATGATGCTGTTGTTGGTCCTGGTACTAGTCCTGATGCTGGTCATAGTCATGATGCTGGTCCCGATACTAGGTGTACACGGTGTCACGCTGTTGGTGGTCTTATACAGCAGAGTTTAGATTTACATATGGGTGGTCCTGAAGATCAGATGCGTATCTTATTAGAGAGAGCTTTACACATTTCTAGAGGAGGAGATTATCAGTAGCATTATAGTTGTATTATTCAGACTTATTTTATTATTCGCGAGTTATTTATTATTTAGACTTATTTAATTAGTGACGTATTCAGACTTATTTAATTAGTTATTTATTATTCATACTTATTGAATTAGTGAATTATTTATTATTCAGAGTTATTATTAGCGACTTATTTATTATTCAGAGTTATTATTCGCGACTTATTTATTATTAAGAGTTATTATTAGCGACTTATTATTAGCGACTTATTTATTATTCAGAGTTATTATTCGCGACTGAATTTCAAACAACATTTAAAGTGGAAATCCTATCATTTAAAGCAACATATAAATTAAAAGTGGCAATCATCTAAATTGAATACAACATTTAAAGTGTCAATCATATCATTTAAAACAACATACAACTCAAAAGTGTGAATCATCTGCCAAAGACATATAATCTGAATTATTTTCTAAATCTAAAGAACCCCAATATTGTAGACGTCCTGCTTAAGCGATAGCCCATGATGTAGACTCATCGCTACGATGCTTCTTCCAATGCCATGCAATTGGAGGTAACGGACATGCAGATTTCAATTTAACTTGAACCCAATGATTTTCGTTAACGAAACCAATGCTGATAACACGATCACGTGACAAATCTCCATTATGTGCACCCCTCAATGGGAAAAAAGTCAAACAATTTTTTTTTTGCTAATGTAACAAGAACGAGATTATATTTTGTTGCTATCACGTAACCCATATAAGGAATGGTCATCCACTTCTCGTTAGCTTGGTTTTCCAACTCAGTTACAAGTAAAGACTCTGTCACTTCTTGCAAATGTTCCTTGAATAATGCAACATATAAATCAGGTTTGGACTTAATCTCTATATACAACTGTCGACGTATAATGCTCCAGTATTCTTCACCATGACCAAGTAAAGCAGCAATAGCACGATATCCACAGTTTCCATCTACTTTAACATTAATTATGTCTTCAATATATGGATGAATTAACGAAGGAAACTTGTGGAAATATTTTTTAACCTGATGGGAGACTTGTTTGGATGCTTGATGGGAGACTTGCTTGGATGCTTGCTGGGAGACTTAAGTATCAACATGCTCAAAGTATGATGGGTCACGATATACGTCATATCCCTTCGGCTTATTGCCTTTTTTCTTAACACGACCTTTTGTTTATATTTTATCCACTGATGCACACATTGATGTTGTCTCCGGATATGCTATTTCACGCAACTTGCTCTTTAATGCCCTTCTTCCAGCAACATTAAGTGTTTTCCATATTTTCCAAATTATATTCATCTCCAATGTAATGTCCAACTCTGAATCATTTGTCAACTGTTCATCCTCTTGATCATTATTCAAGGTTAATCTCCTCCAATGTATATGAACAACATCTAATGGGATTGGAACACCTTCCATCTTGTATCGTGCTAACTCGCATGCACAAGGTAATCCATGAGTCTTTCTAAGTATACAACAACACACATCTTTATCGTTACTGACATAACTGACTCTCTTGTATTCTTCAACAATATCACCTAAGGCTTTCTTGGATATCACCCAAGTCAATTTCTCAAAGAATGGATTGTTGTGTATATGCTCTTTGCGACCCTTACTTATCTCAAATGAACCTTTTATCTTAATAATTTGAAACTTCAACATGTCATTCATACCATTCCATGCCTTACAAAAATCTCCTTTATTGTGTTCCAAAAATCTCTTCAATGAACAATGAGCAGACTCAACCCTAATATTTAAACAAAAAAATACTAAATGTGAAGTTTTAGTCATATATCATGCATAAAATAAAATACAAAATGTGTAGTTTTAATGACATACCTATTAGTTGTAGTATTTCCTAGATGCAATACTCAATTGGTTCATGCTTCAACAAATCTTTCCTTATGAGGATTCAACCATGTGTCTCTGACGTAGTCAAAGAAAATAATATTATTGACACATGCTTGCTCAAATATTTGCAAAATTTCCTCGTACTCCTTCTCTTCAGAACAATAAACAATTTTCCGCCACAACTCAAGAATGGGTTCTTGCATGTCTTTCTTTAATATATATTGTTTGCATTTGGCTCCAACATTTTGTTAATATGAAGTTGTCAAAGTAAATTTGTTGAAGATGGAAATACAACTTTAATTGCATTCATTAAAGCAAGTTCTCTGTTAGTCACAATCACCTGAGGAAATGACGTGTTTGAAACAAACAACTCTTTTAACTTCTCCAATGCCCACCAAAAGTTGTCTTGACGCTCAGAATCCATATAAGCAAATGCAACATTAAATGTCAACCCAGTTGAAGTTACACCAACAATTTCAAACAACGGTAACCTATACTTGTTGGTTTTGTAGGTGTTATCCATGATCAATACAAGAGGGAACATTTTCAGCAAAGTTATGGAATTTGGGTGCGTCCAAAACATATCCCTCACAACGTTGAAGTCCTCATGAGTCCTATTCCAACAAGTATATTTCTCAGCTTCAAGTAACTTCAATAAATGTTGCATATCAGTTCTAGGTCCTATCAAATTATTCCTGTATGTACTTCTTCGTTTGTAAATTTGATAGATACTAGTCACATTCTCCGTATCTCGATCTCTCAAATATGACAAGATGTGTCTCGGTGCAACGTGATATTTTGTCAACTCGTCAACATGTTTCTTATCTTCTTCTGTTAAGTGTCCCATAAATGCATTATTCTCAAAAGTAGCTACTAACTCATGGTTGTGAAGTCCACAAATTAAACTAATAATCCATCCTTCATCATTTTTCAGTGGTCTCGATCTAAGTTTAAACGGAGATCCACACCTTTTAGTTGAAGTACTTGTGTTATTTTTATTTGACTTATATTGTCCACCTCTATCACAACCAATAATTAATTTTGACTTTCTTCCTCTCTTTCCAGTCTCTACGTCTGATCGAGTAATAATAACTGCAACTCGATTTTGTCGACCTATCTCTCTTGCCCATGATATGACAGCTTCTCTTGACTCAAAAATTTGATCAGTTGTAAATGCTTAAGTTAAATCTATAAATACTGGTTGTATGTTTTCAATCCCTATTTCAAAAAAAAAAATTAAAATAAAATAACAAAAAAATTAAAAAAATATTCAAAAAAAAGAGAAATTAACTACCGGATTTTTGATATTGCCACATTAACTACTGGAAATTTCAATAAACGAAATTTCTGGTGAACAAAAATTAACTACCGGATTTTTCAAAATTTTTGAAATTTCCGGTATTAAAAATACAACTATCGGAAATTTCATTGAACAAATTTCCGGTATTACATATAACTACCAGAAATTTCATTGCAAAAATTTACTTACCGAAAATTTCGTCGACGAAGTCAGATTTTGAAGTAATTTTTTTTTACCACTCACGTGAATGAATTTATTAAAGATAAAAGTGAGTTTTTAACAAATTAGAGGATACAAATTTAAATGGAGAAAGTACAAAAGCTAATAGTCCATAAAACGCCTCAAAAGCCGAAAGATAAAGAATGCTTCAATCCTCCTTATTGGGCCTCCGTCCAATAAGCCGCAAATCGAAGGGATTCCATTGTTGCATGACTCCAGTGCACGTGATCATCAGCCAATTTCGATAAGATATTTATGTATTTTATTTAAGAATATATTGCTATAATATAGAAGAGAATATATCACTTTACGTCGAATAAATTGTACCGGTCGAGTTACATTAACGGTTATTTCTCTTGAAATTTTTTAATCGTCTTTATTTATAAGATTTCTTTCAATATTTAATTACATTAATTATTTATGTATTAACTTCAGTTGGGTATGCTATTTTTTTCATTTTTATATTGTTTAATTGATTGCTTCATACCATTTATGCATGGATGAAGATAGTTATTACTAATTACTTAGATTTTTTTTAATTGCATAATTATTCAATTCAAAATTGTGTGTTGTGTATAGTGTTCAATCATATATCTTAGGGGACCTTGTTTTGTCATTAAATAGTGTGTTGTTTGTGTTAGCTAGTGTTGTGTTTTTTTTTCCTTGAGAATCTGAATGTATTAGTTTTAATTTTATTGTTTATTTCCTTCGACATATGTTATGCTTTAAGAGATGCAATAAAATATAGTCGTGAAGTTCTAATGCATATTTGTTGTTTCATTAATAAATTTTATTTTATTTTATAATGAGAACTGAACAAAGTAATTAGACTAGATTGCATATTTAATTGTTGTTGAAAATGAAATCTTACGATTTAGTGGACACGATTCTAAATATTTGTTGAGATTGTTATATATGACTTTATATGTCTATTTTAAATGTTAGTATCACAATCTATTTTACTAAATAAATTTAATCACTATAAAATAATAAAAAATTATTTTAGTCTCTATAAAAAAAATTCTCAATTTTTTTAATCCAAAATAACTTTCTTTTTGTTTTTAGTCCCTATATTGAAATGTTTTTGCAAAAAATTAATACATTTAGTTTCTTAAAAAGTCCCTATAAAATTAAAATAGAGACTAAAACGGAACAAAATATATTTAAGAACTAAACTTAAAAGTTATACTTTTATAGAGACTAAAAATATATTTGATCATTTTTTTATTATCAGAAAATACACTAAAGTACATTAAGGTGAAAATGATTTAACTATTGTTTGGTATCATATGCTTGTAAAATTTTTATGTTAGTTTTCAAATCTATATATGATGAGCAACGTTTATTTTTTTTTATTCCTAATTATACATTTAATTCCTAAATTATTAATAAAAAAAATTAATAACTAAAAATAATAATATTTATAGCCCATTATTTACTATTAAAACATATACCAATGGAAATGTGTTGTCACTGAAATCTACGGCGATAAAAACAAAATGGCAGATAAAATATTTATAAATTATGGTTATGGTTAAATAATATACAAACCGTGAAATATTTGTAAGTAAAATCAGTGGATTAAACTAATAGGCAAAAGTTTGTCACAATACTCGATAATGACAAATCAAATTTGTAGGTATTGGGTAATTATAAAAATAGGTCACTGATTTTATAAATTTCTTTTTCACGAAAAATAGCTTTATTGCAAACCTTCCACGTATCTCATACACAAGCAAGCCATATAGAACCACATAGTTCACGGGTAACTCGACCACCTTGAACCAAACACTAAGAATTGAAATACATGTTCCACGAAACGACTATGCATAATACAACTTTTACCAAGTCAATTAAACATTGCATACCAAACATTTCTATGTAACGAGTATTCAAAATATAGATGTTGAATAGATTCAACAACCTTGTGACACCCTAAACTCCAAATTAATATTAGTCAACAAAACCACTTTTGAAGCGCACATACATAAATTTAATGATAAATGTAAATGTAGTCTCAACCCGATGTCACTATCAGAGTGAGAATTCTCAAACTAAAAGAAGTTAACAAAAAAAAACATAAAATAAAAGTCTTCAAGACAAGATGGCTTTCGTCACTCTGATGGTACTAGTCATCACCTGCAGCTTGTAACTCATATGCGTCCATCGCAAACGCCAAAAACAAACAACGAGTGGTGAGTTTCGAAATTTTGTAACAGTATAAGATAAACGAGGAGAACACACACGTAGTCAAACAACACAAATAAAGAGAAATGTTGAAGAACGTAATATCAAAGGTTAATCTAATTCAATCACAATCAAACAATTACAAAGATGACATGTTATGCATGTTCTATACTATATACTTCTTCGTCATTTGGTAATATTCTAGTATGAAGTACTTGGTTAGGAGGCCTGATACTATGTCACTACAAGAGTGGACGGATAATTCATGAATGACCAAGTCCTCATAGATCCCCTCAATTCAACTCGAGACACATATATGCGACAATCGGGGTACTCTTGTGTTGCACGTTAGCTCTCGGTCTTAGGGAAAAGCTCACTAATCCACTTAATAATTCCCTACTAGATGTACCCCCAAGGTCTATCATTCTTACCTTAAAGATCAATTGTAGCCATCCACGATCAAACTAATTCTGTTGTATTTCTCATAATCACTAGATTCGTCAGACCCTTCCTATATGATGATAAAATAATCCTAACTTCAAAATCTACAACACATATCTCATACTTACTCAATCATCACAAATCAATAAATTTCAGTTTGAATTCACAAAATTCATAATTATATATTCATATCAGTCAATCACAATAAAAGTCCAATATTTGGTTTACACTACTCACAATGTACAATTCAATCTCATCAATCACATAATAAGGAATCAAATAGGTGGCACATTCAAGTAATATCATAATTTCAATCATGTAACAAGAACACTCAAGTACATATCATTCATATAATCAAGTAACAGTCTGCGAAAGAAAATAAATCAACACAACAATCAATAAAAATTAATTACTTGCTCCAATAGATATATAAGTCATTTATTAGAATTAATTAAATAAATTATCTGCTACTTATAATATAACTAAAAATATATTTAATATCATCAAAAATACATATTAGTATACCAACATAAAACAAACGTCTAATTTTAATTAAAATAAAACATAATCACATATTTAAATAAATATGACATAAATCTATTGTTTGGGTGTTAAAATAGGTAAGCAACAAGTCTTATGTAATTAAACTAATAGTGTTTATATTTATATAAATTGATGAATATTGTAACAAATTTTAATTATAACTAAATAAAACATAAAATATTTTAGATGTAAAACGCTTGTCGGATATCTGCTCAGCATTAATATATTTCAACCATATCAACTCTATCATTACAAAAAAGTTAAAATGAAAATAACATATATCCTATATTACTATACACTACGCCAAAAATGACATTTAACAACGCACCTTTTACAGTGCTTTCTAAACACAAGCGCTGTTGTAAATATATTTTAAAAATAA
Organism: Cicer judaicum; assembly: GCA_037974835.1. Taxonomy (NCBI): domain Eukaryota; kingdom Viridiplantae; phylum Streptophyta; class Magnoliopsida; order Fabales; family Fabaceae; genus Cicer; species Cicer judaicum. Next base: position 4,387,711 of record JBBPBS010000629.1, on the reverse strand, counting down.
CGGAGCCTTTTACAGCGCTTTTGATGACAAGCGCTGTAAACGAAGCGCTGTTGTAGGTCATATAACGTTTGCGCATAACGTTATAAGGCTTTACCAGCGCTTGTAATAAAAGCACTGTAAAATGAAGCGCTTTCGTGTATTATTTTACAGCACTTTGTGGAAGTTGACTTTATTGCCTTTACAATCAAATACAATTGTAATTGTTATCCATATTCAAACAATATTTTAAATGTTATACGTGTGTTTCAATTGTTTCTTTAGGGGATATTATTTTAGGGAATATTATAAGTGCAGGAGCATGAGAGGTTGCTTTGCTAGGAAGCATCTTGAGAAGTGATTGAAGAACCTACCAGGCTAGTTGTTTTCTAAGAAGGCAAGCATAAGGCCCTTTTAAAAATAAAATAAAGATATATTTTACAGCGCTCATTCTAACAAGCGCTGTAAAAGGCCCTTTTAAAAATTAAATAAAGATACAATTTACAGCGCTTACATTACAAAGCGCTATAAAAGACTCTTGTAAAAGAACCTTTTAAAAGCGCTTACATTTACGAAGTTCACTTAATTCAGATTCGAACCGAGGCCTTCCAAGTGTGAATTCTAGGGGTTAATGCTTAAGAGTAACTAATATTAAAGGAAAAATTAAATATATGACAATAAATAATTGAATGTTGAATACTGTTCAAAAATTAAATATATGTTCAATAAATAATTAAATATATGACAATATATAATTTATGGATTTCAAAAACGTGTTAATATTTATAATATAACTTTAATGTATTCAACAATAATTTTTATATTCTAAAACAAATTAATAATATTAATTAAAGTCATATTTTAAAGAATAAAATAAACGTACCTAATAAAGTAAAAAATAAAAAAGGTTATATTTGGTGTCTGATGGAGACCTTTTAAAAAGAGCCTTGTTAAAGAGCCTTTTCGCAAAAACACATTGTTAACAGGCTCTTTAACAAAAACACATTGTTAACAAAAACATCAGACTCAAATCCATTTTTCGCAACATGGCAAATGAACCTGAAGACCAAGTTTCGATTTAAGAAGGAATGTAAAGAGATAAAAAGGGTGTTGAGGTGGAGATTGAATTGTTTGAAGGTTCAGCATAAAAGGAGTAGGCTTTGATTTTTGTGAAGAAGATGCATAAAAGGAGAAGAGTTTGGTGAAGAGGAAGACTTTAAAAAATAACATAACAAAACACAAAAATAACATAAAAAAACAATAAAGCCTTTTACAGCGCTCTTTTAAAAAAGCGCTGTAAAAGACTGTAATAAAACATTCACATAACATAATAAAACAAGGAGGTCTATTACAGTGCTTGTTCAAATAAGCGTTGTAAAAGACTCTTTTAAAAATAAAATAAAGAGACCTTTTACAGCGCTTATTGGAAATAAGTGTTGTAAAAAACTTTAAAAAAAATTATGTAACATTCTCAATCAATGAGGTCTTTTACAGCGCTTATTTTGGAAAAGCGTTGTAAAAGAGTCTTTTAAAAAATTAAATAAGGACGCCTTTTAGAGCGCTTTTTTAACAAGCGCTATGAAAGGCCTAAGCCTTTTAGAGCGCTCTCTGAAAAAGCGCTGTAAAAGGGTTATAAAAAAACGTTGTAAAAGGGTTATATATATAACAGTAACCGCTTCAGTTTCCTCCTCATTACGTAAACTACACTATCATCTCAACCTTCATCATTCTTCTCTTCTTTTGCAAACCCTATAATCCCGTCCATTACGAACTGTATTTCCACGATCATCTCGTTCATTTCGAACCTTATTTCCATCCAAGATCATCTCTCCCATTGCTACTAATATATTTTCATTGAAATACGTAACCCTCATTACGTATTTCTTCAAACCGTTTTTCTGTGAACCTTAGTTCTGTAATCTTTCTGCGTTCACTCTTTTCTTCGCATTTCATCTTTCTTCGAACCATTATTTAGGTATTGATGTTATTAGGTTTTTGTAATCATTAAAATGCATGTTGAGCTTGTTTAAAATATATATATTGATACGTGTTGAGCTTGTTTATAATAATGAATGATGCATGTTGAGCTTGTTGATGTTACACTAAACTGCATGTTGAACTTTTTGTAGTTAAATGGATACAAACAAAGATTTAGAATGTCAAAATGAAGAAGTTGACACCACTAAGACTTATGAAAATGAAGTCAAACGTGGTGCAACTATAATGCAAAACGTGATTAAAGCAAGGAGAAATGGCACCAAGTTTGAGGTTATACTATACTATACTCTGTTTGCTGTGTATTTTTTTAGCTTTTTTTAATAGCATGTACTTACTATATGAGAGTTTATTAGGTTGGCTGGAATGAGAGTGGTCAGCCAATTGACCCCAACAGCTCTATGTTTGTAAGCTATATTGGGACTGTTGTTCGTCAAAATATCCCTATTACGATTGATGATTGGAGAGATAAGGCGTTGAAGGATGCCAAAGATATAATATGGAATGACATTCAAGTAAATTTTTTTATCCACTCTTTTGACATTATTAATTTTTTTCATTGAAATACTTTACTTATAATTTTTTTCATTGCAGACGACTTTTGTTCTTGATGAGGGACAAAAGAGTTACGTTTTGAGACTTGCTGGGAAAATCCATCGGGGATTTAGATCTCATCTATCAAATTTCTATCTAAAAGATAGAGAACGAAACACAACTGCTAAACCTCCAAAAATATATCAACATTATATATCAAACGATGAATGGAAAGCATTTGTTTCCAAACGTTCTAACCCCGCGTTTGTCGTAAGTGATCAATTTATTAGCATTTGTGTGTTTTATTATTCATATTCGTAGTGTATTTTAAATTTTTACACAATTGCTATTTTTTTTATATAGAATATTAATAAGGCAAATCGTGAACGGGCAAGCAATCCGACGCACCCATACAAAAAATCACGTATGGGATATGCACGTCTAGAGCAAAGACTTGTAAGTAATTAAACATCACTTTTATATAATGAGGGAATTTGTATTATAAACTATAGTGTGTAACTAATTTGTATTATTTTGTTTATGATATTAATGACTAGCGACAAGACACCCAATCCGATCAACCATTGGGTCGTCATATATTGTGGAAGGAAGCTCGTGTAAATAAAGACGGGGTGGTTGATAATGAAAATGTCAAAAAAATAGTAGAGCTTTGTGTAAGTATATAATCACTTTAATATTTTTTAATATTGTATTTATCACTTGAATACTTTTTAATATTGTATCTTAAAAATGCTATTGAACTTATCTTTTTAATGTTACATGTATTTTAGGAGACCATCGAACAAAGATCTGAATCCTATCAGAGCAAGTGGCACTCTTGGTGAATACGAATAAAGACAAGCAACTTCCGGATAAGATCCAACGTGAAATACAAATGGAGAGTGAAACCGCGAGTTGCAATGTCAGTTTGAAAAGTATTCCCGAGGTAATTAATTACTTACTTTAATTACTTATGCATTAAACAATATTATATATTAACTGTACTTATGTTTTAACTATTGATTTAGGGTGTCACTTCATGTTTCGTATACATGTCCTCGCCTACTCATTAGAAGGTGGGAAAAGGAAAATTGTACAATACTTTAGGAGAAGTATTGCACAATACTCCGATCCCTGTGGGCCATGTCAAAGTATCGCCTACTGTTGCTTTCGAACCAACTGCACCATTGCCGATACCGGACAACGACGGAGATATGCAGATATTGGGCGACGCTATTGGTAGTTACGTGGCATGGCCCACAAACCTTGTTGCCCTCGATAAAAGGACTCCCAGAAACGAATCAGTCACATCTCCCGAAAAGGTTTGTCACATTTATTGCATAAGGTTTTGTCAATTTTTTCAGATTCAATAAACTAACATTTATCCTCATTTTTGTAGATCCAAATAAATAAACCACCCGCACATCCAAAAAAAAGCAGCAAACCTCAAAAATTGGAGGTTAATAAAGTTGCCAAACCACAAAGGCTGCCGGGTAATAAAGCTGCTGCCAAACTTGCAACAAGAAAAAAATTGGATCGGGGAAAATCGGTCGCCGCTGCTGCTCCTAAATCAAGTCAGCCATGCCTTGGTAAATACGGGGCGTGTCTTGACATCCAAGTAAAAAAGAATATGGGCAGCAGCGACGATTCGCGCATCGTACCCATGAATAAAGATATATTCGAAGATGAGTATGATGAATTTCTCGAAAAGGAGCACATATACGAACTTCTCGAACATAAGGAGCTCAGTGCTACTGTAATGAGATTGTACATAAGGTAAAAAAATACTTTTAACTTAATTGCATTTATGGTAATTAATTAAATGTATTGGTATTTAATCTAGTTTAAAATTTTCATTGAAGATTTTTGTATGAGAAGGTCGTGTGCACGATGAAATTGTCAAATACTCATTCTTGTCTCTGCACAAGATGTCGATGTGGAAACTCGATCTAGAGAATGTAAAGAAATATATTATAGATATGCTATTAGCAAATAGAGAAAAGGATAAATTGTTCTTCGCACCATATAATTCAGGGTACGAAATTTTATCTTTCTTAATTGATGACAATTTAATTTATTAGTTGTGTATAAACAAAATTGCTTAAACAATTTTTTATTGTTGTAGGGCACATTGGGTGCTATTTGCAATCAATGGGGTCTCTAAAGTTATATACTATTTGGATCCCGTGCATGGCGATTACAACAATCACTCCGAAGTAAAGACTATGCTCGACACCTAAGTAATATTCATTTATTTCTTACATATATATATATATATATATATATATATAAATAATGTGTTTGTTCATGCTATAATAATCACATTTATTCATTCGATAGCGCCTTAAAAGTTTTTCGAGCTCAAAGAGGTGCTACAGTGTCGAAGCAAAAGTCTAATAACATTACATGGATCCCAATAAAGTGCCCTCGTCAAACAAACAACATCGACTGTGGGTACTACGTATTGAGATTCATGAAGGAGATTGTTGTCAAGAATAAAACTATTATCCCAGAAACGGTACGGTATTTTGATTATATGATTTTCATATATAAATTATCTATATATTTGATACTAACATAATATAATATGTTCAATTTTTATATTGTAGTACTTTGACAATTCCAGTCCATCATATTCTGAGCAAGATCTGATGGAATTAAAGGAAGAATGGTGTCAGTATGGGCTTGAAATGAAAATTATTTGATTTTCTGGGAAATAGCATGCTGCTGGGCAAGGGATATGAATATTATATGGTAGCTAGTGCATATTCTGTATATTTTTTTAGTTATTATATGTATATGATCATAGGACAATATATAAACATGCATATGAATATGTTGTAAATTAGGTTCAATGTATATGTAGTTACTTATGTTGTAAATTACTGTGTTATAGGATATTATATATGTATCATATTGTGTGTACTGCTTGTGAACTGCTTATAGTAAATTACTGTGTTACAGGGTAATATATATGTATCATGTTATAACTTACTGATTCTGGTTGTGTTCTGTTGTGTGAACTGGTTCAAAATTATTTTGGATAAAAAGATAAAAGACAGCGCTTTATAAAAAAAATGCCATAAAAAGCTAAAAAGCGCTTTTCAAATATATATATATATATAGGGCTTTAAAAAAAATACACATTTTACAGCGCTTTTTTGAAAAAGCGCTATAAAATGTGCATTGGGTGGACATTTTACAGCGCTTTTTTTAAAAAGCGCTGTAAAAGGTACACCAAAATATGAATTATGGGTATGCCTTTTACAACGCTTTTTACAAAAAGAGCTGTAAAAGGTACACCAAAATATGAATTATGGCACTACAAGAAAAACACATATTTGTGGCCAACTTTATAAATATTTTGTGGCCGAATAAAACCCTCACAAATTTGTGACCGAAAAAGCCCTCACAAAAGCTAAATTTGAAATTGGTCATTTTTTGTGGCTGAAAAAGACCTCACAAATTTTTAAATTTTTAACTGGATTTTGTGGTTGCCTAAGCCCTCACAAAATCATAACATTGTGATTTTGTGAGGGCTTAGGCAGCCACAAAATCCAGTTAAATATTTCTGGATTTTGTGAGGGTTTTTACAGCCACAAAGAATGCCTTTTGTGAGGGCCAGATCCGTCACAAATTTTTTACATGATTTATAGCGCTTTTTTAAAAGCGCTGTTGTATCTTTTACAGCGCTCGATTCCACAGCGTTTTTTTTTTTTGTTTTGAAAAAGCGCTGTAAAAGGCTTAAAAAAAGCGCTGTTAAAAGCTATTTTTAGCGTAGTGTATAATTTGTATAGAGAAATATAAAAATATAAAATTAAAATATTTAAGTTTATAATTTGATAATATAAATAATAATTATATATATATATCAAAGTTGGACAATATCCGAACAATGCGATAATAATATTATTTACATGTATTTTAAGATTTACCAATAAACAACTTTGATTACTTAGTATTCCCAAAACAACTTTGTCGTGTAGTGCTATATGGTTGTATTGTTCTTAGAAGTCAAGGCTGAAACATACTAGCTGGAACTAAGGTTGGAACAGGCTGCTGCTATGTAGGCATGATTTTTGATATTAAAATAGATGGTATATCAATGTAATTAGCAATGTTTACTTGCTCTCTAGCTCTCTAGTGCATGCTATAAAACATTGAATTATAATTAAAATTAACAAAAACATTTAGATATAACACAAATTTTAGACTCTATGATGTAACCTGAGATTATAATTATAAAGTATATAAATAAAATATACATGATTATATAATAATTAAAAACATAAGGAAAATTATGCACAATATTAATATAAATTAGTCTAGTCGTAGATTGCATAACGATCCTGAATCATGAAAAGAAATTATATGCAATTAATACTCATTTTGATTAAAGCATCTCAAATTTGTGATCGATAAATATAACAGAATAATAATTTAAATACCAAAGTATTTTATACCACAAAAAAAGAAATTGTAGGTTTACAAGGAAGGAATAAAAGGAAATAGGGGATTAAAGGGATAGGAAATATTCCACACTCATTCATCTTGTTTATGGACTATAGAAAATGTTAGTCACCAACACATTCCACCATGAACTCCTCCTCCCACTAAAACAACCATTGTCTCGACTTTCACCCCACACCATCCCCTCTATTAATTGTCTCGACTTTCACGCCACACCATCCCTTCTATTATACCTACTATAGAAACATGTTTATCAACTACTAAACTAAAAAATTAACTAAAGAGATCACGCAAAGGCATCTTATATTCAACCAAGGATTAATCTAGATAAGTGTGTCATGCCTATTTCTCACCACAATTTCTAAAGTGAAAGGGAAAGATAAATTCATTGAAAAAAAATCCATAATGAAGAGGTCTCAACTTTAGTGCAAAGTTTTGAAGATAAGATTGATAGATTGCAACATTTTTCAAAAGCCTAATGCAACATTGCAATCGTCAAATTAATATGAAATCAATAGAAGATTTATTAGAATTTTCTCATGGAGATGAAAATAATGCCCCAATAGAGATTGCTCTACAAATACATTGCTCTACATCAACTCATGATTCATGTCTTAGAAAAGTAATCATGATTCAAAACTTTAAATGTTATTTAGGGGTCGAATCAACGTTAGATTCTTGGAGTGGCAAACTATATTATTAATATATATATATATATATATATATATATCAATTAGTGAATAAAATGTGAACCTGTGAGCATTAAAATAAAGTAATATGTCACAAGAAATGAGGAGTTTAAATTGTATTCTTCAATAATATAAATCAAAAGCAAGTATCTCAAGTTGTCACTTGGATGAGAATGTTAGTTTATAACAAACTGAATATTAGAACATAAAATGATTATAGTCTTAAAAATATAATTAAAGATATTTGTTTTCTTTAAAATGTCAAATTGAGATTTTGCCTAAACAAACATGCTACTAAAACTCTATTTTATATAAAAAAAAAAGGAAATGATTCACAACTTATTATTACTTGGCTAATATATATATATATATATAGTATTAAATTGACATATAAAGAACAATTTCATAAAAGTTGTAGGAGATTATGGCCATTGTAGCTTGCAACTTAGGTTTGTCCTTATCGTTATTATTGATGTGTTGCTATTGTTATTTTAATTGAGTTTGATCTAAATTCTTGTTGTTGGTAATTTAGAAAACTAATCATGAGTTCTGGTTTCAGTTCTATTTCACTGTCGAGTTTTCCTTCTATTTGGAATTATGTTTTGCATGCAATTCTCTTTGTGTGCTTTGCTCTCTGTTTTTGTGCGGTTCTATTTTGCTCGTTGTTTGCGGTAATGTTTTTTTTTCAATGAAGTTATTTTTTGCATTTCTACTTGGGATTCTGTTTCTGACCAATTTTGTTTATGTTTGCGTTTTTACACAATTATGTTTTGCATGCGTTTTTTGTTTTAGTTATGTTCCTGTTTGTGCGTTTTGTTCCATCATCTAATTTTATTTTTATTTTATTATGGAACAAGATATCAATCAAGATGATGAAAATGATTAATTATTTCAAGATAACGATGTAGGTGATGGATTTCACGAGGACGACATAAATGATGAATTTGAAGTGGACGATGTAGATGATGAATATGCAAAAAGATGCACTTTATTAAATTAGGTTTAAATGTACTTTTGGTCTCCTATTTTGCTCAATATTAACTTTTAGTCCTCTATTTTTAAAATTGGGTTTTTGGTATTTTGTTTTATAACTTGTGGGAATTTTTTGTCTCCATCAATTATTTTTATGATATGACATGCTCAACTATGGTGTGGCAACAATCTGATTAAACCGAGTGGAAATCATGTCAGACGAGTCACATAAGATACCATGCATATTGCATTTGGATTCTGTGAAAGGGATACCATAGTGGTCCGAAAAAGATTGTGCAATGGTATTGTTGAACTTCTCAACTACACACTTCCATGCCTCCCTTGTCTCTTTTGTTGTCTAAAATATCTTTTGGTTTCATGTGCATTTTTCATTAAAAAAATTTAAGTGATGCACGCCCCTACGCAAAAGTTTGCTTTGTAATTAAGCACATGTTGTTGGGAATAACTAGAGATAAATATCTCAATAATGTGGAATATTTTTCCCTCACTGTGCACATAAATAGGCAAACATAAAATACAATTCCAAAGAGTAATAATAATTGACAAAAACCACGGAACCTAATACAATGAAACTTCCACTATAATAATTAATAGGTACACTAGAGTCTCCTAATAACATTTTTAATATGGTATTTTTCACAACATGAAAAATGATGCTATTTTTTTTTTATTTCCTGTCTATAACTCGAGAATCTATCACTTCTTTTTTTACTTCGCAATATGTTGAGTAACAAATTTAGACTATCAAAATCAAAAAAGTGAAAAGAAGTTGACAAACCATATGTGACAACTAATAGGTTTGTGGATTTAGAAAAATATAGGCCAAGTAATCTAAGTTGAAGTCTTTCCATTATTTGCAATGTCTCGTGTTGGAAATGATGATGCTTTAATAAAAGTTTGTTGGAAATAATGATAACATTTATTAGAGTTAGTGTTGTTGTGAATTGAAAAAATGAAGAAGTCCCACATAAGAGGGATATAACACACTAATAGGATATAAAAGGTGGAGGTATGATACTTGGGGCGTGCCTTAAGGGGTAACCCAATTTTGTGAAAGAGGTGCACGCGCCGTTGTCGTCTGGTCAAAACCCTAAGTTTGGAGCTTTGGGTGGTCAGCTGTTTTGGAGTCGTATCTAAGATTTTTCTCTCTTCTCCAGTGCCTCGAAACTCAGTAATATTTTCGGTAACATAAATTATTTTTAAAAAGATTTTAGAAATTCAAAAACAACACCTCCAAATATAACTAATCATTTAACGACCCTACTTTATGGTCAATCAGTTTGTGTTCAAAATATGTGTTTAAAAGTGACCAACTTCGGTGCTACAACTCTCTCAAGACATACTTGAAATGAAAATGTTGTAGTATTTCCATGTATTTCGAGGCATAATACACACAATGGGGTAGGATAGTCGCATAACTCATTAGCTATTGATCGACAACAAGTCGATGATATCAATATGAGATGGTGAACATATTCACCCAACAAATGGGTGTATTGATTATGTCATTAATTGAATTGAAACAAGCAATGCCTATGTAAAAACTTAGCAAGACAAATGTAGAGGCTAAATCATGAAGGTACTAAAAAGCACAAGAAAATGGAATTTGAGTTATGTTGACCATTTTAAACCTTTTCTTTTTAACGTTAGTTCTTTAGCAAAAGTTTATCTTCACTTACAAACAATCATTTAAAAAGAAAATTGATGATAAGACATAAAGAACATAGACATAAAAAATAAAGAGATAAGCAAGAAGAAAACAAATGTTTTTATACCAGTTCAGAAAGAGATTTCACCCTAGTACTATGGGATTTAATCCAGTTAGATATTCTTAATTTCTCCTCTTTAGGCTTGAAGTATTCTAGGCATTAAGAATTAACAAACCTCTCCAGAACTTCACTCACCTCTTGAGTTGAGTTTGTACGGTACCCCTCCAGGCTTAATAAGTATTCTTTAGTTTGATTATTCAGACCATTCCACTAAAAATATTCTAGTCTTCTCAACATATCTGAAACCTACCTAAATTAGGAATCAAGTGTTTGATTGTCTCTACAGACATTCCTTTATAAAAGGAGTTTTGCCACTATTAGGCAGATTTATAGAAATTCAAATTTGTGTTCGAATTGACACAAAATTGGTCTTAGGATTCTAACACTCAATTGAGAGGATATTACAATTCAAATCGTATATCAATCCAAGTATAATAGTTCACACATAATTGAATATAATGTTTTTTCACTTGGTTGATTTTACTGAGATTTCTAATGACTCACAATGGATTTGATTTTTCAATATCATATATATTGTTTAAGAGTTTTTTTTTTTGGAATTTTATTCTTTTTGTATCGAGCTTGCCTCTTTATATCTTCTCTTTTGATGAAAACTACTTTGTATGATCAATTTGAAGGAAATATATGACTTCTAATGCTAGAATGTGTATATGTTAGTCAAATAAAAATTCACAAGAATTCCAATCAGTTTAACAAATACCAATTTTATTAAACATAATATCAATCAAGGTCCCACGGAATTATTTCCAGGAGAAGTTTCACAATTACATGTATTGTCAAATTAATAATGTAGCAGAAACAGTAATTGTTCAACAGATTAATCTAGATACAAACATGCCAATTTAACCATTCAATTAATATCAAACATAACATGCATTCAAGATTAATTAACCTAACAATATAGAAGTATAAGAGAAGGGATAAGAGGGTGATACACAGAGATTTATACTGGTTCGGTCGTCTGTAAGACAACCTATATCCAGTCCCGAAATCAACTTGATTTCAACCTTTCTTTCAATAGAACTTTCCAGAGTTATTTCTTACACATTGTCCAGCACTCTCTGCCTATCTATCTTAAGACTAAACTCTCCTGCTTCTATTGTTCACCACTGTATCCCTCAAGTCACTCAGCAGACTATCCCAAGATCACAGTGAAACTCCTTCTTGATGAGCCCTCTCAACCAAGAAGATAGTTACCAGTTTAACTACTGGTTTTTTTACAAGACTTTCTTTACATAAACGTAGTTTATAGAGATTACACAAGATCAACGATCTATAATAGCGACTCAATCAATCTATGAAATGCACACAATAAGATTTGCCAAGATATTATTTTGTGTGATTTCAATCCTTTTTCACAAAGTACTTTTTCAGAATCTCTGGGTTATGAAAAAGTGTATTCAAAAGTAGTAAAAAGGTTTTCAAATGTTTTCTCAAAGTTATGAGTTATGTGTATGTCAAAATTTCTAGTCCTTTGAAAAACAGATTTGAGTCAGTTTATATATGTTTCAGAAAAACACAATCAAATCGATTTACCAATCGATTTTATAAAGCTTTGAAACAGTCCAATCGATTTGCCAATCGATTCTCGTGTTTCTTGTTTTTCTTGAGTCTTGAACATATATGAATCAATCGATTTGGCAATCAATTCTTTTAATTCACAAATCAGAAAAATGAGGCAAGTTCATATCAGCATCAATTGAGTAATCGATTTGGAATGTTTTGTTCAAACAACGCGATCAAAACAATCGATTATGCAGTCGACTGATATCCCATCATAATCGATTTTGCAATTGGTCTGTAACTAGAACAATTACTCCAATCGATTTGTCAATCGATTGAATTGAACACAGGGACTCCAGTATTTTGCACTAATTGATTCGTCAATCGATTTGCTATGTCACAATGATTCAACTATTTGATTCCAATCGATTTACTAATCGATTTGAATTGTTACAGGGACTTAGTTATTTTGAAAACATTGATTTTCCAATCGACTAGGAACTTGGTTTCTAATATATGATTAAACATTTTAAAATCCCAATCGATTTGCCAATCGATTAGTATGTATCTTACAAGCCAAGAAACAAAAATCAATTGATGTCTCAATCGATTTGATTTATCACAGAGGTGCAGACTTATAAAAAGCTTTTACCCAATCGATTTGGCTTAGAAAATGGTTGTCTCTGTGACTTTCTCAATCGATTTATCAATTGATGTTCCAATCGATTGCCCAATCGATTGGTATGTTACAGAGGTCAAGTCTGATGCAAAGAAAGCTCGAAATCGATTTAACAATCGATTTGCAAGGATTTTGGCTTGCCCCTGTAACTCACACAATCAATTCTCAATTGATTCATGAATCGATTGTCCGATCGATTGAGTTACACCGAGAGTTCAGGTTTCACTAAGGTCTTTCATAGAATCGATTTATCAATCGATTTGCTTAGTGATAACTTTACTTCTGAGTCAATCAATCGATTTCCCAATAGATGTATCAATTGATTTGTCAATCAATTTGGTTACTTAGTTCAATTTAAAATCACATTTTAACTTGGCAAATGCTTATGTATGAAATCATATTTGACAAGTCTAAACACTAATTTATACAACCACTAATGACACTAACTTGGTTCAAACAGTTAGCTTAATCAAAAGATATTGTATGTTTGTTAATTATGTCAAACCCATAATCAGGGGGACTTATGTCCAACAGTCTCTCAAAATCTTGGTCACCAGCTGGGGGTAGGGAAGCACTAGCATTCCTTGTGCAGCTTCCATCATGTGCTTGAGCACAATCCAAGCCCAGCTCATCTTGAGCTCTTTGGACATTCCCCATAGTTGAATGATGTCCAGCTTCTGGACAACAGCATGGTTATCGGATCTTGGTACTAGCATCCGGGTTAAGGCATACATCAGCATCCTTTGCTGAACCTTCATATGACCGATTGGTAGTGAAACAGATTCCACAAACCCTTTGATCATCAGGTCTTGTACTGCAGTATGCCTGTCCAGGGAGGCTTCCCAGCCTTCATCAGCTGACTCAGCTTCACAGCTGCCGTTAATGGAATTTCCATGATATGGCAGACCCGACAGTTTGGAGAACTCATTGAAAGTCATTAAGATGCGCTTGCCCTTAACTTCCACCTTGAAGCCTTGGTCAATAAGTTTGAATGAAGAGTAGAATGAGCGGACAAGATGCAGATAGGTGTCAAATGAGCATGACAGAAAGCTTTCCAATCCATGAAATCTGAGATGGTTTTGAAACGTGAAACCATCTACGTCAAAGTATGCAAAATCCAACGTGCGGGCTTCGTGGATTTTCCTCTTAAGAAACGCAGGAGGTAGCTTAGAATCTGCTGCGTGTTTCTCTTTGGGAGGTGGAGCTTTCTTGGGCTGAGGGGAAGGAATAGTTTTCTTCTTTTTGGGAGCAGGATCCTTCATTGCGTCAGCCATTAATTTTTCAGTAGGTGGGTCTTTCCTTTTCTTAGACTTGCCTTGGTCTACTGCAATTGCTTTTCCTTTATCTTTGGCAAGTATCTTGTGTGTAGGGATGGGAACTCGTTTAGATGTTGGTGGGGGGGAGGGAGTTCGCCCACTTGATGAAGAAGAAATGGATGGAGATGGAGTTCTTGGATTTACCTGCTTTATACGAGCCATAATATGAGAATGATGAGTTTTTGAGTAAAGATGTGTATCACAGATGGTTTGGGAGAAGAAACTTGGTAGAAAAGGCAGAGACTTTGTGAGAAAAATCTAGAAAATATGAGAGGTAATCGATTTAGGGTTTAAGCAGCGTTTAAATAATACTGTTGCAAATCGATTTCCGAATCGATTGTTTTAAACCTTTGCACAGGTCAATCGATGTCTTAATCGATTGGGTTACCATTGCTGGGAAAGTGAAATCGATTGAGTCATAATTACCTTCTAACGGCTAGTAAAAATCTGGCAACGGTAATATTGCAAATCGATTTACTTTATTTACTAAATTGATGTCCAAATCGATTGCCATATCAGTTCAGACAGTTTCTCATATCAGTTTAGAAAAGTGATGATCGTAGCATCGATGTCCCAATCAATTCATCGAGTGTAGTTTCCACAAAAAGTTGATTAAATCGATTTCCCAATTGATGCTCGGGGAAGATTTTCTCATGTTGAAGTCTGTGACCAAACTAATCGATTCTTTAAACTGAAGTAATCGATTTCCTAATCGATTGGATTTAGGAATAATGTAGCATAAATAGATACAAGGATTCAGCAAATCGATTAACCAATCGATTTCGCGTTGTCTAATTTTTCAAATTAGACATTGTGCATCATTAATCGATTGTGCAATCAATTTCATAAAGCACATTTCCTGTTAATCCACAGGATAATCGATTTTCCAATCAATTTGTCACCTGTATCAGATTTCATTCTGATCAACTATTCCTAGTTTCATCCTAATATGAAGGAAGCTTTCTTTGGGTAAAGCTTTGGTAAATATGTCAGCCAACTGATCAGCTGTATTGACATATTCAAGCTTTATGTTCCCATTTTGAAATTGGTCCCTTATGAAGTGATGCCTTATCTCTATGTGCTTAGTCCTAGAACGCATGAAAGGGTTCTTGGTAATACAAATTGCACTTGTATTATCACACATGATTGGTGTTGTCCCTAAGTCAACACCAAAATCGCATAGGTGATGTTTCATCTAGAGGATTT